>JARWLC010000004.1:109780842-109875842 GCA_033318265.1 Phyllotis vaccarum
TTAGGAAAGAATAGTAAAAAGATGGACAGCTAAACACTGTTTACAAAGAAGGCAAACAAATAGTCCTCCTTCCTTGAAGGAAGGTGTTAAAAGTCAGGTATTTCTGAAGAAAGATGAGAGGGGTCAGGTATTTTGGAGAAAATGGCTGATTTCTAGGCCATACTTCACATACCATGCGGGCCTTGGCTTCGAATGATCTCAAACCCAATGTCATCGGCGTCGCTAAGAACTGCACTGTGGTCTCTGGGCTCTGCCACTTGCAGAGTGTCCATCAGGTCCTTAGCTATCCACCTGTGTCTAGAAGGGCTGTCTGTCTAATTCTTTTTCATTTGTATTTATTTCCTCCCACTCCAGATAGCTTAAAGGCAACAAAGGAAGCTAAGTGTGGTGGGGCATCTGGGAAAACAGGATTGTTGCAAATTGGAGGTCAGCCCGTCTACAGCAGGTTCCAGGACAGCATCAAGAACAAATCTCATTTTTATAACACATCTATATCTGATTTCTCAACTGGTAGGTACCTTTAGTGGCATTACTTACATCTCTGATAATTTTCCTCTGTGATTCTATCCCCCCCCACCCCTCAATGGGACCTGTCATGAAACCCACCTAAGAAATAACGCATTTAACATGTAAGAGCGGAAGCTTTTGGCTGTGAAACTGAAAGGCAGTGTCCTCTGCTCCACCAAGACTCTGGGCACCGTATGATTGTGGCTCCCGAGATTTCACATAGAGCACCAAGTCTTTGCCTTGGAGAACTCTAGTTTTTAGATACACAGGAGCAAAGATAGATTCTACATTGTTGGTTGTGGTCAGCCGAGAGGAACAAAAAGCAGGCACATTCAACAACACTGAAATCATAGATGCCTATTGAGTTTGTCTTTCAATACTTAATAAGTGCATTATTTGGACAAACTTTAGGGAAAACAAGTGATAGAATTGAGGCGTAAATAACAAATACAATCTATTGGTCAGCTGTGTGAGGAGCAATGGTTGGCTACACCTGAAGAGTCTCTGGTTAGAATTGAAATCTACAGTTATCACGTGGCCAAAGTCAGACTAAGGAACTCAGAACTTTTGAGGATATGACATGGAGCAATAGGTTTAGAAGTTTCTCAGTGACTCTAATGACTAACCAGCGTCAGGCACTGCTTACAAACAAGAGTATAAATAAATAACAGCTACAAAGACTACAGGGAAAGACAAGATGAAATGGGAGAGAAAACTCCCCAGAGTTGTGAACTTTCCTCCTGAAGACCCTCAGTTGCATTGCACATTAGTGGGTAAGATGCCAGATGGAGAATCTGATGGGAATGACTTAATGGAATGATAGTTCAAGGGTAGCCTGGCTCAGAGAAAGAGGGAGTGAGGGATGAGTTTGGGTAAGAATAGTCTACGTTCTCGTAAGTTAAAAGCCAGAGTGTAATTTATCATGACAAAGTGTATTATTAAGTTTTTTGTAGGTTTATTCAAATTATCTCCTTGGTTTGGACTATTAGATAGGTTGTAATTGTCGTCAATGACATACCAACAACTGTATTTTAGAGTTGCTTCAATTGGAATCATTTAAACCTTTATTGAGTGACTACTGTGTGCCAAAAAAGGTTCCATCAGAAGTGAAAAGTTTAGCTAGAAGACAAACACTAAGTCAAAATTAAAGTGTCTATAAATTTCAGACATACAAACTCTTTTCCAGTGAATGTGGGTGAGCTGGAGATTGGCAGGTGAAAAGGCAGTTGCCTCATGAGAAAGAGGCCATTGGTTGATAATTATGCTCATTCATACAGCACTTTATCCTTGTTGCATTGCAAAGGGCTTTGCAAATTTGATTGTCTCCTTGTATCACCTAGCGTTCCCCTCAATAAGAAAAAAATTAAAACCACACACACATATATATGCATAGATATTCATATATACATATATACATGCATGCACCCACATACATATATATGAATAATGCATGGCATCTCTTCTGAATCTTGAAAAACTAACTGTTTTAAGGTTCCTTGATATTTTTATAGCTAGTAGGTTTCTTCCTTCTCTAAACTATATAAGCAATTTATTAAGAGATGTGCACATATCAGAATTGCATACACATTTTCTAACCCATTCCATTTAATTTCTCTATCAATTATATAGATCATAGAGGTCAGGCTGTTGGCTTAGGGTTAGATAGCCATGGTGACTAGAACAAGTTGGATTATTTGCAAATTGCCACTGTCTATGGTGGCCTTTCTTCTTTCTTTGAAGTACTTGTTGATAACTTCTCTTCCTCTATTCATAAAGACTTAAACCATCTCGTGTTGGCCTTAACTTGGGTCTGGCTGTCGTTGGATGACCCAGTGGTATCCCTTTCCTGGTTCTGGTATCTGGCTAACCTGAACTGTTATCACCAAACTGCCCGGGGGTCAAGGAGGGAGAAGATGCTGCTGTCATCTAGCTTATTCTGGCCACACCGGGATCCTACCAGGTTCTCACCTGGCAAGTGAAACCAAAAAGGTGGAAAACAGAGGACAGCAGTTAGAAGGTTCCCCACTCTGTCTATTTGTCTGTCTGCCTGTCTGTCTGTCTTTCTGCAGTTACTGTTTTCCAGCTTTGAGAGGAGTTCATCTCACCTCAATGAAAACTCCCATACTTCTACAGACCCTTCTTGTGGAGATGGCATTTTGGACTGGCCAGCATCCGGCCTGACCACCTCTTGTCAGAGAGAAGGAACAAATAAGTATGGGAGCAAAGAGGGGGTGGGGAGGACGAAACAGAAACAGAGACTGGCCTTTGAGGAGCCTGTGCCTTTGTGCTCTGCATTCAAACTGATTTGTACCCTTTGTAGTCTTAATTATTTGTGAGAGCAGGATAACAGGAGTACCCAGCTCACCCATTATTTCCCGCATAAAAAAAGGCACACAGAAGCCGCTGATCATTCTTGAATTAGCAAACATGATACTAAAAAAAAAAAAAAAAAAAAAAAAGGCCTAAAAAAAATTCATTAATACCATCAGGGATTAGGAGGCTGATTAAAGTGTAGCTGTTAGCGTATGCAAATGAGCGATAGGCATTTATCGGGGCCTGTGCAAGCTGTCTGGGAGCTGTAAAGCCCATGTATGTTTTTCAGCTGATTAAAATAATTTTAAGTTCTGGAGATTTTTTTTTTCTTTTTTGGTAGGGAATTAGAGAGAGAGAGAGAGAGAGAGAGAGAGAGAGAGAGAGAGAGAGAGAGAGAGAGAGAGAGAGAGAGACCGTCTCCACTTCCCTTCTGGCAGAAATTTCTCTAAAGTACTCTCTAACCTTTCCACTTGACTGCTCTCTCTCTAGTGCAAACTGGCCTCCAGAGACGGAGGAGGAGGAGGCTGCCCCTGTCCACCAGGCAGTGAACTGAGTACCCTGAGCTGCTGCCAGACTTTGTTTCTCAAGGGCCATCTAGGACCTCCTATGACAAGCACCTATGACAAATGGCTTTGGGGCCTACCAGGACTCCCTTGCCCCTCCTCTGGCTAAAGGCAGCTGCAAAGGAGTTAGCTGCCCTAGTCCAGGGCATCGGGCCTTTCCTTAAGTTGGCCTTCTTACTCCACAGCCTTGATTTGAGGGTGCAGGGACGAACAGAGGTAAAGCGTGGGGGTGGGAAGATCAGGAACAATCTATACCAAAGCAGGAACTTTCTGAAAATGGGGCCATCGTGGTTCCCCCTGGTCTTGAAACAGAGACACTGTCAGAGAAAGGAAGAAAAGGACTTCCCCTGTGAGACCTAAATTCAAATGCCATTTTCAAGCCTTTCTATTAGCATATGAGAGTTATTTTCACTCCTAGGGATACTGACAACAACAACAATAATAATCTATTACTAGGTAATTATTACATGATAGGCACTGTTATACACTCTAAATGTTTGCTCTTATTTGATTCTTATCAAACATTAGGGAACTATGCTATTCTTATTCTCTATATGTAACATCACCACCAAAAATTGAACCCTTTACTAGTATCTATCCCCAAGAGCATGCTGATTTAAGCCCCCATCCTACCTGGCTCTCTCCCTTGCCTCCTATGCTTTTCCTCCCCCAATATATCATTCTCAGAAGTGAAGCAGAAGAGTGGGATTGTAACAATGCAGTCATGCAATCATTTCCCCGAGTTCAAAGCCCCTACCAGCTTCCCTTTTACTTGGCATGAAGGCCAGAGTCTTATCAGTGGCCACAGGGCTACACTGCCTCCATATCCTTCTTGCTTCCCATCCACACTTCTACTCTAGTCCTCCCGGCTTCCTTAAGTTTCAGATACATTCCCATCGTTCTTTAATTTTGCTCTCCCATGGCATCTATGTATCCTGCTGTAGTTTACAAAGTTCTTATTTCCATGACTGTTGCTGGCTGCATTCACTCGGGCAGACTAATAAGTTCCTGAGGATAGGAATCTCTATCCATTTTGTTCATGATATAGCCTAAGAACCTAGAGAATACATCAATTCAATTATGACCCCAGTAATATTTTTTTTGACTTAAACAACTTCAAAATAATTTTTAAAATTTCTCAACAAGTGATTTAAAAATGTAGGATGGAAGCTCTGTGATGTCACAGAGTCTGTGAGGTTGTGAAGCACATCCATCATGGCCACCAGTTCATTCTTATGTTAGCCAAAGCACATATGAAATAGTCACTGAGCAATAAATAAGTAAGTGTTAACAATCTGGCAATGATTTTCATGCAAAAATATAAATTTTCAGTTTGGAACACATTTTTTTTTCTTTTTAAACTTTTTATTTATTCTTTGTGGCTCTCACATCATACATCTTAAGCCCACCCATCTTCCCATCCCTTCACATCTACTCTCTGACTCTGCAACACTCCCCCCAAACAAAATAAAATAAAATTTAAGAGGAAAGAGCAAAAGGAAAGAATGAAAAAAAGCAAAATCTCATTGTGAAAGCTGTAGTGTGACTGAGTAGGTCACACAGTGAATCCTTTTGTCCATATATCTTTGCTTACAAGTGTTCATTGTAGAGTCACTGGTCTGGTTGGAGGCCTCCTGCTTCTGCTACACTGTTTATACTGGGCCTTCACTGGGACTCCTTTTGGATATCTTATTGTTGCTCTGTGTCATGGAGATCCTACAGCTTTGGGTTTGCAGGACTGGCACATGCTCCAGCAGACCATAGATGGGTTAGGCCAGCTCATAACCCTGGTCTGGTACTAGGTGGTTGCAGGGTTGGCCAGCCTGCCAGGTCTCCCTGATCCTCACCACCAGGGTGAGCTCCCCAACATTGCCCTGGCTAGTTCACCCAGTGCAGCAAGGAGCAAGGAGTTGGGCCAGTTCTCCTGTTTTCATACCCTCAAGGCCAGCTTATCAATACATATACCTTAAGGACCAGTACTACTGTGTTGCCCAGGCAAGGTACAGAATCCCCTGAGTGCTGCAGCTGATGAGGGGCAGGGACAGCTTTCCAGCTCTCATGACATTAGGGCCAGCCCTCCCACCTGATGAAGGCAGTGGGGGGGGGGATTTCTTGCTTGACCCTGCCACCATATGGAAGATGAGGAGCAGGAATAAATCTCCTGCTCCTTAAATTCTCAGGGCTGGCTCACCTGCATGCTCATCAATAGCCAGCTTTATTGTCTTTGGGTCACACAGTTTATACTTATATACAAAGGTCATGCTATTTATACTTGGATGATTCTCCTTAGGCCCAAGTACTTATTTATTAATTATTTTCTCAGACAGAGAAAGCTTTCTCTTAACCGTGTTTTAATGAGTCAAAAAATTAGAGTCCTTTGAGCTCTCAACTACTTAAGTTTATGTGAGAGGCAAAATCAAAATATGCTTCAACCCTATAACTTTCCTCTCTACCCACTGTGGGGCTTCTATGTGAGCTAAAAATGAAGGACATCCCTGACTCACATGTCCAGGTCATAACCTCTGCGTGGCACCCGTCAGGTATAAGGAGGTTGTTAGATGGGAATAAAGTGAAGTTTGTTGAAATATCCAAGAAAGGAATTGATTTATTGATCATTAGCTCAGTTACCTAATGCTGGGTGTGATGGTAAGGAATTGCCAAAAAGACAGAAGAAACAGATGATTTTTAAATATAGCTTCTGATTGTAAGGGATTTAAAATGTAGTTAGTGAGTCTCAGGCTCCAGGGGAATCGTAGAGGCAGTGTAGACACGTAGGGATCTAGTATAATCTTAGCATAGGCCTTTCTTTCTTCGGAAGAAGGGGTGGAATATAAAGTTTTCTGTATTGAGAAGACATTGCACAGAAACAACAGAGGGTAAATCTGACACAATTATCTCCTTCAAGACTGAAGATGGAGGCATAAGAATGACAAAAGCCAGTCTGTAGAGGGAAGCCTGGAAATATCTTTGTGCAAGATGTTTTAAGACACACCTCTAGGCAGCAGGAGACTCCTGAGTGGCTGCCATCTGTGTGAGGAAGGGAGACATCTGCCTCCTAGTGGAATATTTAAGGGATTGCCAAAACACTCAGTAGTCAGACCAGTGACACTGTAAGGGGGTGCTTTAATGAGTGAACTGACAAGCCATGGATAGACTTTTTGAAGGATGGAGTTTTTTCCTGGAGGATCTGAGTTCGGGAATGACACCATGAAAACGGATGTTTGGAAATCTGATCTGGCAGTGGATACCAGTGGAAGCAGAGTGGAGGACAAAGAACTGAGAAAGCCAGTGGAACCAGAGCAGCCGGTTTCCAACTCCAACCTTACTCCTTTGCCATGAACATTTTATTTCCCTTTTAATTTTATGTGAATGAGTGCTTTGCTAGTGTGTATATGTGTACCATATATGTGTACAGTGCCCATGGGGGTCAAAAGAGCGCACTAGATCCCTTGGAACTAGAGTTACAGACATTTGTGAGAACCATGTGGGTGCTGGAAACTGAACCTGGTTCTTTTTCAAGAGCAGCAAGTGCTCTTAATGATGAGCTGTCTCTCTAGATGCCCATCCCTCCCTTATTCTGCTTTCTTGGGTTCTGCTTTCTGTTTTCTGCTGCTTTCAGTGGCATTGAAAGTATCAGTCTTGAGTTGAAAAGAAAGAAATGTAAACACTTTGGAACACAGTAAGTAAGCACTATGGGAGAAACATCAAAATGTGTGTAAGCGCTTGCTGACTCTAGCTGCAGTGGTTCTGGGAGATGGTGCCATTTAAGATGGGCTCAGCAAAATTATGACTTGACAAAGTCAAAATTAATTGACATTAACAATGAGGAGACAAGTGTGGTCTCAGATCTTAGTCCTGTCATTTACTGTGTGTTATTTGGGCAGCTTCTTAGACTTCTCTGAGTCTCATGTCCCATCTGTGTAAAACAGGAATCGCAATAAGCCTTTCTCACAGGTGTATCAGAGCTATTAATGATTGTTGATATTAGTGTTTCATGGTATGAGGTCATAAAATAGTTCATTTATTTATTATTTTTAAAGGCAGTTCTATGACTAAAGACAACAGGAGAATCTTCAGCTTCCTGAACTGAAGTAGATATATATTTTTTATTAACAGTAGTATTTGAGTAAAAACTAGAATTATTTCTGTTGAAAGACTCCCAAGTTTTTCTAACCTATTCAATCTAGTGGCCACTACACACTTACTAAATACCTTGTAGACTAGGACACACAGAGCACAATCACCCTTTTGCTGACTCTAGAATACAGCAGTGAGAAATGGTCATCCCTTTGCTGTTGTTTGTTTTATGGTTCAATATACAGATAGTTTCTTCTGGTAACAATATCTAGATTATTCTTTCAGGAAACTACCTTGACACATACCCAGTCAAGTTGGCCTTTGTGGTGTTGGCACTGTTCCCACTCCTGGCTTATGTGAACCTGTTGTATGACTGGGAATATGGGAGGCAAATGCTTGTTTCCTTCAGCTACTAAATGACATGCTAAAGAATTATACCCAAGTCTATTGTTGAACCATGAGTTTATTTTGGTTACTTACAAGAAAACTCTTATCAATTAAAAAATCACTTATCAGAGTCACTCAAAAGCAACTGTATTATGGAAAATCATTCTTCTATCATGTGTGACTACAACTTCCCAAACCTGCATCTCTGGAGCTCCTAGTAAGCTGCAGGAAGCTCCACTGAAGATCATCCTCTCCTCCAGTGACTGTCAGAACCTTGTGAGTCCTGTAATTTTCTTGAATCTCTTGAGCCTTGTATGCTTTGCTTAGATTTTTTTTTTTTTAAATCTTACTCTTTATCTTCCTTCCAATTTCATTTCAGAGGAAGTTAGTTATATGCAAAAAGCTGTGCTGTGATTCAACCTTATCAAATCTTAGCACTGTTTTTTTTTCCCCTGTAGAGATTGGTCTGGGAAAGGACATTTGACATAACCAGACTTTCTGAGACTGAATGATTTCCTTCTTTCCTTTTTAAATTACTTTAAATTGTGTGTGTGTGTGTGTGTGTGTGTGTGTGTGTGTGTATGTTGGACAAGTAGAGCTCAGAGGACAACTGTAGGCGGAGTTTACCCACAAGAACACCAATACTAGAAAAATATTTATTAAAATATAATCCAGAACTCACGGTACCAGCAACAGATTACAATAGCACCTGAACAGGAACTGGAGTCTGCAGACGGACGGACGATGGAATCCCCTCTCGCAGCCCGGAACCAGGAAGAGAGCGTGTCGTATCCGCAGACCCTTTTTAATGGGGCTTTTCCCCCGCCCCCTTCAGGTCGGGGGGCCCGGTGCTCTGTATAAATGTCCCTTGACCTTGTCAGCTGACACCTGAATCCCACAACAGACAACTTGTGGGTATCTGTTATCTCATTCCTTCATGAAGGTACCAGGAGTCAAATTCAGGTCATGGGGGTTAACAGCAGGTGCTTCTACCCATGAACCAACCTCCTGGCTCTGGATCTTCTACTTTTTCTGCTTGATTGGAACACAGAAAGAGATGTGCTAAAGTTATAGGGATGAGGAGGTAGAGGACTGAATAGGGAAGGAGAGGGAGGGGGAGATAGGAAGGGAGAGGGAGAGAGAGGAGATTCATTCTTACTGTGAGCCACATAACAAAACCATATTGGAACTCCAACAATATAAAATTTTTGCTTAAAATGTAGTGTTATGCGGTGGTGAATTTTTTTCCCTAGCCTTCCCTGTGCTCTGGCTGCTCCTCTCAACCCCTTCCAGCATGTGTTGTTAGACATCAACCCTTTGTATAGCTCTCTTAGTGCTTATAGGGAGAGTCTGGCCCTTGCATCCACTTGATTGACTTCTTTGATTTGGGTCAATGAGATGACTTTTGTTTTATTAGGTACACACATCTAAATTAATCTATATGTGAACAAAATGTGGTCATCCACTCTTAAAAACAAACCCCACAAGGTATAAATTAACCACATTAGGAAGTGCTTGCCTTCATCTTACAATCCTTCAAGAATATATTATTAATTCTATATTTTTGCATAAGAATCTCTGGGTTTGATAAATGAGTTTCCCTTTCTTGTTTGCATGTGTAATGCTGACCACCAGGCACACTTTGGAGAACACCAGAAATGTGTTCTCTACCATTATTTCTTTTTGTACCTTATGTTAGTGATGCTGATTGGTTTTATTGGGTGAGATCTGCAAACTTTCTTATTTATTTATACCCATTTAGGAGTCTGTGTATGATGCAGATTGTATGGCTTTTTAGGAAAGGTGCGGTAGGTTCTGAATTGAGAATGGCTGAGGGAAAGGAACCGATATCAATTACTTTTTGACAGAGTTTATGTGACCAGCAACACTGCTGGCTTAGCTGAGCTCAGTGTCCCTCCAGAGCTCATTTTTAGAAATTAAGGGGTCTTTGTTTATAGTAACCCACTGCATTTTTCGCCATTCATTTATTGCAGATGACTTTAATCTGGTTTTAAACAGTTTTTAGAAATTATAGTTACTCTTTCAAGATATGTGGCATCAAGTCGTTTCTCTGTGCCAATAATTCCTTTCTCGCCACTACAATGTGCTGCTCAAGAGACACACCATTTTTATGATGTGTGTGTGTGTGTGTGGTCTCTAAATGAAGGTAGACAAGAGTATGAATTGGAGATGCGTCTGTCTGACCAGTTTTACTTGAGGTGAAGACAGAGGCTCCCACACTTACCAGCTCTGACAAATCAGAATGAGATAACTTGTCTTTTGTGACCAATTCTGCAGCATAGATTAAGACCTTGCCATAGCTCAATACTGCTTTCCGCTCCTAATCACATTATCATGTTTGAGTTTATTGTTTATTCATTAAAACAACTCTGAAGCTTGTGGGGTTGTTGGCAGGACATAAATGCAAACATGAATATAAATCATGAGAAGAATGTCCTCAGGAGCTGTCTGGGATGTCAAGATCAACTGGCTCAATCCCCTATTGCAGTGATCCAGGCATCATATACTTGCCCCTGTCTCCACATCTTCATTTCCAAAGTCTCCTTTAAAATGGAAGACCCCCATGAGGAGCTCATGAGAAGGTCTTATTCTTTCATTTGGCATGAGAAATGTGTTCTGTGCCTTGACATAACTATGCTATAATTCAGCTGGGATCTCTCTGTTTTGAGATATCTACCCATGGATCTCACATTCTCTAGCCTTCTTTAGGCCCAGGCTGAGTCCAGTGAGTTCTTTCTTTCTTTTTTTTTTAATGCTGAATTTGTTGACTTTCTGATTGCCATTACTTGGCTTGGCATCTTTTCTAATACATCTGCACTAACTTTTAACTGGCATATAGTCTTGGGCACAGGATAGCAAAACTGCATTGAATAGAGAAATGCAAATCCTGCCACACATACATGCATTCCTTCAAATCTTATTTCCTAGAGCATGTAGAAGCTGCTCATGGCTTAGCTCTTGCTGTAAAGGGATGGGTTGGACTAGATGGTCCCTAGGACCCCTTTCCTGGATCTAAGTGATAAGTGGAGGTAGAATGATTGCAGTTCCAGGATGAATGTGGGAAGAAAGCAAACTGTTGTTCCCTGACAAATTGAAACATTTGGGTAGGATAAAGAAAAGAAAAGGTGTTATAAATCTCTCCCCTACAGCAATTTACCTGTGTAGATCGTGAGCCTGATTTTCTCCCATTTAGGAACATTACTTGTAGGCTTTGGATATAGTTAATTGGTAAAATAAAAGCTCTTGATGAACTGGATAATGTTACAAAAAGGTCTTGTTGAAGTATTTCAGACCTGGGAGCTGAATGTTACTTCGTGGTATGATTTTATCTTTGATGCAATTTGTTTCTCTTTGCTCCTGATTTTACACCAGGGAAAGGAACCCTGTGACTTCCTAGAAAGTTCACAAACTAAATGAAGGACAGGGCTTCAGTTGTACCACATATAGAATTCGTGAGGCTTTTCAGTTCCTTGTTTATTTTTGTATTTGGGACAGGATCTTATTGTACAGCCCAGACTCCACGAATCCACACTGCCTCTTGAGGGATGGAATTCAGGCATGTACCACCTCCTAGCCTCACCTCCAAGTCTTTAAAAAAAATAAAATAAATCAACGCATATACAGATATTTTGAACTTAGAGTGCCAGGGCTGGTGTTCCTTATAACTGTCCTTTATACAAGCATGAATCGGTCAAGTCTGTTGTGAGACTGTCCTGTTACTACTTCATGTCATCCATTCTGTCACCATGAGAATGAAAACAAAGATTTGTGAGAAGAAACTTGAATTTTATCTTTTATTTTTCTATCAGCCATCTTGGTGAACAAATTTAACCTCCTGATATTTGAAGGCGTGAAGGGCAAATAGAATGAACGGAGGTGGCTGATCTCTAGAACCCCACCTAGAAAAGGTAAAGGCCAGAAAACATTTGTTTTAATATCCAATTTTAAGGTGAAGTTTTTTTTTATAAAAAATATTTTCCGACTATGAAATAAGTACAGGATTTCTGATGAAAAATATAAAATGGATCTGCAGAGGATGCTTAGGATATTGTTTTCAGCATCAGAAAATCCAGAAGCAGCCTGAGCTAAACTGTCTCACTGATCTCCCTAAAATATTCTATCTTTGGACAGAACCATTAACTATTTTTAAAAAGCCAATAATCAATAAGTCTTAATTTGTTGTGCTGACATTTGTGCGGGTTTCATCTAGATGAAATTAATTAGAAAGAAAATGGCCTCTCAGCAATTGGCGAGTGGAAAAGAGTCTGGAGGCAAGATAAGTTTGACCCTGTGTTGCAGCAACATTTTAATGAGGTTAAGCCTCAGCGCGTTTGGATAGGCGGCCTTTTTAGTGTGCACTGACATTTCTAATGGGCTTCTAAAGGCTTCCCAAATGGGCTAATGTCTTTGAAGGCATTTCGTGGGTCATTGGAGTTCTTCGTGGGCTGGAGTCTATCACCTGGCATGTCGTATGTGCAATCCACATCCGGAAGAAGGAACTGTGAGAGCCATCTAGCCAGGGACACATACATCATCTCTCCATGACAGTTCTTAACAGAGGGTCCTTGGCTTCTGAAAACTGGTGGCTAAAAGTGAGGTTAGATCCCGATTTGCTGGCACCAAAGCACACTGTGTCTCTATAAGGGACTCACTGCCCAGTTGAACTGGTGACATTCTCACCCTTGAGATAACCAGGCTTCAGGAGCGCTGGAGAGGAGGTTTTCATCCCAGAGCCCTCAGGGGATAACATTGTTCTAATTGCTTTAGGAATCCTTTCTATCAATGAGACTAATGGGGTTAGGCAAGGAACACACTGGCAAGACTTGATCAAATACATCCGATTTCCCTCTTGGTAGATAATTAGGTAAAAAGGAATCAATCAGAGCAAGTTGGAACTGTCTGCTCATCACTCACTGTATCTTCAGGCCCCAGGCCTGGGAGTAGAAAGCCTCAAGTGTTGGAAGACAATGAAGAAGGCTGCTCTGCCAAGGCAGAGCCTCTGGAGGGCGCAGTGGAGATGGAATTTAATGGTCCTTGATTACACTGCCCTTTGGCAGAATCCATCCCAAATTGGACTTTCTTTTTCTTCTTGTCGTGTTCTACCTCTTCTACTTTCTCCGAACGCAAACTCAGAAGGACCATTCTTACTCAGCAAGGGCCCTGGTGGCAGCTAAGTGAACAGGGAGAAACCAGAAGAGTTAGAAGTTCAAAGCCAGATGTGTTTGGTGGCGCACAATTGCAATCCCAGCACTTGGAAGGAAGCCGCAGGAGGGTGGTGAGCAGGAGGCCACCCGGGGCTGCAAGAAAGAGACTCTATGTCAAGACGAAGAAACAAGCACAAACTGATCCAAACCCACCAACTAACCAACCAACCCCAAAGCAAAAATAACAGTCAGGCGAAATTATAGTTCTCCAAGAATGTACCAAGGTTTATGTAGAACCAAAGAACCCAAAGAATTGGATATGAGAACAAACAGGGTAGATTGCGCTTCCATGTTCCCGTTTAGGGTGACAGTGCAGTAAGAAGCACTCATTATTTTGTTGTGTTGTTATCCTATAAAATTTGTGACAGATTCTAAGTTAAACATCTTGCACGCCCTGTTTTCTCTGTTGCTAATTGTGACTCTAAAAAGTCTTATAGGGAAAGGAAACCAAGTGTAGACATCTAATGAACATCGTGAAGGTCATACAGCTGAGAAGTGGATGAATACATATTGATTATATTTTCTTAGATCTGCTGTGAGCAGCGGAAGTCAGCCTCACTGTGTGATAGTCTTCTAGAAGGGATGGTACATGCTTTAGTATGAGTTTATATTGCTGTGAAGAGACACCATGGCCACGACACTTCTTATAAAGGAAAATAGTTGGGGCTGTCTTAGAGTTTCAGAGGTTTAGTCCATTATCATCAGTTTGGGAAACATGGCGGTGTTCAGCAGACATGGGGTTGGAAAAGGAGCTGAGAGTTCTACATCTGCATCTCAGACAGCAGGAAAGGAACTCTGAGCCACTGAACCTGGTTTGAGTTTCAAAGACTTCAAAGCCCACCCTCTCTTGATGCACTTCCTCCAACAAGGCCACACCTACTCCAACAAGGCCATACCTATTCCAACAAGGCCACACCTACTCCAACAAGGCCCCACCTACTCCAACAAAGCCACACCTCATAATACTACCATTCTTTATGGACCTATGGGGGCCATTTTCATTCAAACAATCACAGTATATAAGACAGAGAATGCTAGAAAGAAAAGGAATCATTAAAATGAAGGGAACCAGTGTTACCAATGGTTACATGGTTACCATGGAGAGAGAAGATGATCTCTGGAAGCAGTAGAAGGCTGAGGGTGAATCTGGTCCCTCTGAGAAGACACTCCAGAGGCAAATGGAATTGGGTGGCATGGATAGATACTACCTTAAGGAAGAGGTGTGTCTTATAGGTAGAGGAAGATGTGAGGACCCTGACATATGCTACTTCAGTCAGAGATGGGTGCCTTCTGGGATCATCAACCCAGCATGGCACATTGAAAAGCTTAGCAACTCTCCTGGTTTCTGTCTCCCTATTCTCAAATAGTAACTTGTGTGAAGGTCCATCATACACTAGAAACCAAGCTGGAGACAAAAGAAGAACAGCCCCAAGACTTTCTATTATTTAATCTTTATTTGTGAAAAATTTA
The DNA here is from genome assembly GCA_033318265.1 of Phyllotis vaccarum. Lineage (NCBI taxonomy): Eukaryota > Metazoa > Chordata > Mammalia > Rodentia > Cricetidae > Phyllotis > Phyllotis vaccarum. The sequence continues at coordinate 109,795,385 of JARWLC010000004.1, forward strand.
AAGATATTCTTAAAAATAATAATTTCTTTTATTTTGGGAAATTTTTATAATTACGTCATTTTCCCACTTTCCTTTTCTCTTCCAGACCCTCCCGTGCCCCTATACACCTACAACATGATCCTTGAACCTAAGGCTTGGGGATCATTGTGGGAGATGGGGGGAAAGATTACAAGAGCCAGAGGTACAGGCTGTTGGCTGAGAGACTGTCTCTTAGAAATGTCGGAGAGGCTATAGCCAGAGAGTCTTACTAGTGGGACTGCCTAATAAGACCTCAGAGGACGTGAAACATGAGAAGGTAGCTTTGGGGACTCCAGCTCCAGACAGATGACTACTAACAACCAAGAGCTCAAAGTTGAGGAAGATATAGAATCAAAATTGCAGAACCAGGAAACTCCTCTCAATGTTAAGATGGAGATATGGTGTGGCAGAAGTCTGACTTGGAGTGTTCAAAGATCCCCAGAAAATGCAATACGCAGCAGAGAAGAAAGGAGTACATTTGGGGGAAAGAAAAAGAGAGAAATAGAGTTTTCAAAAATTGTAATTCTGGGTAGAATATTGTATGTCTTAGAGAATTTTCTTCTTTTTGTGAGAGAAAAGAGAGGCTATAGTCAGTGAAGAATAGATTATGTAGAATGTTCAAGAGAGGGTGAATTCTCAGCCTACTAAACAACAGATGAATAATCACCCAGATGCGTTCTAAGACTATGTGGTTGACTAACCACTTGAAGGCTCAGAGTAGGAGAAACATGGAAACACACCACAGAAGACACCCTTGGACTCTTGAAGTCAAACCATGGATATAATCTCCAAAGAAGAGCCACATGTTTCAGTGGAAGCAGAGCATGATGCGAATAAGATGTGATCTTTCAGCTCAAGCTTTACAGGGAATTAGCTGTGTGACCTTGGATAACTGGCTTCCTCTCTCTCTCTGGCTTCAGTTTTACTTAATTGTTCTACAACAGTGTTACATTAAACGGCCACTATGTGCCTTACAGTGGATATAACTGATTTTCTTTTATTTGAATTCTCTGGAAGTAACAACTTCTATAGGGTCTGAGCATATAAATTTAACACAAAAGGAAAGGCAGCCATTAGGCCTGGCGGACACATGTGGATTGGCTCAACAGGGCTGACAGAACCATGTGATACCAGAGAAAGCAAGAGGAGAGAGGCCTGTCTAATGGATTCTCCCACTCAGGCAACTGAAGAACTTCCAGATTAGCCATACTGAGAGAGGAGCAGGCTGCTTTGCAGTCATCAGACACCTTGAGCCAGACTTGGAACACTGGAGCTGTGACTGGGGACTTCAGGGAGGGGTTGGGGCTAGAGCCTTCTCTGAAACCCAGAAGTCTGGAAATTGGTGCCCTGATTATTCTTAGCAGAGAAAGCAGAGGCAGCCGGCAAAAAACTGCTTCAGTGAATTCAGTTTGGACCCAGAAGGTAAAAATACTCTCAAGACAACATGGGGTGGGGGGAGCTTTAAAAATGACTTATTCATTTCGATTTTCATAAAGTTTTCCTCGGTGTGTGTGTGTGTGTGTGTACTTGAGCATATGTGCCTGCATGGGAGATTGAACCTTGTATGGTTTTTGTGGAGTAAAAGTCTCAAGAAATGGTGGCCTCACTGTTGGGGTAAACGGTGTAATAGCCTAAAAAAAATAACCTTTTTCAGTGAGAAATCACTCCATTTGTTTTCTCATCTCGGTCACAACCCTATCGAGTGGGTTGATTCTGCACGTGAAGGAACAAGCCCAGTGAAGTTTGTGGGAAGCCTGGCTGCTGCTGCTCTAGCCCCATCCTTTCCAGAGGCAGCAAGTGCTGCCAGCTGGGGGTTAGCTGGAGGAATCTGCAACTACAACACTTGTGTCCAAGGTAAAGCCAGCACTTCCCCTATTGCAGAAATGTGTGGAGGACGGGAAGGTGAGGTGAGACATTGAACATCCTACTCACAGGAACCAGTGTTTTCTTTAGGTGTTTTATCCCAACTTCTTATTTTGTAAATAATTCTATGCTGAAAAACAAAGTACAAGTCAGTGAGCCCCAGGTAACCCTTCACCTGGATTGTTAGTGAGCCCCAGGTAAACCCCAATCCGGGTTCCATGGATGTTTACGTGCAGGGCTGCCTGAGCTGTTCTTGCTGGGCTGTTTGGAACTAATTTACAGACCTGACATTTTACCCCAAATATTTCAGCATTCATATCTCAAAACAAGTCCCTATTCTCAGAAAGCCACAGCCCAGACTTAAATATTCGTATTAAATATTCGTAAGGCCATCTAAAAGAAGTCCGTATTAGATTGCCCAGAGGTCTAATCAACAGCGTCCCCTCCACCTTCTCCTTCCCTCCCCCGCTCCTTCCTTCCCTTCCCGTTTTTTCTTCAGAGTCTCATTATGTAGCCTTATCTAGCCTTCCTCCTGCCTCAGCCTTCTGATCGCCTTTAAAGTAAATGAATCCTTCATATATATATTATTTATTATATATATTATTATATATATTTATTATATATAAATATTATTAAATATATATAATATATAATATATATATATATATTATATATATATTTATTTTTTTTTACAATGCTGACTTTTTTTCAAAAGCATCCAGACCAGTCTTCTTTGAATATTTCTCAGGTCATAAAGTCATTATTAGATTCATGTTAATATTTTTGATAAAAATATCACACAGATGATAGTGTGCACTTTCTGGAGATTTGATTTCTGACATGGAACCTGTATATATTCTTCCTAGTCAGAGAATAGAGAGCACATATACTTTCAAAAGTATTTTCTCCATAGCGTGTGCTGTGCTTTGTGCTCCAGGTAACAGACACATTGTTCAACAGGATTACACATTGATTCAGGAAGGGCTCCAGCTAGTGAGCCCTTGTCCTTGGAAACAACCAAGCAGACATGGATTGACCCCGATTTGAGGATGAGTTGCATTAAGAAGACCCCTTTGACTCTTGTGGCTTTTAGATTAGTGTTTAGTGTAAACACTTGTTGGGATTTAAAATAGTTCTCTATGTCCATTCTTCCTCTCTCCTCTGTTGTTGCCTATTTCTCTCTGTATATTCGTGTTTCGAAGGTACTTTTGGGAAGCCCCTTATATCCTCTTGGAACCAATGAGGAGTTGAGCTATCCCAGAGAAAATGAGGCCAGGACACGCCTGGGGACACACTGTTCCACTGTGCTACTTCAGGAGGCCTGATGGGCTTCTCTCAGCCGAGGAAGAGCAGTGTCCTGACACTACTCCTGGTATAGAGCAGACAGTACGGCAAGCTTCTTCAGGACAAATTCTGCACTGTAGGCTGCCTTTAATTTTGAAGGGTCATTGAATTTGTGCCTCTCTACGGAGCATGGAAAGAACGGCTTGCATCTGTCTCTATGGGGCTACTGCATTATTCCATTGGCTTTTTTTTTTTTTTCCTTCCTTGGGCTTCCCTGGGTAATGTTCTTCCCTTACAAATTTCATCTCACTGCTGTGTGCATCGAAACGATGCAGTTATGGAGCGTACAGGGAAAAAAAATTATAATGCCATTAAAAGTTATCATAAATTTCAGATCAGCATCACTTCTAATCCGATACACAATTTTACTGCCTCTATAAAGTAGGTGATTTGCAGTGGTCTGAGGCGTCTCCTGGAGCGTTTTACTTCTTTTTAAATTAAACACACCAACTTTGTGCTGAATTCAGAGTGTGGACATAAAAAAGGGGGGTAAAAAGGAGAGGAAGGGACATCAGATGGAAATTGCAATTGAGTCTTTATATATGCCATCTTGGCACTGTGGTACTAAATATAGTGCCGGGTAAATAGATGTGCTGAAATATTCAGAATAAAAAACAAATGTTCCAATAGCAGAAGCGTGAGCCTTGAGGATGTTCCCATGGTGGGTGTGCTGGAAATAATAAAACACTGTTGTTTAAAAACCACTCAATCCTCGAAAACCCTATGATGTTAAAAATACAGTGCTTGTATATGTGTGAGGGACTATGTGCACAGGACATATATATGCATATAAAACTCCTAGAAAATTAAACAGAATATAAGGGGCTTGATTTTATTAGTTGGAAGCTTACACTGATTATTATAATTTTTTTTTTTGGAGGTGTAACTCTTCCTGTAAGCCTAGGACATCAGAAGCTGACTCCACTAAGTGACATTCCAGAAAGAGCTGGCCCATTAGCTCACATGTAGATGAATGCTCTCATGTACAGGCCGAGGGGTGGTCCATGCCCAACTCTCAGGATGATGAAACGCCATTCACTGGGTTTCTGGCTAAAAGGATTTGATTGAATTTTACCATTGCTTCTGCTCCAGACCTTGCACTTAGTTATTCTTAGGTACCAGGAATGTTACTAAGTGCCCACAATATATTGTGCTCTGGATTGGATGCTGAAGACACATTAATACAAAGCAAACAACTGTAGGTCTACCCACCAGGGTCTCATAACCTGGAGGGGGATTGCCACAGGATGTAAACTCAGGATCGTTACAGAGCACTTTCAAAGCTGTGGATGGAAATGCCTACTGGGAACACATGGAGGAAAAGAACCTGTTTGTCTGCCCGTGTCGGGCTGGAATAGGGTAACTTAAATCTCTTTCAAAATGGGTTCCTATATTGTTAGTCATAGTAACTGAATGGGTAACAGTAAATATACTTAAAAAATTATTAAATTTTAGATAATGCAAGTGACTCAAACCCGGGAATATCTCTAGAACTCATCACAGTGTCTAGAGTAGGCAGAGAGGAACTGAATATATTTTGAAAGAGTGATGTTTATGACACAAAAATAAATAGTACTCAATAGGCAAAGCATTTGCATTGGAATCTCATTCTTAATTATTGTACCACTTACTTTTCTTACTGCTATGGTGAGATATCTGGAGAAAGCAACGTAGGGAAGGAAGGGGTTATTTGTGCACATAGTTTGAAGGTATAGTTCATGGTGGGGAAGGTGTGACAGCATGGCTGAGGCTGCTGGTCACATTGTATCTTCAGTCAAGAAACACAGAGGTAAAGGCTGGCAACCAACTGGCTTCCTCCTTCCCCCCTTATTTCAGCCTATGGGATTGTACCACCCATACTCAGGGTAGGCCTTCCCTCATTTAAATATCTCTGGAAATTCTCTCAGTATTCCCAGAGATGCATCTCCTAGGTGATTCTAAGTCCACTCAAGTTATCAGTGAAGACTGATGCATGCATACGTACATACAAACATACACCAAGGGTATGTCCTTTAGTGCTTTACAAATGGTGAGTATAATTTCAGCTTTAAAAAGATGCTATGAGGGCAGGTGATTCTCTGGATCGAATCTTGATCATCTTTTTTTCAGCCTTGTCCTTGTTTTACACCCAGTTGGCCTTTGTCTGCTGTACATTTGCCGACAGTGGTGTGGGTGTGTTGGGTGTCAAGGATAACTGTGACAATGGACACGTTGTGGCTGAGTCCTAACCTCTACACTAGAATCAGACCTGGAGACACAGTTGCTTCTAGAGCGTGGTGGCAAATATCTGCTGCCGAGAAATCCTGCGGATTGGCTGTAACAGAGCAGACTGACAGAAAGCTCTGATCAAGAATAATGCTAGAGTCAGGCAATGTGCAACACTTAATAACTGTCAGCAACTTTGATCTCCACCAGTCATTACTATATCCCTACAAGGTGAGGACTATTATCAACATCCCTGTGTTAAAAATGAAGAATCCAAGGCCCAGAATAACTAAAGAATTTGCTAGAGTTAGAATGCTAATCCAGAAAGACGGATTCCCATGCTTCTTGGAGGAAGTAGAAACATCAGTTTGTTATCTAGCCTGTGTTTCTGGGGCCTGTTATCCTCAGCACTACTAGAGTTAGGGTGCTTCTCTAGGAAATTGGATGGGTGAGGCATACCCCAATATAGGAACGGCTTCTCTGTGGGGATGATGAATGAATGGAGGAAGCTGTTTCTAGTGCTTCTGTCACAGAGAACATTGTGCTGCTCATCCCAGGAAGGGTGGCCTCACGCATGCAGGTTCTCACATTTGGAAAGCAGGGACTGTTGGTTGTCGGTGTTAGAGCTCCTGTGGTAAAATGCAGTTGTGAATTCTAAATACGTATTAGCTAATTAAGGATTTAAACACTTGCTAAGTGGCCACTAATGTCCTTGACTAGCTCTTTGGATAGCTGTGAATTTATCCTAATACAATTATCAAGTCAGACTGTCTTACCGAAAGCATAGAGATATTTAGCTTTTGTTTTACACTTCGCATCAGTAATATTTATTCAACTGGATTTTTTTTTGTTAAAATAAAATGACAAATGGTGTCATTAATAATAAAAATATTTTGTAATATTTATCCAATGTCAATTCTATTTTAATGTTTTCTTCCATGTTGCCTTAAATATACTAGTGTTCAAAATGCTTAAATGCACTGATATACTTTATAAAATGTTACTTTTAAGACTCAGATGTCTTTCTTGTCTCAACTCTGTGAATGGAAAGAAAGAAGAACTGTAGAAACAATTCTACAGAACCTGAACTTTGGACCTGATGTTTCTGTAGGGATGCCAACCTTTGCCTTCTCCCCGGAATGGGAGGTCAGAGTGTGCCACTCCCAAAAGAGGTAAGTCATTTTTTCCAAGCTGCTTCCCCAAGGAAAGCAAAAGAATTGGTACAGTTGCATCTTCAAACCCAGGAGAACACTCTGCTCTTCCACAGACAAGGGAGCTACACCCACAGCAGACACACAATGCTAGAAAAAAGTTGAAGCTGAAGCACTTATGAATAAAGATAGATATATACTCAGGCAAGATCTAGGGTTCTTGGTGAGGGGTACAGGAGATGTAGGGGGAGGGTGATAGGGACAGACAACATCCAAAGAAAAGCACAAGCAAGGGTGGGTGCCCTGCCTCCAGAGTCTGGGATGCTGACCCCCTCCACACCGTCACTCAGTACATTACAGAGAATGCTGTATGTGGAGGAGAGTGGGCAGGGATGTCAATGTGGCCAAGGCTAAGGACCTACCCCAGCAGGGTAGACATTATGCATTCTGCTCTAAGTTATTTTGGATTCATTTGACCCCTTGTGAAATGGGGCTGAATGAGGAACACATTTCCACAGCAAAGAAGAAAAGCAGACTGGTGATATTATTGTCTTCTACTAGGTTTCAGTTCTAAGTCCACTTTTGCGGTTATAATGGTTTAACTGCTTGGTTTGCCTTTGGTCTTGCTTGACAGGCTCTCAAAGCTGGTCTATCTTTCCTTCCACTTCTGTAGTTTATATTCCCCTATTTTCCCACCTCTAACACACTTTCTCTCAGTCTGACTTTACTCTTTTCCCCTATTGCCTCCTCTTTGACTTCCTCATAATTCGTGCCCTTAGCTTACCCCTCCCCCAGCCCCCTGAACATTCATTTCATTCCAGCTGTATCCTAAGCTTCCCTGTTATGGTGTCTTCCTTAGGTGTAACTGAAGGTTCCTTGTTCTTCTTACTGCATTTTAATACGAGCTGTAGCCAGGGTGGTGCTTCTGTTACTGTTACCATGCTGCCTATCCTAGTAGTATGGGGGAGGTGGGGAACCATATGCCCAAGCAAAGACTATCCACAAAGAGTCATATCAAATAAACCAGGCAAACAGGAAGTGTAGATACTCCTCCAAATAAAACCCAAAGCCCAGGAAAAAAATCCATCCAAACAGTTGCTCTAAAACCAACAAAGAAACTCAAACCATGTGAAGAAACAAGCCATCTGGATGCTTCCAAAAGCTCATGATTCCTCAGTAATTAAAATGAGGGAATGAATTAGCTGAAATGCCAGAAAAGGATTCTCAATCTTTTAATCCACAAACAAAAGATATCATTCCAAGTTTTAGTTCTCTTTGGGTTAATCAGTGTTTCATAATTGTCTTTATTTACATCTGTTACCTCTCGGGTTAAATTTATTTCTAGATACTGTATGTTTTTTTCTTTTGTGATTATTATAAATAAGATTGCTTTCTTGATTTCTAGGACAGAGTTTTTATTGACTGTAGCAATGTCACAGAGTTTTGCATCCCACAACTTTGATAAATTCATTTAGTAGTTCTAGTGGGTTATTGGTGGAATCTTCGAGGCTTTCTGCATATTCATATAAATGTAAATAGGAATTCTGCACATCAATGTATATATTAATATAATTATGAATATATATTTGTATATCTGTGAATGAACATATCCTCTTCCAAAACTGACAATTTCATTTCTTCTCACCTAATTTGTATGGCTTTTCTCGCCTTTTTCCTCTGGCTAGGGACTTAGAGTCTTCAAATGAAAATACATTTCAAAGAAGTTTGGCAATGTCTCTTCTTTTTCACAAGTGATCGTTTTGACTTGTAGTTTAAGACTCTATTTAAACACACTCTAGAACTGGTTGAACTTTGGACAGATGTGAAGTCCTGCAATTTGCTTAGTTTTGAGCATCTTCTTGGCAGATAAAGCTTTGCCTTTACGTCTAAAGTATTCACGCCCAATTAAGGCCATGCCTCTAGCTCAAGGGACTAGTGCCTACACTCTGCTAACACTAAAGACTGAATGAGCTAGTCTTGGGGGCTGAGGTTCCTCTCCCTTGTCAGCTGTGGGTCTATGTCTCTTGTCTCTCAAATTCTGAGAGTTCTTGACATGGGCCTGTTAATTTACTGTGGGAAACTGTGTCTCAGATTGACCTGAGGTCAGGAGCCAAAGTAAAATACAGTTGGGAGTGACAGAATTAAAACTGGGAAAAGAACGTGCCATATGTGAATGCACTTAGTAATTAAGAAGAATCCATTTCACTTTAGAACGTCTAAATAGTTTTAAATAATTTTCAGCTACTTTGCTGAGATGATCCAACTGTGCTGAGGGAGTATGAATAGAATTTTTTCCCCCATGGCATGTTAATATGCAATTCAAATTAATGAAAATTTTCAGTTAGTAACAGATATTACCGTTGCTTCAAAGTGGAGAAGAGAATTCCTATATCCTATATAATAAATTGGAAAAGCTAGGAAGAATTTAGCTGCAAGTAACAGAAGAGCTGATTCATAATGATTTCAGTAAAAGTGAGTTTTATGTTTACATTAAATGGGGATTTCAGTAGAAGTGAGTTTTATGTTTACATTAAATGGGGACTTTAGATACATGTGGACAAAGCTTTTAGTTTAGGGTTTCAGTGGAAGTTGGATGAATATTTAATTTTAGTATGCAAATCTTTCTCAGGGTTGCACTCTGCCCAGTGGCTCTGAATCTAGGTCCCATTCAAAGACTTGGAGTTAGAGGTGGACGCCAGTTTTCATTGTTAGCGTGTTCTCAGCTTGACACACCTGGGAAGAAGGATGCTCAACTAAGAAACTCTTTAGCTCCGTTTGGTTTGTGGCCGTATCTTTGGGACATTTCCTTGATTTCTAATTGATATAGAAGAGCCAAGCCCACTGCGGGTGGGACCATTCCTTACTAGGCAGGTGTAACTAGGCTGCATGAGAAAGGCTGCTGAAAATGAGCTGGGAGAAAGCCACTGAGTATCATTTCTCCACGGTCTCTGTTTCAGTTGCTGCCTCCAGGTACTTGCCCTGAAATTCTTCAGTGATGAACTGTTGTTACCTGAAGTGTAAGATGAAATAAATTCCTTTCTCCTCCATGTATTTTACATTGTGGTGTTTATCAGTGTAATAGAGAATCCAAACTAGATCACCAGTCACACTACTGACGTTGACTGTAGAAGCAAAACCTTTTCCAAAACTCCTGAGGAATGTCACCAGACGTTACTCTTCAAAGTTGTATTACACGGCCACTCTAAGTTACAAATCTGCTGGAAAAATAAACATTCACATGTAGAGTCTCCATCAAGTGAGTGAATAGAGGAGTAGACACAAGTTTCCAAGGAGATACTACAGATGCATTAACCAACCTAACTCATGAATTTGAGGAAGAGCAAGGGCCATGGTACATGGGACACTTGGAGGGAGGAAAGAGAAAGAGGAAAATGGAGTAAATATATTTTTTATTTCAAGAGGGCTCATTCCAGACAGGAACATACACTGTTGGGTCTACTGGATTGTGGGTATGGTTTCACAAAGTCCAACATGAGAAGGCTGGGAGACTGACAGGCAGTTTACTGCATTAGAATGTTCTGTGCGTTAAGAAACATTAGGCTACTAGCTACACATAAACATTTTTATTCTCTCAGTCCCTCCCACAACTTGACCATCCCGATCCCTCATGTTCTCATCTCTATCCCCTTCCTTCTATCTCCTCAGCCTCAGTTTACTCAGGAGGTCTCATCTATTTCCCTTACCCAGGGCGGTTTATGTGTCTGTCCTCTGCTGTGGGACTATGCTCTTGCACACTGTAAATATTTGTCACAGTAATTATTGGTTGAATAAAAGGCTGATTGGCCAAAAGCTAGACAGGAAGTAGAAGTGGGGCAGCCAGACTAGGAGAATACTGGGAAGTAGAAGGAAGAGCAGAGAAGGACGTGCTCATCAGACACAGAGGAAGGAAGATGAGATTTCTGCATCGAGAAAAAGGTACCAAGCCACATGGCTAAGATAGGTAAGAATTATGGGTCAGTTAAGAGTCAGAGCTAATAAGTAATAAGCCTGAGCAATAGGCCAAATGGTTTATAATTAGTATATTTGGGACTAAATAACTGTGGGACCTGCTGGGCAGGACAGAGAAACTTCTGACTACAAATGGTACCCAATGTGGTGCATGTGGCTTGAAAAGGGTTCTAGAACACAGAAACAGAACCCCAAAACAGCTTCCTAGTTGTGCCTTTCAGGTGGACCTTGGTACAGAGTGACATTCAAGCTTGAGCTACAACATGGCAGGTTTGCTGCATTCAGCTTGAGCTTCACATGGAAGTCTCAGTACAGGCCTGAGGCTTCTGTTCATACAGACAAAAAGGAAACAGCATCAAGCTTGGATTCTTGGTAGTAGCATTTATCTCAGGAGGGCTCTGTTTGCTGGTGGCAAGCAGAGGCACAGCTCCTTTAAGAGAAGCTTCCTGACTGCTTTAGCAGCAAAAACCTCAAAGCTCTTTTTAAGAGACCCTGCTGTGAAATAGTTAAATGAAGTTTATGGTCAGCAGGTAGTGGTGCTCTACTTGGTGGCAGTGCAGACTCTAAAATTCTCAAAGTTGGGGTGGTATACATTGTTCCTACCAGTACCTCTGCTCTCAAGCTAAACTCTCACAGATCAAGGAGTTGGATGGAACCAGCCTCCATAACCAAGCTTTTAACCCTATCCAGACCGTAGCAGATTAAAGGTGTGGTCAGAAAAATATAGAGATGTACAGTAAAGACAAATTCGGATGGGAAAAATCCTCTAAATGGTTTACAGTGTGTTAAAAAATATACTTATGCTTAGGAGAGAAAAGGTAAAGTTCTTTCAAAAGGAATACAGTAAAAAGTATAACAAGTCACACAAAGGTAGAATGCACACAGAGTCTGGATACTATATGTTACTATGTTGTTTTGAATATTTTAACTGCAGAGGAAGTAGCAAGAGCTGCTGAAAGACATTTGATTATAAATGTTGCTGGATTAATCCAACCTATGTATTTTGTAAATGCCTTGACTTTAAAATTGAAGTCAAAAGACATGTCACTTTGGAAGAGAGGTTTTGTTTTTATGTCCACAGAAAATGAGAGGATTTGGATTTATTGTAGGTTAAAGAAAATTAAGGTTGACCAAAGAAGACCCCCCTGAAAAGCCTCAGATAGGAACAGACGGCCCAGATAATCCAACATTTCAGAGCACCTCTGTTGCAGTTTCCCCTGAGTTCTGCATCCAGAACAACTTCAAGGAGACTGGCTGAAATGATCTATCTTCATAGAATACTCTAGTCAGGACTTGACCATAATCCTGAATTTTCCTTGGATCCCCATAAGATTACCAGCAATCCCAATCAGCAGGAAGTAGTCTGGATAACTATGTCCACATTCCCCAAAAATGTAGATTATGGATATTTGTCTTTGTTTACAGTGTTGGCTTCAAGTTTTTATAGATAACGGTGAATAAAAAGCTATTCAAGAGATTAGATTTGGGGTTCGTGTTTTAAAAAGAAAAAAAGAAAAATGCTGTGGGACTATGTTCTTGTACACTGTAAATATTTATTTAATAAGATGCTGATTGGCCAGAAGCTAGACAGAAAGTAGAGGAATTTTGGGAAGTGAGAAGAGCAGAGCTACAGATACCAGTGAGATGCAGAGGAAGATGAAAATGCTTCTCTGAGAAAAGGTACCAAGCAATATGGCTAATCATGGATAAAAATCATGGGTTATCTTAAGAGTAAGTGTTTGCAAGTAATAAGCCTGAGCCATAGGGCAAACAGCTTGTAATTAATATTAGCCTCTGAGTAATTATTTTATAAGCAACTACAGGACCACAGGTGGTAGAGCTTGGTCCCTACCAAGGGACCTGGACAGAACAGAGAAACTACAGTCCCCCTTGTAACCAAGTTTCTTTAGGGATGTGGATTGTAGCTTGATTATTCTCTGCTTTACATCTACCATCCACTTATGAGTGAGCACATACCATGTTTGTCTTTCCAGGCCTGGGTTACCTCACTCAGGATGCTTTTTTTCTAGTTCCATTCATCTGCCTGCAAATTTTTATGATGTCATTTTTTTAACCCCTGAGTAATACTTTATTCATATGTAAATGTACCATATTTCCTTTATCCGTCCTTCAGTTGTGGGGCATCTAGGTTGTCTCCAGGTTCTGCCTATTATGAATAATGCTTCTATGAACGCAGTTGAGCAAGTACGCATAAACTTCTAAGCTTAGGAAGAACCTGAAGCACATACCTCGGTGATAACATAGATATGAAATCTTCAAGCAGCATGTGACACTTCACAATTCATTAGCAATAAAATATCATTTTGAGATCTACTGTAGGCTTGTGAGTTGTTTTATTTAAGTTCTTTTTTCAATGAATACATTTCTAAATATAAATCTTGGAAACTTGGATTAGTAAGTGCCTGGCCACTGAGCTCTACAAAAGAGAGGACAAAACTTTTGGCTTTTTCTTTCTTTTGTGTAGGTACATATGTGTGTTGATACCTGTATGTGTTGAGGCTGGAAGTTGGCAGCATAGGGAGATTGGCTAAGTTACTTCCTATCACATTTTTTTGAGGTAGGGCCTCTGAACCCAGCTTGCTTGTTAAGCTTAGATGATCAGGGTAGCAAATTCCCAGCAATCTTCTCACCTCTTCAACCCAGCACCAAGATCATATGCCCAGCTGCTGTCTTCAGCTTTTTAAAATGTGGGTTCTGGAGAGTGAACTTTAGAACCTGAACCCTCTCCTCCAAACCATTATACAATCAGCCATGTTGAGATTCAGGAGGCATAAATATACTTCACATAGTAGAATATTACAATTTGATGTGTGTATACCAATAATATCATCACCATACTAAAAACTATGAATACATCTACTACTCATTGATGTTTCTGTCTGCTTCTGTGTATCACTACTTTGTTACTTTTTAAATATTGAGTATTTGTTTCATTATAAGCTTATATTACTTTCTGTTTATACACTTACTTTCCAAGAATCTTTGTTTCTACTTCCTGGCCACTATACTAAAGCTCCTGTGACCATTTATATATAAATATATATGTGGATACATGAACCTTAGTTTTTTATAGACAGGTATTTTCCTCTGATATAATTTTCTTCCTATTTAAAGATTCTCTTTTTAACAGAGTTTTTTTTTGGAGGGGGTGGGGTTAGGTCTGCTGATGATCATCATTTTCTTTTTTTTTTTTTTTCTCAAAAAAATGATGACAAACAAAAATGCCCTCCTTTCCCCAGTTTCAAACACAAAGACATATTTTTTGCTGGGTGCAGAATGACGGGTTGGTTTTCTTTAATATTGATTCACTGTCACATTGTTTTTTATTGTTTCTGATGAATTCACTGTCAGCCTCATCCTCATTTCTCTGTAAACACTGTGCTTTTTAAATTGTAGTTTATGGACCTCTTCATCATTGATTTTAAGAAGTTTGATTATAAAAAGATGTATTAAATGAGTTTAATATTGTTTCTTATGTGTATTCATTGAGTGTTTTCTAACTGTGAGTATACAGTTTTCCTAAAATAGGAACATTTCTTATACCTCGTAGTTTTTAAGTTTGGATATCTGACTTGAGCCTTTGAACGAAACTTCCCTGTTGCTAAGGTTTTTGATGTAAAATCCGTAGTTGTAACAACAATTATAATGTATTTGCTTGCCATCTCCAATATCTGTGAGCAATATGTTTTTGCTGATTGAGTTTTCTCCTTCTTCTGCTTGTATACTCATGAATATATGATATCTTTTCTTTATATGTAATGGTAATTGTTTATTTGATGACAATTGTTTTGTATTTTAGATGCATTCTTGAATTTTGTTCTGGGACTTTAGTGGATACAAGCGAATGGTTACCCACGTTGGTTTCTTGTTTCCTAATGTGTTAGAGGAGACCAGAGCAATTGGCTGCATCTATGTGGGTCTATTTCTGGACATTAAACTTTGGCTCTACTAGTCGCCGTATCTACATGTTGTCAATACTACATTGTTCTGATGTCTATGGATTTGTAACACGTCATAAAATTGGTTCATATGAGTCTTTCAGATTGATTAATATTTTAAAAGTTGCAAAAAATTCTGATTCATTGTCTTATATACATTTTGTAATCAATTTATTTATATCTACAAGAGGATTATTGGGATGTTACTGTTTTAACTTTTCAACACATTATTGTTATTTTGACTTTATTTGACTTTTCTCTAATTTTCATAGCACGGCATCCCACCTCTTCTGTGACTCAACTGACATGAATATTTAACTTTTGTTGTCATCCCAAATGGCCTGAAATCCTCACTTTCCCTTGCTGTTTTGATCGATCATCTGTGCTGAACATACTTCAGGTCTAATGACCTCTCCCTCCATTCTATTTTGAAGACTATTCAGTGAACTTTAAAATTTCAGTTGATAAGTTACATTTTTTTTACTTTCTTTCTTTATAGCTTATATTTCTCCTTTATAGATGCTTTTTTCTGTTGCAATCATGATTTTTTTTGAGGAAGGAATATATATATATATATGTAGTACACGTACACACACACACACACACACACACACACACACACACACACACACACAATTGTTTTAAAGGATTTTTCATATAATACCGAAATTTGCATTATCTTAATATAGACCTCTTATTGCCTTTTCCTACTTAAGATGAGATTTTTCTAGTTTATTATAAGGAGAGTAAGTCTTCAGTATTTCCTGGGTATTTTGGATATTATGAAACCGAGTCCTGTTGAATTCTCTTGACAATGCTGATATTTTTTTCTTCAGTGGCTGATAAGTCTGAATGGGTTTGTTTTTGTATCAGTTTTAATTCTGTCAATTATGGCTCTAATGCCTGTTAAATTTCAAGGTCATTAGTAACACTATTTGGATCTGACCCATGTGTGCTTCCGACAACCGTAGAAAACCTGGTGATTTTCTATGAAAAAAAGAAGAAAAGCTGTCTGATTCTCAAATTATTTGCTATGCTCTTTATGATCCATATCTATGATGTCATAAACAACTATATTGGGTTGAATTTCTCAGCTTTCTCCCTCTTTGACATCTATCTTCCTGGTGCTTTTCATTCTCTAGGACCCCTCTTCACTCTTCTATCCACAAAGGTCATGTTTAATTGTTCCTAACTATACTGCCTACCTGTGCTATTGAACTTACATGTTTAGACTCTTGTGATGGGAAAATAGGAGGGGGGCTTGGGAGTCTATGTACACTTCCAGGAAGCACAGCCAATGGGAGCAGAGCATCCTCTCACTCTTCCTTCATGGGATTTCTGTCACTGTTCTATGACCTTGGTCTTGCATCGAGGCTGCAGGCTCAAAAAATAGGAGAAACAACAACAACAACAAAAAATGTCGGAGGATACCCACGTTCTGAGTTGTTTTTCTTCTCCAGGAGCCCGCACATGAGACTTACTGATGATGTGTTTCCTGCACGTGTGTCTACTTGGAGGCCTTGAAAGGCAGCTTCCTTTCTTACTCCAGCCCTTCTATGAGCATGGCCTCTCGGCTACTGTTCAACTTTCCAGTATTTCTTGTATGTATTTACTCAGGTTGTATATCTTCACCTAGTGAGAAAGGAAAGTATGTGAGAAAGGAGAGTTCATTCTCTCTCCTTTCTGAACTGGTCTCTTCTCCATTCTAGGAGAACATCTCAAGCGTCTCTTCTGCACACATTGCTTTTATTTTTAAAGCAGTAACTCTGCTGTTTATTGTATCAAAGGAGCTTTTGATTCTGCTAATTGTTGACCTCTCAACAATCTGCTTCACCTATCTCCTAAAAACTCTTTCTGGTTTAGTACACCTTCTGGGTTTCTAGCTTCATTTTATGAAGTCTAGCCTGGTAGTCAATGGGAAACACTGAACAGTAGATCATCTCTAGTCTTTCTTGCTTTGGAGAATCAAGATATTGCCTTTGTTTGTGGGGGTATCCCTTTTCAGAAGGGGTCATTGTTTTAAATACACTTTCTAGTGTAGGGGAAACTCCAAACACTCCATGGCACCCACTCTTCAAACTCCTCTTGAGTCTGCTCCAGAGAACATACAGCTTGAGGTGTCTTCTGTTCAGGTTCCCATTGTATCGTATTGTTTTATCCAGGAAAATATCCTCAACAGGTTTATAAAAAATTGCAGAGTACTAAGTTAAAATTTTATTTTAGAAGTATAGGATGTGATTCTACTAAAGTTATTTATTCTTTATCTGCATTCAACTTCAATTAGATGATATATATTTGGAAATAAATCCACAGTGTCTGAAACACAATTTGATGGAATTCACACACACACACACACAGACACAGACACACACACACACACACACACACACACACACACACACACACAATCTCCTTAATTAAGATGTCAGAGAAAGTTCATAAACAGTCAAAGACTTAAGATTTTTGGGTGCTCATATCTTCTCATAGCCTTATTTCTTATAAGAAAGAAAAAATCTCTAGGACCTTAGTCATATCAACCACTCTTACATTTCTGTGGCATGATGCCTTTCCTAGAAGATCATTCTTTAGATTTATGGAACAATTAAAAAAATTAAGATGGACATTCCTAGAGGTTCTTTTGGAAATCATTGTCTCTGGCATGTAGGTTGGACAGTGAATAGTAAACACATACACACACAAAAGTAGAACATGGCCAGTAAGCAACAGAGACAGCAAGGAGATAGGGAGTTTTATTAAACATTTGGTTTTATTATTTTAAATGATGTGTATGTTTATGTATATGTATTAATATGTGCCTATAAATGCAGGTGCATGTGAGGTCCAAGCATCAGAAACCATGGAAATGAAATTATAGATGATAGTGAGCATCCTGCCTTGGGTGCTAGATCTTCTGGAAAAGCAGTATGTGCTTTTAGCCATGAATGTGTCTTTCCAACCCAGTTTATTGTCTTTAACTTTACAAGCAGTTTTGGAATAGTTGGTATGGGGTCAAGACAAGCTGAACACAAATAAAGCAACCAGCACACATCTTATTTATGCTCTAGAGTGTTATAACATGGGAAGCTACTGGACAAATTGGCCATGTGTACTGGAAGGGCTGAATGTGGCTGACTCATTTGGTTTGGGAATTCTGAATGGTATATACATAAATGGAAAAGATGATAGGCACTTAATGCTATGTCAACACCTCCAACCGATAAAGGGTTAATATCCTTAATCTTTAAGAACCACCTACCAATCAATAAGAAAAAGAGAAGCCAAGCAATTGAAAAATGGGCAAAGAACATGAATAAATGACAAAAGGAGAAATACAAGCGGATAATAAATGTATGGGAAGTGTTGAGCCTCATCAGTATTCTGTGATAAGCAAATAAAAACAAGATGTGATTTTTCTGCCTTCTCAACTGGGAAATGCTTTTAAAGTGGTTTAAATGGAAATATCCAGTATTGTTGAGAATGGAGAAGACATATGGCCTTACACACTGCTTGTTGGAGGCCAAATGGATTCTATATTTCTGAAGATTATATTTGGAAATATGTGCCAAAAAACTTTAAAATGGATTTAGACTTTTGAGAAGGTACTAATCCCTCTGAGAATGTATCTTTAGGAAATAATTACAGATGCACCCAAGGACCTATATACAAGGATATTCCTTGTAGTGTAATTTATGTACAAGGACATGGAGCCCTCTCTCTATTCTGTGGGGACAGAAATGGAAGAGTATGCAGTGGGCAAAATGCTAGGGAACTGTTGAAGCTTATGGTGTCAGAGGACATTTAATACTGTTGCAAAATGCTAAAGGTCCATTGAAAAGTTAAAAATGTGTGTTAGAAACACCAGAAATTAGTATGCACGTTATAAATTTAATTTTGTTGAAAAATAGGTAACAGCACACTGCTAGGAAATAAACCAATATGCTAACTCTGTTTAAATCTCGATAGCACAATTTTGAATAAAGTTTCCATGTGTAAGAGCACTGGATGCTCTTCCAGAAGACTTGGTGTCAATTCCCAGCACCCACATGGTGGCTCACAACTGTCTGCATCTTCAGTTCTCGGGCCTTCTGTCCTCGCTGACATGTAGGAAAAAACACCAATGCACAGAAAAAAATAAATAAAATCCATATTTAAACAAACAAAAACTATATGGTATTTTTATTATCTATTTATTATTTATTTTATGTGTATGGCTGTTTTGCCTGCATGTATTTCTTCTATGCATCATTCACAAGTAGCACCCACAGAAGTCAGAGAGTGTTAGATTTCCCAAGACTAGAGTTATAGAGAGTTGTGAACCACCATGTGGGTGCTGAAAATTTGAAGCTGTATCCTCTGGAATAGCAGCCAGTGGCCATTACTTTTCATCTTTTATTGAACAAACATTATCTTTGCAATGAGAAAGGAACAAATGTATTTAAAATATGTATAGTGGGTTTATAAAATAAAGATTACTTTTTAATTTTTCAATCAGTTGTTCAACTGGTTATGTTGTGTATACGTGGTTAACTGTGATTTTCACATGTGGTTTAGATGGTACAGGTTAGAACCAGTGAACAAAGCATTCATTAATACTTATGTGTCTTACGGATTCTTACTCCAAGCTCAGGTATAACCCCATCTTTGGGAGAATATTGTCCAAGTCCTTTTCTCCTTTAGCTGACTCTGTGTCAGTCTGTGCTGTGAGCCTCTGAGCACTTTGTATCAGGGATCTTAAATTCAGTGGTCTACTTCTGTAAATAAATACAACAGGTGTCCATGATGACTGGGTGAGGACAGAATGAAACCAAGAAAATGCCTTTCCTTTTCTCTTCTCTCTCCTTCTCTCCCTCCCTTCTTTGACAGAGTCTTGTTAAATAGCTCAGTAGCCCAGGCTAGCCACATCCTTCCTCCTTCTGCTTTGGTCTTCTGAGATTGCAGTGCATGTTACCATACCTGGCTTGGAGAAATGGGTTGAATTTTTTTTTGAGGCAGTGTGGTGGTTTGGATGTAATTGGTCCCCACAAACTCATAAGGAGTAGCTCTATTGAGGGTGTGACTTTGTTGGAGGAAATGTGTCACTGTGGAGATGGGCTGAGGTCTCATGTATGCACAAGCCATGCCCAATGACCAAGACCACTTCCTGTTGTCTGTGGGTCAAGATGTAGACGCTCAGCTCCTTCTCCAGCACCATGTCTGCGTGCATGCTGCCATGTCCCCCCATGATGATAATGGACTGAATCTCTGAAACTGTAAGTCACCCTATTGAATATTTTCCTTTATAAAAGTTGCCATGGTAAAGGCATTTATTCATAACAATAGAAACCCTAACCAAGTCAGCCAGGGTCTCATTCTGTAGGCTGGGCTGCTCTATAATACTCTTTATACAGTCTGGGAAGGCCTCAAACTTAGAGCAATCCCAGTGACTCAGTCCCTGGGTGTGTGTGTGTGTGTGTGTGTGTGTGTGTGTGTGTGTGTGTGTGTGTGTGTGCCACCACACCTGGGCTGCAGAAATAGTTTTGTTTAGATAATGTTAGCTCAGCAAACAGTGTAGTAACCTTATGGGAAAAGTGGAAAGATCGAAAAGTAACTGCTGACTCAGTGTAAATAAAGAGACTCTCTAGAGATTGGAACCATCTGGATTGGGAGTTAGTCACGGGGCTTTATTGCTTCATTGCTGTGAGTTATTGGACATGTCACTTAACTGACCTGCAAGACGTGGTGATGCTATCTGTATTTTATTATGAATATTAAGAAAAGTGCAGAGTACATACAGAGGACTTCCAAAAGTTCCTGGTACATAATCCCTACTCAATTAATAGTAGTGAATGATGATAATCATAAATTATGGCCCAGCTGAAAAAATTGTGCGAAGTCCTCATTCAACTATTTTGATGGATGTTCTCATAGCTTAGCTCTAGCTGGCCTGGAACCTGCTGTATAGACCAAGTTAACCTGTAACCAGTGTCCACCCTCCTCCCACCTTCCTGGAGCCAAGAGTACAGGGGTATGGTACCATTTCTGCCAGCCTTTCTTTCTGAGCTCACCATACTGATTCGGGTAAACTGTATCCAATCCCAGAGACATCAAAGGCAAAAGTACACCCTTGCATTAGCCATTTTTCTACTTCTTTTCTCCATTAACACCCAGGTCCCCATGATATTTGAGATCTGATTTAGGTGACCAATTTGCTATTCCGCCTTATGATAATTTTATCTTCAGATTGGCTCCCAGGATGAGTGTGTATGAATCCCACACTCTGTCCAAAGATCCCCTTCCTTGTTCTAGTCAGACACTGGTGGGTGGTGCCTCAGCCCTGGCATGGCTTTGAGTGTGAAACATCTGGGGAAGTCCAAACCTAAAACAAGGCTACCCTGAAACACTGGTTAGGGAGGCGAGAGGTTTCCTCTCACTGGAGGTGCGTCTGACACTTGTTAGGGGGGTGTGTCAGCTGAGGGCTAGAGATCTCACTCTGTAATTTGGCCTCAGAGAAGACAGCATTCTGAGTCCTGCAGGCCCCATGGCAGCCTTTCTTTGAGGCATTTCTTCTCTTTGTTTTAATTTCAAGGTTAAACGAGTCAGGATTCAAGGATGTCTATGAAAGAGCAACTGGTAAATGTGTTCCCAGTAAAAGGAAAAAAAAAAAAGCCAAATGAATGTTAAAACCTTTTTTGAAGCAGAACAGAAACAGAGCTTTTGAGTCTTTATCAAAGGACAACAAAACATTCTCATGATCTACACGCGCTGTGTGTTCCCACAGCCCACTTGGTGCACACGTGTGCCTGCATCCACAGACCCGAGTGCCCAGATGCACACCCACTTCCCTTTCGCTAAAAGACGTGCCCCTTGTAGATTTCTTTCTTCTTATTCTTTTTCTTCCCTCCCTCCCTCCCTCCCTTTTTTTTTTTTTTTTTTTAATATTTCAAAGCTGGCAGTTTAGGAAATGGCTGGAACAGCCACATCTCTGTTCTTGCTAAAGAAATCAATGCTAATCCTATTACTGGCGGTTATCATCTATCCCAGAACTCACAGCTGAAAGACACACACACACACACACACACACACACACACACACACACACACACACACACACACACACACACACGCACTGAGATGTCAAGTAAAAAAAACGGGCTAGGGAGGAGCAGGCGTCCTTCATTCACTTTCAGACAGAGATTGTCTTTTCTCTCTTCTGATCATCCTTTCTTCTCCTATTAACAGAGAAGAAGCTACAGAACACCTGTACTCAGGGCTCCTGGGCTGATTTAAAAGTCGAGGATAGGCTCTAATTTAGATTTATCTGTCTCCCGCATGAGCTGACAAAGCACCGATAATGCACGTTTATCACAGCTCCCAGCCTTGTCACTGACAATGGTAATGACACACAGGTTCATGGTCACTGTGCACACTGTGGAAGGTGCTCTCTCCAAATCAGGACTTGCAACTCTGTGATCCTGAGGTAGGCATGATAGACAGTCCCATTTTAGGGATTTAAAGGCTAAACTGTAAGGTTTCTGGTTTGGTTTTATTATTTTTGTTGGTTTGGAGATTTTATTTTATGGGTATGAAAGTTTGCCTCCATGCTTTTCTATGCCCCACATGTATGCAGTGTTGGGGAGGCCAGAAGAGGGCTCAGATCCCTCAGGACTGGAATCAAAGACAGTTTTAAGCGGCCATGTGGGTGCTGGGAATCGAACCCAGGTTCACCGGAGGAGCAGCCAGTGCTTTCAACTGCTGATTCATCATTCCAGCCTCATGGTGTCTAATTAGTGGTAAGACTCAGGTAAGAAGTGGTGGAGTCTGGCTTTGCATCCAGACCCTCTGAGTACAGCATGGTTTTCAAATTCTCCTTCCCCTCTTTCTCATCATTCTCTCCAATTATGCCTGGGATGATGCCACTGAACACTGGGAGCTTACTGTTTGCAGAACTTTCTCAGAAAGGTTTCTACTCACCTGCTTCATCCATGCCTCCTAGATCTAGCTGCTTCTTCACATGAACAAGTATACTTGGGAATTGTCACCAAGCAATGCAAGAGAGTTAATTCTTATAGGTTAATAGATGCTGGAGCCTGTAGGTTAACATTCTACATGTGGATTGCACTTGGAACCTATTAGAACTGGGGGATCTATGGTTTTCCCAGGTGATTTGCATGTGGAAGGAGCTCCATTCATGCTGTCTAGCCTCTATCCCGCTGAGGAAACCATCCTGAATATTAATTAGTAGATATTGCCATTTCATTTGTGCCCTGCACCCAACCCAGTGTTTGCCACACAGTGGAGTTCAGAAGCACCAACAAATAAATGAATCACTGATCATGTTAGTTCCTGGAGAAAGGACAACGGTGCCGGGTACTCCCACTTAGAACCCGTGTTGTCATTGTTCTGAGCCTGACCAAGGAGAAACACTCTGTACCGTACACAGGAGAACTTGCAGGCTCATTGTTACCTTGCTTGCATCTGGAGTCCCCTGGTACTGGCTGTTCTATCGATGCTTATTGAGTTGCCAGGAACTGTACTGAGTACATGACCACAGCAAAGGCAGGGGTACT
The DNA here is from genome assembly GCA_033318265.1 of Phyllotis vaccarum. Taxonomy (NCBI): domain Eukaryota; kingdom Metazoa; phylum Chordata; class Mammalia; order Rodentia; family Cricetidae; genus Phyllotis; species Phyllotis vaccarum. The sequence goes on from JARWLC010000004.1 coordinate 109,818,440, forward strand.
TTACAACCTGGAGAAGAGGGTATTTACTTCTCTAGAAGACAGGATGTGCCTGTAGCTTCTTTTCTGGATTGTTAAATGTCTGGTGCCAACAGAAATGATTGTTCTAGGCTGAATTCTCATTACCAAGGGACTATTTTCCTCTAAGATGAGAATGGATGACTACAATAGAAGTTACCAGGAATGACATGAAATACTCTGCATAAATGATCCAGCTCAATCCTCATCTATTTTATTGCCATTTTGCATATGTTGATACCCAGACCTACTGTGTGGAAGAACCTGGACCCCAATATGCAGTTTTTATTGACTCTGAAACACCTGTTCCCCGAGCATGGCTCAGTTCCAATGCCAACCTTTAAAAATGCATTATTCTTAGAGTCTCTTGGAACAGGGATGAAAGTATTAATGTATAACCAGGCCAAAGTTGGAGGCTATTGGTTCAGGAAATCTCTTTTCTGCCTTTAGCTTCTGAGAATAGAGGGTTTTCTTCTTTGCTGCGTAGAACCCAAGTTAAAGAAATAAAGCAAAAGATTCTTTTAAAGGACCAAGAATCTGAAAGAAGAGCATAATAATGGGTTCAAAGAGAGGTTAGTTTGGGAGAGACATAGATCATGGATGTGGACACACAGTATCAGGCCACATGTTGACGTTGCTGCAGTATGTGGGAAAGACAGCAATCTGAGGAGGCCACTTGCAGACTTAGAGATAAGCTTAAAATTCTCCCATTAAATGGCGTGTTTTTCTTGGTTATTTTTTTTGAGACACCTCATAACATTTAAAAAACAGTGTATGTACTATAAAGAACAGACCTATGGGAATAGCATTCTGACTTACTTATTATAAATCTACTGTCTCTAATTTAGAAGTCTATTATCTATCAGGTCTATACTACTTATGAAGCTTGGACTCTATGGTACTACTGAAATATTTCAATCTTTTAATGTTCTGTAGTGACTTTGGGGTGATACTCTATTGATTGATCATTTTTTTGTATTATAAACTTAAAAGCTTGATAAAAGATAACCCCAAATGAATGCTTACTTCAACATCTTCTGTCCAACTGATCTGATTTCGGACAGCTCTCAATTTAATGTGGCAGAGCAGAGGGACTTTTGTACTAGGACCAAGTGACAGGAGAACATGAGCCATAGTGCAGTTGTATTGTGTATCCTCATCCAATCTAGAATTCCTACTTTACTAAGTTCCCTTAATTTAAAAAAAAAAAAAACCAAATAAGAAGAAATTTATCATGCCAGTGTCAAATGCATATAATTGCCTCCATGGGGAAGATCTAATTCTCGGGACAGAGAGGTAGGAAATGCTGTTAAGTGTGACAAGCCCAAGGGCCATCCTGATGACTGTGATGCATTTGATTTAATCCTGGATGTTGGGGACTTAGGCAGCTCAGCCTCAGTGCAGAGCCCAAGCCCTGCCAACAGCTTATGAATTGCTAATAAAGTCAGCAACACGAAATGATCTCATCTCTGGCAGGGTACTGGGAGGATCCCAGCTCTGTGTCTTCATTAGCCTAGCAGTATGACCAGTGGTAGCTTGTAGACCTTCAACATTGTTGGTCATCAGCCACCAGCATAGCCATCACAAAATTGGAACAGCAGTGTTTCTCAAAGATCTGGTACTAGATACTTCCTCTCCTTTTCTTTTTTTATTATATATATATATATATATATATATATATATACATATATATATATGTATATATATATATATAATGCTGTGGGCAGCACAGTGTTTCTCTCAGTTTCCTTTTGCAAAGGAAGTTTCTTATAATATGAAATCAAGCTTTTCTTGCTTTTGCTCAATGTTATCCTAACACATGCAACATGGTGAAAGGTGGGGTGTTGTTACAATTGGTTGGACAGTGATTGCCTACTGTGATCTTCACCCCGAAGCTTTGAAGAACCCAGGAATCATACATAGGTCTGGTTGACAACTACCATCTGGCAGATATTCAAGTAAAGCCATCCTCAGCCACCCAATCAAAGTAGACTGCCTGATGACAGCAGCCATGTAAAATCCTCTGGTGAGACCAGCATAAGTGCCCAACTGAGCCAAAACTGTGACCATGGAAGTCTGAGCAAAACCAGGAATTACATTATTGCTTTTGGTCTTTGTGACAAAATACCCCCCAGAGAAAGAAATAAATGCTTGTTTTTTTGCTTATAGTTCCAGAGGGACTAATCTATGGTGGTTTATTCCCAGTGTTCTTAGGCAAGATATCACAGTAGCAGAGGTCAGCGACACAGATGCAAAGAGAGAGAGAAAATGGCCCAAAATAATATTCTTACAAAAACCTGCCTCTATTTCTGCTAGCCCTAGTCTACATCCAAAGTTTTTAGAACTTCTTAAATTAGAATAACACATGAGTCTGTGTGGATATGTCAGATTTAATGTTCATCAGAATGATGAACATTTGTAAGCTGGTAGAACAGGAAAACGGCCACCAATAAGACTTGTAGACAATAGGTTTTTTTTTTTTGGGTACTCTCTCAGAAGAAAACTAATGTGTGGCCCTCAAGTGAGCTAATCACAGATCCTCAAGGCGTGGTCTAGCCATTTCTTGCTGGTGTGTGTGTCATGAATGTCACCATCACATAATCATCATGTAGAACAGAGCATTTGTGGTTATCTCAGGCTATCTCAGCCTGCAGTCATGGCCATGAAAAGAGAACAAGGTAGCTGATGGCTAGGTCTCTGTTAATGCAGCGACTAACACTCCTGATGGAAGGAGGGGAGCGGATATGGAGTCTGTCACCCGAGACTCCAGCCTTTGCTGCCCCAAATGCACATGTTCTTGCAGGCTGTAGAAAGAGGGATACTGACTGGTGTAGCTTTTGGTGTTGGCCATGCTGGGAGGAGAACTTTCTCATGGTATATCTGCCTGTCAGTCACCCGTGAGTCTGCTAGTCACCCCAATAAACTCATCATTTCACCAAGTGGGGCTCGGACAGGATAAGTTCTTTGGTGTGTTGTTGCTCTCTCTGTCTGAGGTGAATGGGTGTTTTTTCTTTATGTCTACCCAGAAAAAGGCACACACCACATGGTTCCTCAAAATGTTTCAAGATCCCTACTCACCTTTCTCAGGTTTTCTTAAAAATAGGGAAGCACTGGTAATTCAGTCATGACTTTCTATCTGCTGCTCCTCACAAAGAAAAGACCCTCTCGATTATGCTATTTGCCAGAAGACTGTAGTTATAATTATATTATATTAACATAAGGAGAGAGAAAATAAACATTGTCTGTGGCCAGGCTTGAAACTGTGATAAATCCTTCCAATACAACATTTCTAAACTTTAAAAAATGCATGTAACAGCCATTTAAATGAATACTTGATATTGAAATAGGTAGAAGAAAATTGCACAAACTCCATATTAAAGGGAAAAGGCTCCAGAGAGCAACGGTTTAAGTCTATGCAAAGTGGTGAGTAAGAAGACAGCAATGAGGTGGGGCTTTCAGAGTGCTGCCTGCTTGGTCAACGAGAAGAATAGAAAAATACTTTCCACATTAGAGGAGACAGGCAGGAAATCAGCTAGTCTGCATCGTGGGGACATCTTTCTTAATCATTAATAACTACCAGAAAAATCTGGACATGGTAGAGCATCTGTGTAGCTTCATTGCTCAGGAGGTGGAGGTGGAATGATCAGGAGTCCAGAGTCAGTCTTGATTACAGAGAATGTTTGAGGTTCCTCTCCGTTCCGTAAGGCCCTGACTAAAACAAAAGCAACAAAAATCAGCAAACACACACACACCAACTTATTAGCAAGCAAGAATTTATTGTTTTATCCTATCAAGTCATGGGATGAGTTTTGGTTTCAAATTTATGCTTCCGTCATGGTCTGGGAAACTCCAAGTTAGTTAAATGTTTTTGTATTGGCACATTGCTCTTCCAAAAATTGTAATGATACAGATTATGACAGTGAAAACATGTAGATATACAAATGATTTTTTTTATCCCTGAAGTTTTGAAATATTCCATTTAGATTAACTCTTTATTTTCTGAAGTCTCCATTCAAATGACTGTGTGATCCTGAGCAGTGCTATGCTTCTCTAGTGCTTCTCTTCTTTATCTGGTGGGGAAAGTGATTTTGAGCTTTGGTTTTTCATGGTCCTATTATTGTATGAAGCTATTAGTTCATGAATAAATGATGTGGTACTGTAAGGTCCAGGGAGTAGAAAATTAAGATCTTATCTTGGTCACTGTTTCTGATTAGCCAAGCCATTAGTGCTGGCTTATTTTTTCTCCCTAAGCCTGAGGCTCCACCAACCTGAACTAGTTGATGGAAAAGATTTCTTTCTCTTCTGTCTGAAGTTTCTCTGTGTCTGGGCTTCACAGATCTGCCTGTGACATTCCCTACAGATGACTGTGCAGGTTTCTAGGCTTTAGAGACCAGAAACACCTGAGATGCTTTGGAAACCACATCCCTACCTACCTTTTTTCAAGTGAACTCCATAGGGATGCCAGCTGAACACAAACTCAGACAGGAAGTTGTTGTCTCTAGATGTTGTAGAGAGAGGGGGACTTTGTTCAGAACAAAGAATTGTAAAGGGCCAGAAAATTTTAAATGGCAGATGACATTGTAGGTTGTGTCCTACAACCCAGAGGTATTTTCTGTTTTGTTTTTTAGAGAATCCCTGCCTCATGGTCTTCCTCTATAGAGCAAGAGAAAGAATGCAAGCCCAAGATAATGACCACATAAAGCCCGTTTGACTCAGTGATTAGAAAGGTATCAAATGTGCGATCTGGACTTAATACATTGGTGCATTCCATTTCTGGGCCAGAATCTTTGTTTAAGGCCAGGCAAGTGATTCAACTACAGCCCGAGATTCACTGATATATTATTATGTAATGAGAGTTCCCAGAATAAGAGGGTAAAGAATGGTGTTCTACTTTTGATGAACTGAAAAGACATACATAAAACATCCGTGTGTATTTTGTAGTCATGGGGAAAGAACCTGTTTTTATGGGTGCCACTAAAAATCTGACCTAACAATACCCCTTGGGCTCCCAGCACATAGGCTTTTAGTTAATAAGAAAATGTGTCTCCTTTTTTAAGAACATATTTTATAGTTGGCTTGGATTTTTCTTGCATGAGCTAGGTAGCCCTGAATTGTAAATTAAACACCATTCTCTGGTGACTCCACTTCTAAATTTCCACCTGTACCCTCATTCCTGGCCCTATTGGGGTTTGTGAATATTATGAGAAGCCCTCAGGCCCAGAGAATCCTTACAGAGTAATTTTTTGGCTGGGAGTTTCTGCACCTTCTGGACCAACAAGGAAGTGAAGAAGTATTTTTCCCAGCTGAAGAAATTGCTATCTTTTCAACTGATTGGCCAGGACCCCTTCTTACTGAGCCTAAAGTTCATGGCGAGGCAAGATGACTGGAGTCTGCGGCAAAAGATTATGTAGTGTCCAGGAATCACAAAGAAAATATAGGAATGAAAGGAAGCTGGAAACCATATTGAAAGTGAGTTATAGCCCACACATATAATCTGCCTCATCACTTGGCTTTTAACAGTAGACAAATGAGGCTCGGAGATTCCTTTCTGAAGTAAGAAAACACACCAATGAAAACATACTGGAGTTCCATGTTCCTGGATTTCTTCTAGCGTCACATCTAAGAGAGGAGCTAAGGGAACTAGTTTCTGGTGCTGGTGGCTTCTAAAGGGCTGATGGGCTGTGAAACAGAAAAGATATTACCGAGAAATGAAAGCATCTCCCCAAAGTTAGAGTCAATTCCGTACTCCTCCATGTTTATACAAGTCAAATACCTACATCCCAGGCTCTGGAATGGAAAATATTTGAGGTTTTTGTCACCTTATGTGGAAGAGGAACTCTGGGGAAAGATTTCTAACTCCAAGTATCAGCTTCATTTATTGATCACACTGTTCTTACTATTACAAGAATTCAAAATAAAGCTTATAGAGTCTAAACACTGGGACTCCATGACATAGCTATTTTCTATGCTTTTATTATATATTTAATGCATGACCAAGAAAAAGATGAGGACTCCAATAGAATTGTTTTGTCCAGACTTCAAATGTTTCTATGCATTACTTTGAACTGCTGCAACCCTGTCTTTGTGGTGCTCCTTATCTCTTCAGAATCAGAGAAAGTGCCTTCAGAATGTTGACATGAGAGAGGTCAGAGATAGCAAGTGAGGCCTTTCAAAGATAAGCCTGTCCCTCCCTTCCCTCTGCCAGACTGTTCTCCTCCAGGCTAAGAATAATTTATACCTCTTGTTCAGCTAAAGTATGTGGCATCATTGAGACAGTGCAAATACGGCACCGATTTTATTACAACCTAATTGTAGAGTGACAAGGGATAAATCTCAAAGATACATAGAGCAGGAAATGGCCAGGCATGCTTCACTTACAGAAGAAGCTCTCAGAGAGAAGCATTATGCTGCCGGAGGGCAACAGCTGGACTAGTATGTAATTCTTACAGCTTCGCTGATGCTAGTATTGAGGACTCTTCTGATGCCTGCATATTAATCAGTCTCCATCGGCTTATTGTAGGGCAGAAGTGACTTGAAATAATTGCAAGGGGCCAAAGAAACCTTGGTTCATATTTTAAATGCTGTTTAAACATTCAGTGGTTTAATGTCTGGCTTCTTGGGCAGGTTCTCCTTCTTGGTCTTTGAATCTGTCTGTCATCTCTCTCATCTATCTATCTATCTATCTATCTATCTATCTATCTATCTATCTATCTATCTATCTATCTATCTATCTATATGTTAAAACAAATAAGTTTATCATTCTGAAAGTATTAGTGAAGTTTGAAATAAACATATAAAATAACCACAGCTTAAAATCTAAAGACTGTGGTTAATCAAATATCTCATAAAGAAGCAAATCAAAATGAGCCCCCCCCCAAAAAAATTCAGATCTTTAAATGGATTACTTTTAAATAGCCTTAAATTTCAAACCTGAAACAGGAAATTACGATTGTCACCCAACATTTATTGAGTACTATAGTAGGTATGTTGAACTTCGAATAATTGAATTGCACATTTAAAAAATAATCTGTCTTTTATGACAGAAATCAGGCAGTGCCTGGCATAATTTGACAGCAATGGACTACCTTCTGCCTTTCCCTGTCAGCACGGTGTGAGGCAATGCAATTAACATCTCACAGTGATTGGTTTTGACTGTTGAGTTGTTCTATCTTCAGTAAAATACATATTTATCCTTATGCTGTGCTTCATATACAGGAAATTTGTATCATAAGTAATTATATATTGATGCCAATGAAGATAGCCTTTGAGGACTGGACTCTGATTTAAGAAGCACAATTCTACTGGTTCCTCAGCCTTGTCTTTGAAACTGCCTTAAATATTCCCCTTCCGGAAGGCACTCGCAACTGTGCTAAGGTGTGGTGCCTCATGCAGTGGACCTTCCTTATGCTGTGTCTGTATGGAAGCCAGCTGTGGCTCACTGCAGAACATTCAGGCAGTGCTTGTGTCCCTGAAGTGAGATTTTCTTTATGATTGTGCCTCATTCTCCTATATCTTAGCCCAGTCTGCACAGGCATGGCTCTCTCCTTTCCAACTATTTCACAGTCATGTAAATTTTAAGATCATTGTACCTAATTCTTTTTTTGTATACTTGGTTCCAAACCACCCCAGGGTTGGGGAAACCTCTTATTCCAAGATGATAAGGCAAAATTAGATACAAAAGCAACATTTTACAGCTACACACTTTTAGTTACTGAGTTGTATATTTTAATATTTCTTAAGGGTAGCACACCCACCAATGAAATTTTTGTTGAGAATTTTTCTGGCTATTTTTGCTTATATTTTATATGGATTTTGTAATCAACTAGCCTCGCTTTTTAAAAACTAGTCTTATTCATTGCAATTCATCAAATTAGAGAGAATATCTCCATGATGCCAGTAATTCTAATATATTTATGTCTTGATTTATTCGAGTTATTTTTTTCTGTTTTTTTACTGCATTTGTGGGTTTTCTGCATAAAGATCTTACATGTTTCCATTTTATTTTCACTGCTACATTTTGATGTTTTTATTGCTATTATTAAAAAATTACTGCTTTTTTATTTCTTATAATTGGCAGCTATCACCATAGGTACCCTGCACCATAGGCAGTTCAAGGTTCAACAGAAACTTGGGATGGCTGGTTTCTTAGGCCTGGGTGCTGAGCTGACAGAGACTCATTTCTCATGGTTCTATTCATTCTCAAACACAGTCACTCAGACTCGTCCTAAGCCCTAGCTTTCAATGAGAGGAGAGTCAAAACTTTTTTTAAAGCTATCTTTCATGCATCCCATGATGAAAGTTTTACGTACAATGAGAGGCAACTCAGCCACACCTAGGCTTCCAGACTTCACTCACAAGATGCCAAGCACCAGACTGAAGCTTTGTGTCTCCACACCACAAACCCAACAGCTGAAAAGTAGAAGGGGATCCTAACTGGAGCTGTGTGTGGGCAGTCACTCAGTTTGGTTGTGCCTCAATTTCTGCCCTGCTAAAATAGGAGACGCTGTTGTTTGTTTGAAGGTAGTTTGTCATGGCAATGGACAACCAGGGTAGTCAGTTTCCCTCTGCTCTAGGGAATATTTGAAGTCTTTACATGTTGCTAAGTTTTACTTATTTTCCATATTTCTTGTTCTAATCTCTCCTACTGCCTAAACTATTTCCCGGTGTATAGCTCAGTACCAGGAGAGCTGAGTTTTTCTAGATCGGCTTGTCCAAAGTGTAGAGAAACAGAGAGGAATAGCAAGGTCCTGTGTGTCTTGATGTGGCTGTATAAGAAGTTGAAGGAAGGGTGGGGAGTTTATTTAAGTTGGCAAATGTGTCACAGTCCTGTCAGGCTTTGGCCAAACGGTAGACTTCAAAACTTTCCCAGGTAGATGTGTTCAGTTGGTCAACAGACACCAAAAAGCATCGTAAACAAAACATTCAAGAACAATTAGGAAGAAAGAGATCCTGCATGAAGGATGTCCAGTTGGAAGGAAGGGCTTCCAAAACCTCCACTGCAACTTCTCCCACCCTGGCAGCACCAGCAGTCCTTCCTGCCTCCGTGGACTTCATCTATCACGTTGGCTTTCCTTTCATTACCTTGATAAACATTCCCTGGAACGTTTTCAAGGTCTGTTTTGTTCTTCCTTTAAATTTTTATTTTTGTGCAATATAATTCCCGGGCAGCAGTGGTTTGTTTTGTTTATTTGTTTATTTTTAAAGACCACTTTTATTTTGGTTTTTATTCACATTTCTCTCTCCTTCCCTCCCCTCCCCTCACTAATTTTTTTTGTTTGTTTGTTTGAAGATACATGTTTTGTCTTTAAATGTCTATTTGGGTAAACGTAACACTGTTTTCTATCAGCACATGCCTTCGCTTTTTTTGTTACCAGGGAGCAGTTTGCTCCTGAGCTATGCAGCTACCCATTAGAGTTTACACCAGCCTTTCCGTTCTCGTTACCACAAGACAATGTTTTATGCTACAGGTTTCCTGAAGTTCCATCAGGGGTTACCTGGATGGGCACATTTTACTTTTCTTTGTTTTTAGAGGTTCACTGTGATACCTCAGTCTGAAGAAACTTGCCTTTTATCAATTTTTTGGGAGAAAAGCTATTAGATATATTTTTCTCTATTATTTTTTTCCTTTCATCTTCTTATTAGTTGTTCACATGAGGCATGTTTGTAGTCTCCATGTTCTTCTAATATATTAAAAATTTATTTGATCTCTCTTTAGTAGGCTTGCCAATTTACTCAAGTGTATATGTATTCTTGGTAGTTAAAAACATGGCCTCTGTCTTCTTATTACGTTGATTTCTAGTGTAAAGAAATTATGCATGTGATACTGATCATCACAGCACTGTTGTGGGGATTTGTGCTTGTCCTGAGAGGGTCAGTAAAGAATGAAAACTGGAGATGAGGAACCACTCAGTACTCCACATCCAAAAAAGAACCCACACCAACCAGAGCTGGGAAAGGTTAGCCTAATGGGTCTGCTACCACTGTAAGTACGTAGGAGTTTCGTTACATAATCAACATGTAAAGGAGAAAAGAAATCATGAGATGTGATTAATCAGTGTGGTAATGGGTGCTCCCCTGCTCTGCCTGATCAGGCAACAGGAGAAGCATCAAATGCCATTGGCACCCCATTTTCCAGTTGAGTAGTAGACATGCTGATGATCCCTCTACTGTAAGGGACCAACGGAGAGAGGTGAGGAACATTCTGGATAGCAAGTGTGGAGATCCAGGGAGAATCCAGGAGTTCTGTCCATCCTTGGTAGATCAAATTCATTTGGGCCAAATAGACACTGTGGGAAGTGTCTTGACTGGGATTTTCACTAGATTTCATCTCCGAGGAATGGTCCTGGGGAAGGAGAGGGCATGAAGCAGCAGGTTGGACCTTTGAGAAAGAAGCTGAAAGTTGTGTGATGATATCTCCACTAGATTTCCCATAAGGAGTAGGCAGCCCCAAAGAATGTTCTAGAGAATTTATGAAGGTGTCCATCTGGGCTTTGCCTTTCCAATCCTTTGCAGTGTCTCTTGTTTCTTTCACTAATAGAGCTGATGTTAATGTGTTAAAATATGCTTTTCTTACTTTTAATTATAATTACGCATATTTATCATCTTCTTCCAGACTTTGCTTATCTTAAAATTTTATTTTGTCTGCTCTAATAATCTCAGCACTGGTCTTTTAATTTTTTTCTTTTAAGATATTTTTATTGATTCCTTGGGAACGTCACATCATGCTCCCTCGTCCCACTCATTTCCCAGTCCTTCCGTGCCAGCCATCCAAACTTATAGCTTCTTCCCAAGAGATAATAAAAAAAGAAGTAATTTTTTTTTTAAAAAAAAAATCACTTAGCTCCTCTGCTTTCCCACCTCTTCATCACTTATTTGTGTCATACTGCAGAGTGTCATGTACTGTTCCCTTCCACCCGAACACTTTTACTTATAAATGTGAGTCACCGGTCTGGTTCCAGGCCTCTGGCTTCTGCTACATTATCAGTACTGGACCCTCACTGAGTCTGTGGCATCTCCAATCCTGTCTCTCTCCACAGCACCTGAACAATCCTCTTCTCTTCCTCTCCCATCACTCCACCACATACATACTCATCATAGTGGTACCCAACACCCACCCTCTGGCCGGCTGGCTCCTACTGGTTTGTGTCCCGGTAGGCCAGGCCTGTTGCCTCTCTGGTCTTTTAATTTCATTAGAATGTATTTGATCTCCAAACCCTCTGGTGTTTAATTCCATTCTTCACAGTTCCGTGCCAGGCTTCTCTGGTTCATCCACCATGAACTGGTGTCTGTCCTTCTATCCACGTAGCTTGCCACCACAAGCTTTATTTACTGGAGAAATGCTCCCTTGCAGCTATGACTGTTATTTGCTCTGCTGCTCTTCACGACCAATTCTCAGATGTGCTTCTGCTCCAGTGAAGGGAGGGGCTTCTGTCCCCATCGTAAGCAGAGATCAATTGTCATTAGCAACATAGAGACTTAGTTACCTTCTGGCAACTAAGATCTTAGGTACATGTGAAAATGAAGACAGGACATCTGGATATCAAAAGGAAGTTCTAGTATCCTTGAAGTCTCTGGGCAGTACATGTGGCTTTAAAAGTAAGAAATGGTCTCTTCTCAAGTAAAATCCCACTAGTGAGAATTGAGTTTTATAGCTTAAGCCTGACAGCCTTGTTGCTGTGCCTAGACTCTTTGTGCCTCTTTCTACAGAAGTTTGTTGGGAAGAAAAGCTGTCTTCCCTCTGGTCTTGTTGAACCCCAAACCTCCAATGTATGCCACAGCTGCCGCAATACAGTCAGTGGGACTATATTAGGAGCCGTGGAGTCAGCCAGTGAGGCTTGGCTTTGGATCCTAACATGGCTACTATGTAATGATGGGCAAGTGGATCCCCTTTTGTGAGCTTCACTTTGCTCATGTTACTATCGTCATGCAGAGTTAAAGTGAGGGTCAATGGTGAAAGTCAAGGTTTAGCTACATTTGAAGGCAGGTTATAGCACTAAACCACACAATGACTTTTCTTTGCTTCTGGTCAAAGGTACACAGAAATAAGCTTGGATTTATATCTTTGCTTTTATTTTCATTAAATAAAATTAAATTGCTGGAGAATGTTATGACGTCTGAACTTCACGAAAATATTAAAAACATAACTTTAACCGGAAGTTTCAGGAATGCCGTCTACTGTGCAAACAGCCCCTTGTGAGCGTAGACCAACACTTTCATAGTTGAGCAGGGTTTCTGGGTTGCTTATTGTTGCACCCCTGGTCTGCCTCCATTTGAGGACAGCACCAAGGATCGATGATTTCTTTATCACTATAACCGTGAAAGCAGATTTTGAAGGAGTAAGTTTCTAGACTGGAGATTTGAAGGTTGAGGACGATTAACCACGGGCATCTGTCTGTTTGGAAGAGTATGAAAAGGTCAGATAGTAGGTTCATGAAGTTGTGAGTGCCCTTTTGCTCATAGAATGTTTCAGCTCTGAACCCTGTTTGTTGAAGAGGGACATGTTGGAATTGAGAGCCTGGTGCTAGAGTCAAACAGACCTGGAGTTGATGCTTGTTGAGAGCCAGTGTCCTATACATTGTGTCTATTATCACATTTTCCTGCTGGTGTTTGCCCATATTGTTTCCTCTTGCTATCATCATCTTTAAACTTATTCTTGGTCTTGTAATGATGACTCACTCCAAAGAAAGGATGACTTGAGACTTGGCTATGTAAGGAGAACATTTTCTGGGCAGTCACCATGCCATACTATGTTTCAGCTGTTAGGTAGGAACACACTTGATACTTGTAGCTTTTTCTGTAAAAGGGTGAAGTTCTTACATCTATTATATATATGGAAAACTGCTGCAAGGGAGGGTGGCCCCACCGATTGGGCTCCACAGCTGTGGTGGGTAGCCATCTGTGAGTTTAGCCATGGGCATGCCTGGATACTCAGTGTTCAACTGTGCAGTTTTCTTCTGTAGGCTCCTCTGGACACAGACATCTAGAACCCCAGCTTAGGTGTTCCTGAATAAGATGCTCTTGTCTTCAGCAAAAACAGTTTTTAAAATGTGGAAAATTCTCGAATAATGGGTTCTCAGTGGGAATGCCTTCAGACACATCTACCAGACAACCTTTATAATATTACCCCTATATTTAGGAAAAATAAAAATTACACAGTAATTTTTAAAAAGATAAGGTCACCTGTCCTTGTTTGACATATACTGAGGGAGACACTTTTGGAGCTTATTTACAAAACGAAGGAAGTTGAGCGGGAAAAGTCACTTTCATTTGTAAAAACCAGGACGAAACTACCAAATTGGCCCTTATAAAATAAAATTTAAAAAAATCCCCAGGAGAGTATCTTTAATAATTCATATGGTAAAAAACAGAATGAGGCAAAATTCAATCCAAAAGGAGGGAATTTTGAAGAGATAATTTAGGAACTACCCAGTAAGCAGGAGTTAGAAGTTGTGGATTATTTTTTGGCTTATTTTAAAACTGACTTATGCGGGCACAGCTTATGTGGGACAGGGGTCCATGTTTGAAAACATGCCCTTGCCAACCAAACAATGAAGTAAAGACAAGGATAAACAGAAGGAAGCTCTTCAAAGGCTGTCTTCATTTACATTCTGGGATTACTGTCCTCATCCCCTTGGCGAAATAGCCTGGCTTTACCTGACTGTCCAAAAGCTTAATCAGGTGCTACAAGGGGTTTTTGCCCCAGCAAGCTGCATGGAGCACATCTGAATGCTGCCAAGACTATAGGTTCAAGTTGTTATAGAATACGGTATAACATGCCATAAATAAGAAAGGTTTATTTACAAATCTGACATTAAAAATGTGTTCCTAAAATATCTCACGTGTTCCCCGGCCATGTCAGCATAGAAATAATGTTTAGTATTTGTTTATTTTACTGGACCACCCCATGAACCTGGGGAAACATGTTAGAAAAAAAATTATAGCTACGCCAACTATTCTGGGAGATACACGAGCCCTCCATGTTTATCAGGTTGAGGGCACTGTATTTTGATGTCAATAAGCAATTTTTCCAGCCCGGTCTCCTGCCCGACCCTTTTAATCCATCAATATATTATTAGAGATAAAGTTGGTGGATGCCTGCTGCAGTTAGGAGATAAATGACATCTCTGAAGTCAGGCATTAAAGACTAGATTAAGGCCTTGTGACACCGTTTTCAGCGCTCATCTGTGCACTTCTGTTCAACCTATCACACTGAGTGACAAGAAAGAAAAATAATGAACTGGGCCAGGGGAAGAAGAAGAAAAAAAAAGGCAGAAAAAGAGAGAGATTTTTTCCCCTAACACACAAACTACATCAGCTCACACTCGGGATTAGACTGCATTTAAAGAAAGGAAAAAAGAAAAGAAAACAGGGAATTGGGAAGCCCAGGGAAGGGATGCTCTATAAAGATGAAACTAGGCAGGCAAAGGGGACATTAGAGCCATGAATTCCATTTCTGCCTGGTCAGTGTTGCTTTTGGTAATTTCCACCTGCTTCCCGGCCTCCTCCATTCTCCAGGTTCCCAGTTGGCTTTCGGTTGCTCTAGGGATGTGTGGGATCCCTGAGGTGGAAGCACCTGTATAAATCTTGTTAAGAGGCAGCACTTGGGTCTCAATCTTGGTGAGTCACGCTCCTCTGTCCTCGCCAATTGACTGCCTTCAAGCTGCCATCCTTGGTGTAGCGGAAGATACCAGAGGCTTTTATAACTCGGCTCCTGATAATGATTTGAATATGTCTCCTCAGATGACAAATACAAATGCTAATTCTGTGGAAAACAGCAACCACAGATGAACTGTGTGGTAGAGCTGTAAACACAGAGGGATGCCGGCAGAGGGAGAGGGCGCAAGCCTGTAGAGCACGTGTGTCTACTGTAAACCCTGTTATGCCTCAATGTTCCTTCTCAGCCATCCATTTAGAAGTCAAGCTGCCCTGCCTGTTCTTACTATGCTTGTGAGAAGGCAAGCCGTGTTTTCCCTGTTGACTACTTGATTTCGCAATGATATTCTCAGTTCTCTCCTCAGCTATAAAGCAAATTTTGATTTCGTTTTATGTCATTAATGCTCCATATATTGTGGTCCAAATGCCCTTTTGATCCGCCCTTTCTCTTCCTCTTCTAAAATCTAGGCTTCAGCAGAGTACCTGTCTCTCTTTGGGCATGTTTGTTGTGTACTGCCATCTGCCCTGCCGTCACTCTTTCATGGAATGATAGTTCCTCCTTGGTACCCCCACTTGAAACAACCATGTATCCCTTCAGCTAGATAAAGATGATTTTAGCCTCATGTCGGAGGAACACACTTGGCTATTGATATCAAAACCTAGTTTGGCTCAAAATGTCAACTAATTAGAAGGCTTCGGCAATCAGAGGAGAGGCAAGAGCTAAAAGGATTCTAACAGAAGTGGTAAAAGGACTATAGTGAAACCTCATTTCCTGGACACAACTGGACAGTTGCACATAGAAACTGACAGCAGCTGTAATTGCATGCATAAAGTCTACAAAAATTCAAGGAAGACACAAAATTCAAGGCAGACACAATCCCAGCTGTGGTGGTGGAGGAGGAAACGAGATGTTCCTTAGCTGAGGAACTATTGGTAATTGATAGCATCTGGGAGGGAAGGTTCTTCAGGGGCGTGCCACATGAGAGGCTCCCCATGGTCTAGTAGACAGATGATCATCACTTAGGCATATAACGGCAGTGGTAAGTTACTTCATGGGTTTACAAAGCTAACAACACAAAGGACATGTGGAAACTGAGAGGAAACGGTGGTGGGAGGTCTCAAAGAGTTGGAAGAGAAATAATGGGGGTTAGATTTGACCAAAACGTATTAGATGTATGCATGAAATTCTCAACCAATAAGAGAAAAGAGACCCTTCTGTGTCAAAGGTGGGGTTGTGGGATAGATAAGCACATTTTGTTACCAGAGACACATAGATACAGACAGCACTCTCTGATCACAAGAGGCAAAGGCCTGATGAAGACCTTTGATTAAAATAGCAGTAATCAGATGCCTATTTCTTTGCCAGTGAGTGGAGCTTATTATGGAGAGAAAAATACTATGATCGGACCAGTTTGGTCACCTACCTTCCAGTTTCGTAAGAGATTGTGGCCAATTACAGAAATGGGCATACGCTTACCACTTTTTATTTTATAGTTTCTCCATCAGGAGGTGAACTCTGTTTTCTCATCCCTGAGTTTGGCTTGGCCTTCATTTTGGAGTGAGTATATAATGCAGCATAGATAGTGCCTTTCCAGTTCTAAGCCCCCTACTAAAAAGTCCATTGTGTTCTTCAAGACACTTGTCATAAATACGTAAATAAATGTGGGTTTGTCTGTTCCAGACTGAGATGTGTGGACCAGGCTTTCTTGCCACCTCTTCTGACAACCAGTCGAGCAACCATACACTAGAAGCAGAGCTAAGCAGTGATCCATTAGCATCACCAGTGTGTTCAGATAGGACCCAAAGAACCACCTGGGTACAGTCAGACTGAGAAGCCAATCAAGGATGCTTTAAGACACTCTGTTAAGCGTGTTTCACCACACATAAATTTAAATGACACAAAGGGAAAATTCATACATTTGCTCCCCTTATATATAACTTAGGGTAAAAGATTTCCCAGGAGGAGGAAGGCTTCTGGGAAAGCCATGGGAGGCAGGAGCACTTCTGGGTGCTTAATATGATGCAATTGCATGCTTTGTTCTCTTTAGCTAGGCAATGCTCCCCTAGAGCAGCCCCTGATCTGCATTATCTCCCCAGCGCTTAGGAGGCTCCCAGTAAATGTTAGATGAAGGACTACATGGGATGTTATTCTCCGATAATTCTAATTTGTATATGTATTAGCCTTAAGAATTTTATCACTGACTACCTACTAAGGATATTCTTTTTTAAAAAAATTCTTTGCGTGCTGTATAAAAATGCAAATCTGATGCCATACCCAGGAAGAGTTTTGATAAAATTTCAGGGATAGGCGGGATTGCTTCTAACTGTGTACACACCATGGTTTTTATCTGTCTTCTCCAGCAGAGATTCCAGCATATGGTTGGCTGGATCTGTTGCTTTTGGACCTGAGGTGAGCCTGTAGCAGAGCAAAGCTGCTCATCTCAAGGTGGCCAGGAAGCAAAAGAGGAGAGAAAGGATGTGGGGACAAGATAATGCTCTTCAAGGGCCCCAAGAGGGCTGTTTCCTCCACTTTAGCTTACCTCCACTAGCCCACTCAGTTATGAAGTCTTCAGTAGGTTACTCTAGTGATTTTAAGCCAGCACCTCTCTGATCACCTCAGTTGCACCTCTAGCTGCAGACCAAGCTTCTGACATATGATATTTTGGGAGATAGTTTATATCCAAACTAAGGAGGGATCCTTTAAGATGACCATCGTGTACAGCCTAAAGTACCCATATTGCTATTGTTGCTTCATCAACAGGAGAAATTTTTGTGCTTTGTAGGCTTTAGGTTGTCACCTCCTGCAAATGATCATGCCTAGGAGTACTTAGTCTCCTTGCCTGGCCTGCAGCAGTGGCCCCAAGATTCACAGGAAGACACCTGAATTGGTGATGAGCTTTCAGTAATTCTTAGAAAACATCAATATTCCTAGGGAAAGAGGGGTGGAAAGAGGCATTGCAGGGAAGCTTTGGGTGGTTCTGAGCTACAAAAATAGTCCTGTCTTTGCATCAGAACCATGGACCACTCCTTTCTGATATAATAACCCAGAACAACTTATTGAGCTGGTGGTGGCACACACCTTAAAGCCCAGTGCCTGGGAGCCTGGAAATAGGAAGATCATCATAATTCAAAGGCTATCCTAGGCAACATATTCAGTTTGATGCCATCATGGGCTTCAAAGTCTTTGCCTCAAAAACCAAACAAAAACAAGAATACAAAACCAAAATCTAACCTCAAACCAACACCTACAAAACACCTCCCCCACAAAAAAGAACAAAAAAACTAAACAAAGCACAAAAACACAAACCAAATCCAACAGAAAGTATAATGTATCAAATCCTAAAAAGCCTAAGGTAGACAGTGTAGATCTTGGAATGGTCTATTATAGGAAGAAAAAAAAGCTGAAGGCTGAAACTTAGTGGTACTTGTATGTTACACAAATCTCAGTTGTATAGATTTCCTTTTGATGGCTCATGGCTAGCACAACCCTCTGAGAATGTAATGATATGGGTGCTATTTTCCCAGTCAAGCCACAGGGCTTGAGTCAGTAACTAACAAAAAGTCTCCTATGTCTCAATGATGAATCAGGAAAAAGAATCTTGAACCTTTTAAGCATCCAAACGGCATCATCTGTATGATGACAGCTGGGACCCAAGTGCAACCTCACATTCATGACCATGACCATGCTATTCAGATGCCTTCAAGCCCTTCCTGGCAGATGTGAAGTAATTTTATCTTATGTATTCCTGTCCCAGCTGCTCCATGGTTTTCTTGTTCTGGGAAGCGTGCACTCTAGAGACTGAGTTAGGGTGAACACCTGCTCGCTAGGAATCACTCCAAGTTATTTTTATAGATGGAAGTAAATTTAAAAATTCACACCAAAATTAGAGGCAGCATCCATGAATCAACAAAGAGCAGGAGAGAACCCTGCAGAATGGAAGGGGTAGCAACCTCACAAATCCTTCTACAGGCATGATCTTTCTAGAGGCAGGGCATTTAACCCTTCTGCCAGTAATACAGGTGAAGTGGGGAACATCACTGGCATAATAGGCATGATGCCAACAGCTTTGCAAGTTTGTTGTGAAGATTAGAAAAAGATTAGAAAAGGCACCGCGTTCTCATATTGCCAACAACAGGCTGCTAACAAGCACCATTTTGCTTTGCTCTTTTTATTCCCCAAACAGAACCCATTCCAACCAAAACATTATTTATCGAGTCTCCACTAAAGTAGTACTCTCTGGCATTTGGAGTTTATGGAATCATTTTCTTCACTGCTAAAGCAGAATAAAGGAACTCGGATCCTTTGTTCTTAGAAGCCCAGGCTTTGTGAAATCAGAAGCAGGACTGGGCCTCTGTGGGAAGTAGCCTGAAGGAGAAGTTCTTTTCCTAGGACTGAGGGGAGCAGGCAGGCCTTAGCACGGTGAGACAGCTCCCCAGTTTTTGGTCTCTCCATGTATCTCACGGGGCTCCAACAACCAGTCCTGTAGATCCATGGTTATTTGAGGGTTTGTTTTGCTTCTGTTTTCCTTCACTTAGTCAGGCTCATCTGTGGGCAGGAACGCCAAGGACCTTGCATAAAGACACAACAGCTAGCAGTGCTGGAAGAGCCAGCTGTGTTCTCAGCTCTGGGGTGCGCTTTCTGATCCCTGAGCTGATTCTCTCTAGTCAGGCAGTGGTGAGCCACACCCCCTCAGCATCCCTCACTGGCAGTCCCCTCCCCTTCCAAGGCCTTCATCATCTCTGTGTCCTTTTGAAGACTCTTTTTTCAACTCTCTCTTTTTCAAAAGATTACTTTGTCACAATTATTCAGAAAAAGGTTTTGCGCCTGTAGGAAATATTAATAGACTATTATGAGGTCCTACAACTAATTTTTCCACACATATCATCTGTCTTTGCATGGTTATTAAACTTCAACAATATTTCATGCAATGCTTCCCTGCTAAATTAATTTGGGTCCTTCTTTTCTGTCTTCTTTTTTGTCCACAAGCTTTAAAATTAAATTGAATCTTCATAATTATAGCTTTTTGTTGTTCTTCTGCATATCTTTTTTCTTTTTTTAAATTTCTCTATCAAAGAAGCAATAAAGACATAAAGAAGCAACATTAGAATCCTGAAATGCCCAAATGGTCTGGAATTGGGTGGCTTTGAGGTTGGGAATTTTTTAAGTAGGAGGGGGGAGGGGGAAGACATTGAGACCTGGAGTAGAGATAAATTGGCCCTAATTTCCCTCAGGGTGATGAAAACAAGGATTGTTCTCACAACCACGAAACGGTCATGATAGCTGTAGTTTCTTCTTTGTGTCAAGTGGTTATTGTATTTTTAAAGTAAATATTATGTCTTTCTCTACCCACCTGCATGCATGTGCTTGGATATACATATATATCACACACACACACACACACACACACACACACACACACACACACACACACACACACTTCCACTTGCGGCTGAATTTTCCTAAAATTACAGGTGGTTATTAAATCTCCCTTAAGTGTCCAGGAATCTTCACTGTTCTGCTATGTAACTTGAAAAACGAAAGTTTTTTGTCCTATATGTTGATGTGGGACCAACTAAAGGAATACTAGGACTTAGAACCAGTGAGGGGCTGTGCTGGAAGCCATCTTCTAGGGAAGGAGGAGCATGGTCAAACTCCAGGCCCCTTCATACCCCCCCACTCCCCCATCCCGCGCACTGATAGGCTCTCTAGTTTGACTTCCCATTGTGCGGAATCACCACAATAAGGCCCGTAGGGACTGTAGAAGTGACCAGTGGTTAAGAACACTGGCTGCTCTTACAGAGGACTTAGGTTAAATTTCCAGCATCTGCATGGTGGCTCATGGCCATCTGCAGCTCCTGTGCAAAGTACCCACAGCTGTCTTCTGGTCTCAGCAAGAACCAGGCACACATGTGGTAAGAAGACCTACAAGCAGGAAAAATGATCACGCACATTAATTCATAAATAGGTGAATAATAAGTAAATAAATGCATGTTTCTAGTTGTTAAGTAAAAATAAATAAACAAATAAATAAATAAATAAATAAATAAATAAATAAATAAATAAATAAATAAAAAAAAAAAAAATATTAGTGCCTGTGACCAACCTTATCTCAGTTCCAAGCTGAGCAGAACCAGGCATTCTCCTAATCCACCCTATGGAATCCTACTTGGAGTAGGTGAAGATGTAGGAGAAAGCTTGGCGCTGCTCTCTCTTTTCATTCTCTCAGCCAAAACTCTGATTTTTCCCCCCAATAAGTTGCACAAGGGAGCTGGGTAGTGAGCAGAACTGGTGCTTCTGTAGCTATCAACATGGAGGCGCTTTCCACTCATCACATCATATACAATAATATATGCTTTCCTAGTACATCTTGTATACCTCAATAGAGCTGTTTTACCAAAGGTACCGTGATTCATATTGTTACTGCTCCTTTGTATACACTGTCCAGGGAAGGCTTTGAGTGTTCCCTGCCCCCTGTCGTAATGTCAAAATATATACAGACTCTTTACTCTATGAAAGAAAGGTCATACACCCACATGAAGTCTGTTGTTAGAGCTTAGACAGAAATAAGATAAAGAGGAGGGGGAGTTCAGTTGTAGAATAGGTTAGAACCCAAACTGATGTCCTGTTCACATTCCACTGTGAAGGACTGAGTGTTATCCATGCCATAATCAGGGTAAGAGCAAGAAATATTCCTCCATGAATAAAGGACTGACCCAGAATCCTGGGATCAAATAAGGAACAGACATTTAATTCACTAAGAAACTGAACTCAAATAAAGTGTTTAAAAAAATTCCCATACTTGTGGAGTAGGAATCAATTTTTCATATCACAGAAAAAAAAAAAACACCTTAGGGATGACCTAAGGTCATTGTGTAGGGATGATTCCTACACAAGATGCCGGAGGCCAGAGGGTGCCAAGTCTGAATCCTATTGTTCACTGTGGTCCTGTGCAGAATGACTTATTTTCATGAGCTCTTTTTCTTACTTGCATTTAAATCATGACACTTTTTCCTTTCTAAGCCTATGGACCTCTTCATCACTAATTTGACCTCAGTTATTTCATGTTAGTAAAACACTAACTAATGAAACTATAATAACACATTTCCAAAGTGGTGACGTGCTGTTTTTTGTTTGTTTTGGGAAGTTAGCTATGAACACTTGCAAGATTAGTGTCTTCCTTTTTAGTGCTTTAACTCACGAGAGCTCAGAAAAGCTTCAAATTATCCATTTATCTCATTTCTTATGCTTGTGGATTAGTCATGGCTATCGTTGTCCTTATTTTGCCAATGGAAAATTCAGTTCTTAAAGCAGTTAGCTCTTCCCAGGGTGATGTCCGCCCGGCAGATAGAGGAGTGAAGCCATCTAGAAGTCAGTTTCTGTAGGTTCTACAGTGAGGGCCATGGCACAGGCATAAAGCAGTGTGTCTGGATGACTGACCCTTAGATCCAGGAAGAGGAAGAACTCAATCCTGGGCGCATCTGGTTGGTTGTGCTTTACAGTGGGAAGCCAGAGATCTAGGTGTGTGTATTGGACTGAAAAACGAAAGGTTTAGTACAATATCAGGTCAGTAGGGGACATCAGTTACCAACATATTATTAACCCATCCTCCACTCAAATCAGCATGTTTAAAAATTAATCATTTTGATGGGATAGACCAGAATCAGGTGCTTCTGGCTTGGGCGGGAGTTTACCCAGGAAAAGAGCCTGAGCCCTAACCCCTAAGAAGATCCTGTCCCTCAAATTGGACTGGAAGTGAGCTGAACTGAGGCAGTGGTGTGCTGGGACAAAGTAACAAAACACAGTAACTACCATCTATTGAGTCTTTTGACTCAGTTATTTAATTTAACAAAGACATGGATCAGTGTGGGGAAAAGAGATAAGAAAACCACCACGTTCCCTAGTTCATTAATTCATTTAGAAAACATTTGGAGATTGCAACTCTCCACCCATCGCTCTAGTAAGTATTGAAGGCATACAAAGAAATAAGGCAAAGCTGGTGTTCAACAGCAAAATGTGCTGTCAACCATAAAATGAAAAGCAAGGTTAGACACTATGCCATGTATATAATTCTGATGGAGATTTCAGGAAAGGGGTTAATTTGTGTAGAAATGGAGCCAACTTTACAGAGTTGTGAGTATTAGAAAGGCTGAGTGCCCTGTGAAATGAAGTGGCATCCTGTTGGAGAGAGGCCCCTGTCAACAGCTCTCTGGGATCACACAGGGGAATCTGGAGGCTGGGTAGGAAGAACGGCCAAGCCACTTTGAGTCCGATAGTCTCCAGCAGGCTTGTGTTTTATATGCTTGGTCCCAGCTGACGACATTAGCTTGGGAGGTGCTGGAAACTTCAGGAAGGCAAGTTTATTTTGATGAAGTAGATTATGGGGAGGGGTATTAAAGGTGTGTTATCCCTGGCTTCTTCCAGTTTTACTTCCTGATTCTTGGTCTGTTGTTATGTGAACAGTCTCTGCAGCAATGAACTGAGTGCCTTAGATACACCCACTTTATACATCAGGATGGACTGAAACTCTCTGGAACCATGAGACAAATAACTGTTTTCTGCCTCCAGTTGCTTCTGGGAGGTTTTGCAGCCATCATGACAGAAAATAACAAATCCAGGGTAGTTGTAGGAAAAGAGAGTTTTTAAGGTCCTCAAGTGTGGCAAGCAGCATCCTCTCTCTACCCACACTATTTTCTTGACAAGTTTGGACTTGAACCGCCTCCCTCTTCCCTTCTCCTTTCCTGCCTCTCTCCTCCATGCTCAGCCAAAAGTTTACGAGGCTCAACCTCAGTTGTAAGAATACTGGTACTTTACAAGTCCTTATACTACATGCCACTCGAAGCTCTTACAGATGTGTAAAATAACCTGCACATCACAATGAGGTAGACAGTATCTTTGTC
Source organism: Phyllotis vaccarum (assembly GCA_033318265.1). Lineage (NCBI taxonomy): Eukaryota > Metazoa > Chordata > Mammalia > Rodentia > Cricetidae > Phyllotis > Phyllotis vaccarum. The sequence continues at coordinate 109,842,005 of JARWLC010000004.1, forward strand.
CCCATACTACACACAGTATAACAGAGACCCAGGGATATGACTTGTCTCAAGTCACAGACAAGAGTTGACAGGCTTTGCAAATACATAACCTGGCTCACTACTCATTTTCAACTAGATCTAAATGTTAGCCTGTAATGTGGCTACAGCTTCCAGACCATCCTGCCCCGCCCCCCTGCCAGTAACATCCATTTGCCTTCCCACCATGTATGCTGAATTACTTAGCAACTTTGAACGTAGCCCTTCACTTCTGTCTTGGCTTCATTCTCTTTCTTCTGCCTGGAATGGCACTTGCTTTATATCCTCAGATCTGCTAACACTTAGAGTCACTGAAATGTCCCATTCTCTGTAAAGACTGACTCCTTAGTCGCAAAGAGGCTCTTCTTCCTCTGAATCCTCTTGATATCCTACAATTCACTGTGTTTCTTGGCACCTAAGGTAGACCTGGCTGTAGGAGCTTCTCATAGTCCTGTCTTCCTGTTTCAGCCTCCACAGAGGCAACATGAACAAGCTTCTACCACTTCCCTTACAGGCATTATCATCTGGTCAGTACAAGGACACACTAGTACTTAGGGCTAACAAGCAAGATGGCCGGATGGCCTGAGTGACTGCTGGGTATTTATGACTATCCCAGTAACAGCCTATGCTCTAGTCAGGGCAATGTGGCTTTGTGTTTAAAGAGCTTCAGATATCCTTGGTTAGAGAGCCATCTGCTTGCTGATTTGTGACTCTGAGAAAGCATGCCTGGGGACTTTCCTCTGTAAGGTGGACAGCCTTCACTCACGGGACGAGAGTTATTAGGACTGAATGATTGATCATGTAAAGACTCTTGGGTTTCAACAATAGTGCTCACCAACAGAAAGCCCATGCTGTGGAGAACCCACTGGTCCAGCAATACTCTTACCAAGTATTAATTGTGTTTGTTCATAAGTCTGTTTTATAACAGTTGGGCCTAATAATGTCACCATGCAATTGAATTAAGTGTTACATACACTGGTGATGAGTGTGAAAAGAGCAATTGTTATTTCTTTGAACATTTAATTGAATGTTAAAGGTGAGTTACTGAAGAATAGCTGTTGAATTGAATGCTGGGAAAATTATCCAAAGAGACTGGAGTAAAATCATGAACACTCCAAGAATTTTCTGCAAGTAGAGTACCTTAAAAGCCACTTTCAGTAACCAAGACCAAGGAAGACAAATACTGCATGTTTTCTTTCATATGTGGAAGCTGTTAGATAGATGTGTTTCGCGTGGAACACTCACCAAAGTTAGAAAACTAGTAAGAGGCTATCAGGAGGGTGATTCAGAGGAAGGGAGACAGGATATAGTGATACAAGCGGGGAGGGGAACAATGGAACAGAAAGGATTATATGGATGGGGATGGGAGGGCAGGGTAAAGGACAGAGAAAACTAAAATGAGATCTTATGAAAAGTCGTATGAAAACCTACTATTGTAGATTCTTCCTAAAATACATACATAGATAGAAAGAGTTTAAATGGAATTATCCACAGTGGTGGGGAAGACCCTTAGTAAATACCACATGATAGCAAATAATAACCCCAGTATCAGAAATAGGTTGCATCTTTTTAAGTTGTTAGCTAGTGGGATCCCATAGACCCTAAATATCATAGTACATTGCTACTGCTCTTGGTCACCATTTGTGCTGTTTGGATATTTTTAACTTGATATAAACTTAGACATATTTGAGAAGAACCCTAGTTGAAAAAACACCTCCATGCAGATTGCCTGTTGCTAAGTCTATGGAGTGCCCTCTTCATTAATGATTGATGTGAATGGAACTAGCCTATGGGAGAGGCTGATACCCCTGGGAAGATGGTTCTGGGGTGTATAAGAAAGTAGGCTGAGCAAGCCATGAGGAGAAAAATCCAGTGAGCAGCATTAATCCATGACTGCCTCTTCGGGTTTTGCCTCTAGGTTTCTGCTTTGAGTTCCAACCTTAACTTCCGTGATAAACTGTGCCCTGAGAGCTGTAAGCTGAAATAAACCATGGCCTCTACAACATGCTTTTTGTCATGATGCTTTATCATAGCAATAGAAACCCTAACTAAGATGCACCCCAGATATTGGCGGTAAGACCATATTGCTTAAGATACCATATGCCGAGTCATGGAAAAATCAAGGGGGTACAGACTTGGAAACTTTATTCCTACTGTTTGGCATTGCATGAATTCTAGTTAGTATTGTAATAAAAACCCAGAGCCATATATTGGGGGAAAGCTGGAATATCAGAGAGAGGGAACAAACCACAGCCACTTTTCACCCAGTCAGGTTCTCAGGCCGAACAGTGTAAATCCTGTCTTCACAGGTCCAAGGCCTGACTGCCCAGACAGCATGGCCGAACTTCTTCTCCTGCCTTATATTCCTTCCCCTGTCAAGCTATTTTTCTTCCTGGTTCATCTCTCCTAGAGCTAGGCTTAAAGGTATGCGCTACAACTGCCTGGCTGTTAAGCCTTTAACCACAAATCCAGATTTCTGTCTCCCTAACAATGGGATTAAAGGTGTTGGTAGTCACTCCCTGACCTTCATAGCTTGGCTATAGGCAATTTTGTCCTCTGATATTTTAAACTAATTTTTATTAATTATACAATATATCACCACAAGCTAGCTTTCACAGTGCTGGAAGGTGCTGTGTAGGATGCTGGAAGAGAAAATTAATCATCAATCTTACCTGGCTTTGAACCCTGTGAGCTACAATAACAATAATCCTGGCAAGATTTGCCTACTGCTACAATAGTCAATTGGATATTATGGGAGCAATAAGCCAATTTATGCTTGTATCTAAGCTGTCTTCATGAGAGATAATGCACTCTTGGTATTGTTATTGGGTCAAGAACTTGTGGCTAGATATGCCACAGGCCCTTAGGTAGAAACCCATTTCTATTGCTCTGCTAAATGGACATACTATTAAAAGAACTCATAATGACTTATTTCTATACCCATAGATAGTGTGTTTCTCAACCCTCATCAGAGAAGCTTCTTGCAGTGTATGGCACAGCAACCGGTCAAGGTGCTGAGAATATGAGACTGTGTAGTAATCGTCCATAAACGGGACATTTGCGCGAGTCCCCAGTGCTCCTTCCAAAGCTCAGGGATCATTGTAGAAGAAGCAGTGGATGACGACAAGGAAACTGTTTTCCAGAAGCAAAAGGGTAGATGGGATACATATACAGACTCACAGCAATTAGGACTGCATGCACAAGACTTTAACAAGCTCAAGGCAGGCAAAATTCCCAGCATGGAGAAGATGAGGTGGCCACAAAGTCCTTTCCCTAGCCAAGGAGCTACTAGCACTTGATAGCTTCTGGGAGAGAGAAAGCCAGCTTTCCTTATGGGTGTGAGCACTGGTGAGTGACCACACTCTAGGGCAGGCCCACATTTAAGAGTATTTGGATAAGACAAATTGGATTTTATGGATTAAAAAGAAAAAGAGGAAAGGTTGTGTGGATAGCAATGTGAGAGTGAACCTGGGAGGAGTTTGGGGAAGGGGATATGATCAAAATGCATTGCATGAAATTCTTATATAATCAAATGAATATCTGACATGCTATAATTTTCCTGGGCCCTCAGTAACCGCTGTTTCTTATCTGTAGAGTGTTAGGTATAAGAAACACTTTAGTAACTATTTTACTTAATGAGTGAACAAAGGAAGCATGGGCCTAGAGTAGATGCAGAGGAAGACTCTTGGTCCCTCGTTTTCTCCTGGCCTCACCTCTTCACCTCCAAACTGATTACTGAGAATCCCTCACACTGTCTGTCTGAGAGCTGCTCTTTGTGGCTGCAAGAATGACGCTGCTCAGACACAGGCCATATCAGGGTTTAATGCAGGAGAGTTTAGGCTTCAGAAACCAACACCTCCATCAGTAACAAATGGAGGCTTTGTGAATAAATAGTTTGATTTCTTTGTTCCACCACTGAGGTATTACTGAGAAATATTCTAGAATGTTCCGGCATTCACAGTTGCTCGTAGTGGTAAAACTTGATAATGCAGCCTATGCCAGCTGCCTGCCCTCTGTCCTCAATCAACTCAGAAATGAACTACTCATCTTGTCTCAACATATCACCATAGTTAATTTGTGATGCTCTAACGAGATACCCAAGGTTAGTTCATTTAGGAGGCAATGTCTTTCCTAATAATTCTTGAGGCTGGAAGTCCATGATCATTGAATAGCAGGTTGGACATTTGGCCTTAGACTCTGTCTAGAATGGCACCTTGAAACTGGTGTCCTCATACAGCAAAGGGGGAAACATGAACAACCTCGGCTACTTTTCTCAGGCCCTTTCTTAAGGCATTAATCTACCAAAAAGGGCAGTGCCATCATTAATCATTCCTCTGAAAATTTGATTTTTTAACACCAGAATAGTGGAGATTAAGCTTTAATATCAATTTTGGCGAGACACATTCAGAGTGTAGCAAATACAGACCCAAGCCTTGGCGCTTTAGACAATATATTTCACACAGAAGCCACATAAGAAAAGATACACAAAGATGATACTAGTATAAAGCATAAATTTACTCAGACCAAGTTAAAATAAAAATATTTCATTTAATTGAGGTTAAAACAAAACATTTAGATTTTGAAGTCACCATTTTACCCAGTTAGTACTTATCACCAAAACAGATATTTTAAATTTTTACTTTTTTTTTTTTTTTTGAGAAATTTGAGCAACAGAAACCAAGCTTCAAGTGCAGGACTAAGCCATCGAGGGGTGCTTTCTTTTTCTCTTTCTCTCTGCTTGAAGTGGGTTCTGTTCTCTTGAGAGTCTTCACAGGCCCATTTCAGCATCACAGTGGCTGAGGCAGTGAGTGCAATTGTAGGGTTTGCCTAAGACTCCCAGGCTCCTGATGATGGACCACATATCTACAGGCCCCAAGCCCCCTCTGAGCTTCAATAATTTCTTCTAATGAAAATTCCCAAGCCTCTAATATTCCTAAGAATGTCTGAGAACCCACTATACCGCCTTACCAGCTCACCCTATCTTCATTCCGCAGTTTAGACTGTATTCCAGGACCAGCATAAGGCCCCAGGCATCACGCCAGACCTGATGAGGTCTGTAGACTCATGCAAGCAATAGCAGCTGTCTGGGAAGTTATCCAATACTCCATCAAACCCCAACAACTGTCCTGGGATGGCTGTGTTGGCTGGACCAGTCTGTTGCAGCCAACCCTCCACCCCCCACCTGTGGTTAATCCCACAGAGCCATGGTTCAGGCCAGTGATGAGCAGGCAACATCCGGACTGGGCATGGAAAAGTGAACAAACATTGCCAATCCCCAGTCCTGTTATTCTTTCTCCCCCTTTGGGTAAATTTGGTTTCCTGGAATTAATTATTCAACAGAAGATGACAGCCGGTGTGTAGCAGTGCTGCTGGAGGAGAGAATAAAGAGGCACATTGGACACAGCAGCTGCGCCTCCCAGACCCTGAAATTTAAGATCTTTATAAATGATCTGTTAAAACTATAGTGACGATAAGCTTATGAATCATGATCTATATTAATCAGGGCTGCTGATATGGAAAGATTAATTGAAACGTGCAGTTCTACACAAATGATAAAGTGGTAACAATTTAATATCAGACAAGAAGAGTGAAGAAATTACACTCCAAGCTTCATGCATCATTACTATGGATATTAATATTTTACCCAGCGCAACAGCATCGGGAATCATAATGAAAATCCATAAGTGGTGCACAGACATGATTAAATACAACAGTCTTTAGGAGCTGTTTGGTGGCGGCAGTTGGGCCATATTTCACTCTGAGGCTGGTGACTCCAGTGATAGAGTCTAGACGAGGGTGATTAAAAATGGCTCCTCCTAAAGCCTGTTAACCTTTTACTACTAAAATGAATTTCTTTGATTTTTAAATTATGCTGTTCTTTTTGCTCTTTTCAAAACTGAACTTGATCTCAACCCTTGACAGGATGCTGGGTCCTGGGTACAGTGACAGTCATGATGAGATTTCTCAGTTACAATTCTTTGCCTCAAGGATGTGGCGTTAGCTTGGATGTGCAGAATCGTTTGATCCAGTACTGGGTGGGAAAAGTAAGTCAGAGGCCTAGGGATGCTCCCAGTGGACCAGAGGCTGACACCCTGACTTCCTCAGCCAGTCTTATCAGGATGGAGATGGAAATGACATTCTGAGATACTGGTCTCATGGCCTAGTTAATTCATTTACCAAACAAACAAATACGTGCCCACACACGGGAAATGCAAAAATACACTGCAGTGAGCACATGTTCCAGGATGAGAACTCTAATGCAATGACTTCAAAAATCAAGGCAGAGAGAGGAAAGAAGGGCATCTTTGCTAGGCTGTTACTTCAACCCTTGAGGTCTCATTAGTCAAAAAAAATTCTCTTGACTGTTTTTATCATCAGTTAAAACAAGGTCAGTGCTTATTTTCTGTAATGAGATTCATCATCATATCTGGGGCAATAAGAAAATCAGTCTATTCCCTTGGGTACATTATGTCTTTCTGATATGTTCTAGTTACTTAGGTCTCTGTAATTGGGATCCTTAAATTTTAATATGCACCAATATAGACTGAGGGAGAAAGGGTGTTCTGGTTGTTTTTTGTCTATTTCACACAACCTAGATATCCCTGGGGAGAGGGCATCTCAACTGAGCGGTTGCCTCCATCAGATTGGCCTGTGGGAATGAGCACTTTCTTGATTGCTGATTGACTTGAGAGTGCCCAGCCCTGTGTAGGTGATGCCATCCCTGGGTGGGTGGTCCTGGCCTGTATAACAGGAAACCAGGGAGAAACAAGCAAGTAGGCAGGGTTCTTGTTTCAGTTTCTACCTCTGGGTTCCTGCACTGACTTTCCTCTAGCCAGCATCCCTCCCTGAACTCTTAAGCACCTTCTCCATTCAGTGTGAGACTACATGAGTGTCTTAGACACTCTTGGCATTTTGCAGTCTGGGATGTGATTGTATTTCTTCCATGTTAAAGGACTACAAAGCTTACTCTTTTTGTTTCCCCACTTACTTGGGTAACAATTCTATGCTGTTCATTTTCCCAAATCTGAAAATACTTCATATATTTTGTCCAATAACTCCAGACTCAAGCTCCTCCTTTTGGCCTTCAGTGTATAACATTCCCAGGGAGGGTGTGTGTGTGTGTGTCTGTGTGTATGTGTGTGTGTGTGTGTGTGTGTGTGTGTGTCTGTGTGTATGTGTGTGTGTGTGTGTGTGTGTGTGTGTGTGTGTGTATGTTCACACTCAATCACTGGGGTCAAGAATTTTCTTTAATTAACCTTTTAACCTTATTCTATGTGTCTATCTGTGAAACCCAGAGTATGTTAATGGAGTCATGCTAGCCAGCTTGCTCTGGGATCATCTCTTTGCTTTTGGATGTTGGAATTTCGGACAACCACATTCATCCAGCATTTCTGAAGGTTCTGGGGATCTGAACTCTGCTTGATCCTTCTGCTTGCACAACAAGCAATTTAAACTACAGTTATTTCCCTACACCCCAGGATTTACTCTTCTGAATAAAACACTTTCTCATTCAGATTGCAGGTTACAGGTTACAGATCATCCTGACTACTTAATTAAAGCCAATCTCTATCACAATTTTCTCTGTAAGATGTTCTATCTTATTAACATCATAACTTTCTGTAATTATCATATAATTTTTTACATTTTATTATTTACCTTCCACCAAAATGAAAATCCCATAGGACATAATCCATGTCTATTTAGTTACTATGTTTGTTAGGGTCAGAACAATGTGCTAGATAATTGAAAACCACTGGGTGATTCTGATGGCTAGTTGTGATTGTCAGTTTGTCAGGAGCTAGAATCTTATGTGATCTGGCTCTCTAGTCATGCCTGTAGGGGAGCATCTTGATTATGCTAACAGATAGGATATAGGAAGTCCTGCCTACTGCAAGTGACATCCATTCTTCAGGGCTAAGATCCTATACCTTATGAAACAGAGGAAATGTGGTAAACACTAGCAAGCATGCTTCTTAATTACAAATAAAACATGGTTAGTTCCAGCTGCTGTGACCTCTCCACCGTGACAGATGTAACAGCATTGAAAGACAAAATAAAGCCAGTAACAGGAAAAGAAACTGAGGCAGCACTGAGTGGTAGGTGAATAAATACGGGACAGTGCACAAGGCATATGCATGTTTTCATGGTGTCTAATGAGAGCAAATCATAGAAGAGAATCTTGCTTTTGTGCAATGAACCTGCCTTGTCATTTTTGGACTCTAGTTTGCATTAACACTTGGACTCAGGACTTGGGCAACCTTGAAACAAGATGGGTGTGAGCCTAAATTTGAGGCTTAGGATATTTGAGTTTGGTTCTTGACTCTTTAGATACATGACTGCTATGAACCTCAGATTCCTCTTCAAAAAATATAATACACTGACTTGTTTTTAGATATTTTTCTGTGTAAATGTGGTACAGTGTCTGTTCCTTGTCTAGGGTGGGATATAGAACCAGACAGACTTTAAAATAACTGTGTTTAATAGAGATAATAAATAAGATATTTTCCCCATAGCTAAAAATTGATAAAACCAACAATAGTATATAGTAATTATGGAACTTAAAAAAGAAAGAACCAAAGAACTTGCCCTATGAGCTTAATATCATTGATATTTTATGTATCTGACAGATCAGTGGATTGGCATATAAATGAGAAATGAATGGTACAGCAAAAGAGAGGAATAGAAATAGGAAATTCAATAGAGTACAAGAGAGGCAGGAAACACAGAGGAGGTTCTAAGGAGAGGGTCAGGAGAGTGGAGGGAGAAAGCAGCGGGGAGCTGGCTGGGGACCTTGAATCACTCCAATCAGATTTAAGAGACCTATGCGGCTGGCCCTAACCTCAGCCCAGAAACTATCTCCAATTGATTGCCATTTGCAAAGGGAAAATCATCCCCCCTCCCTGTGGAGACTTACCAGGTATCAAACCATACAGAAGTCCAGGCTTCACTTCATATCCAATAGTAGATAACCATCACAAAACAAAGAAAAAATAGACATTCAAAAAAGTTTGGTCTTGCTGCTGCTACAGCTTCTTCTCCTCCTTCCTCCTCCTCCCCTCATTCTTCCTTCTTTTAGGTCTTTTAAAATCTTCTTTAACTTTGCTTATTGTTTTTGTGTTTTTATGAGATTTATGTGTGTGTCTGAATTTTTTATGTTTCTTATGCTTTTCTTTGGGCCCATTTTTTCATGTTTGTTTTGTTCTGCTCTGGTTTATTTTCATTATTATTATTATTATTTGTTTCTAAATTTCTGTTTTCTAATGGGGAGGGTATGAATTTGTGTGTAAGGGGAAGTGGGAAGGGTCTGGGAGGAGTTTGGGGAGGAGAAACTGTAATCAGAATATATTGTATAAAATATGTTACCAACTACAATCAATCAATCAATCAATCAATAAAAAGTCCTTGTAGACTCTGAGCCCAACACAGATCCATAGAAAAATTACTTAAAGCCCAAAATAAAAAAAAAAAAGATACACAGACTATAAAAGGAAAATGTGGCAGGATATTTTTAAAATAATGAAAATGAGATTGATGGCCAACCATTTAATAGAAATATGATGAAATTTTGTTATATGGAAGACAATAATTACTAATATAGAATTCCGAATGGAGCCAAAATATCTTTTCAAGAATGAAGGGAAAATAATGACATAGTTTGAAGAAGTGTGTGTATATGATCAAGTCAAAAGAACAGAAGATGAGAATTTGTTATGGGAAACTCAGCTGTAAAATCAGGAAGAAAATTATCCTAGAAGGAAACATGGAGATAAAGGAATAATGAAAAACACTGAAAATGATGTAGGTCAATAGAAATTAACACGGACTATACAATCATTACAACTTGCTATTATATTTAAAATATAGAGATGATTTGAATGCATGGCAGCAATGCCATGTAATAAGTCAGGGTATGTAAATGGGACTAAAGAATTCTAATGATCTTTATTGCCTAAGTAGATAGCATAATGCCTATTAATATTAGGCACTTGGAACCTAAGGATGCATCAGGTGATTTCTAGTATAACCATTATCATAATAAAGCAGTGTGTAATTTACACCATAATAATGGAAAATGGAATCATAAAATAAAACAGAAGCTATTTTTAAAGGAAGAAAAGGGCAGAAAAACGAACAGGTATGATAAATTTGACCTGAATATATCATAATTACATTAAAATCAATTAGCTAAATTTTTTAATTAAAAGCTATTCAGGCTGAATAAAAAGAAAGACTCATCTATATTCTATTTATAAAAGATATGTGTGGACACAGAATAAAAAAGTTAGAGGTAAAATAAAAAAAACACTTGTCAAAAGAAAGCTGATGTGATTATATTAGCATCAGAAAGAATGTATGGTTCCTTAAGACAAACTATTATTGGAGCTGAAGGAGAATATTGTAGAATAATAAAATAATTAACTTGATATGGACGTATAGTCTAACTCTGTATGTACTTAATAATATAGAACCATTATAATATTAAACTTTACGGAACTACAATGAGAAGTGTATCCATAATCACAATAAGTGATTATGACATATTTAGTAACTCATCTTTAAAAACAGACAAAATATGAATAAAGTTTTATAAAATGTGAATGTGTATAGGGATTATTAAGAAAAAAACATATTTCTTTACTCTGTGAATTTCACATCATGCACCCCAATCAGCTCTTCTCCCAGTCCCTCCATATCTACCATTCACCCCTGCAGTATACCCCTCAGTACCTCAGTCATCCATCTTTCCAACACCTCTTCATTCACCCTGGTGTCATCAGGAGATGTGGTGTGTTGCACGGTATACCATTTTGTCTGATCAGTCCCACCTAAAATGTTCATTGCAAAGGTCATCAGTCTGGTTTAAGAACTCTCTCACACCATCATCTCTGGACTCTCACCACAATTCCTCTTGGATATCCTGCTGTTGCCCTGAGTCATGGAGATCCTGTGGTTATTGCTCTGCAGGATCAATCAGTCCCTTTACACCCTGCAACAGGTCGTAGATGGGGTAGATGTTAGGGTGGGCCAACCCAAGGCCCAGGGATGTGGGTCTTGGTGGTAGCTGAGCTGGTGGGTTTGGGTAATTGGAATCATCCCCTAAGAGAGGCCAATGCCATTGGGGCCATTTCTCACAAGTCCATGGGGTCATCTCTCCCAAGTGCAGAGGTAAGCTCTCCCATGGGAGGATAGCTCTTCTGCTACAGTGTCCAGTGAGGGGCAGGGTCAGATATTCCAAGCCTAATGAGAGGTGAAGATGGCTCAGCACAGGCCCTCAGATTTCAACATGCATGGCTCCTATTACCCCCAGTTGTGACATGGGCCATGGACATTAGATATGTATTTAAAGCATCCAAAGGACTATTTGTAAAAATTGACTATATTTTGGACCATAAATCAAAACTTAATAAACTTCAAAGTACTGACTGAACCAGTTTTATGATCACAAACAATTAGGCTCAAGATTAATTCAAAGTTATGCCTAGAAAACTCAAAATTGTCTTAAGGATTTTTGCTTTTATTTTGTAGAGTTAAGTAATATATTTCTAAGTAATTCATTGATAAATTATAGTGAAAAACTGGATGGTCACTTAAATGATAAGAACACTCTTAAATCAATGACTTAGCCTTACACTGAAGAAACCAAGGAGTGAGAAGCAAAGAAAACTCAATAGGAACAAAGATGACATAAACGAAACAGAACAAAAATTAAAGTGTGTAACCCAAAAGTTGGTATTGGCTGGAGATGTAGCTCAGTTAGTAGAATGCTTGCTTAGCATGCATGAAGGCCTGGGTTTAATCCCCAATATCACATACACCAAATGTGGTGGCTCATGCTTATAATCCTCACACTGGGGAGGTGAAGGCAGGAAGATCAGAAGTTCAGGTTATCCTCAGATACACAGGGAGTTTGAGGAGAGCCTGGGAAGGCTAGTACTTCAAAGAAATTCTTGTAGTTGATTGGGAGACTTTAGATTAATCAGGAATGAGAGTTATTATGGATTATATATCAATAATAGTAATGATAAAGGACTGTTCTGAATGTAAATTTATATAATGTTCTTTATAGGAGTCCTTAGGAGTGAGTACACAGTGGGTGACAACTAGCGTTTGATAAGTTAACCCACCAGATATATAACTCCCTGGTGGGGAGCCCCACTTGGCAAAGTGGTGGAGTTACTATTATTGATCTATTGCTTCTGTCTGTATTCTTTTTTTCATGTGCTACTGCATTTCTATCCTAAAAACAGCGATGGGTGTTTTCCCACTGCTTGTGTCTTTATCTTAAGAAAATATTACATCTTTGGGCACCCTCATAGTTGTGGATGGTCAGGAAGATGATTTCTGTTTAATCTGTATAATTCTGATGTGGAGAAATAATACCAGAATAATCTTCTTTACTGACGTTGGGAAGTAACAGTATCCTCAAAGCCTTTTACACGTTTTGCAAAGACCTTAGAACCAATCCAAAATAGACTAAACTGTACCTGCAGAAAATACACAAAGGCTAATTCCCAGGTGTTTATTGCTGAATCAAAGACAAGTTGATTACATTGAGACATAGCTTCCTCCAGTTCTCTTTCTGCACATACATTGACCACTCAAGGTTCAGTTTACTAACTGTTATTGTTAAAACCTGATTTTCAATGTCATTCTCTCTATGGGAAAAAGTTACATGTAGGCTTAGTGTTTTCTCATTGGCCAGTCTTTGTGACCTTACTAGCCCGAGAAAAACTCTGCAACTTATCTTGTGTTATGAGAATGGGTCAGACTCTAAAAACATAGCTTAGAATTGTCCAGAATATATCAAAGAGAGAAGCAGTGGCCTTTTTATGATAAGAAAGAGGTGGATTGAGTGTGTATGAGTGAGAATGTATGAATATGTACTGGATGAAGAATGCAGCTAAATGGCCAGAGAGAAAAGTAAAAAGATATGGAGAAAACTGCTATAAAAGAGCCTTGTAGAAGGGAAGAATGAATATGTATGGGTATGTGCTGAGGTAGGGATGTGAAGGAACTATGTTAAGAGCAATGAGTGTGAGTATGTGTATGGGGATATGTATGTGTGCTGTGTGAGGGATGTAATAATGTAGAATGTAACTTGTCTGTAAGGTAACAATGTGGAATGAAGAATGTAACAATGGGGAATGTATCTGTGTGGAGACAGAGTCAGAGACCATTTTTAAGATAAGTAAATAGAAAGTTACCACCAGAAAACATGTTTCCTTATTATATCAGTCAGACAGATATAAATTTATTCCTAAATTCCCTCAGATAAAAAAGTCTAGCCCTCGCCTTTGTGGATTTTTTTTTACTTCACATTGGAAGCTGAAGCCTGACAGCCCAGGACAGAGGTAACAGTAATGGCAACAATAATGAAGAGCGGTGACCTTGGAGCAGGCTCTCTAAAAGGCTCCCAATATTTCATGAAATAGTTGTATTTCTATATTACATAAAAGATTGAAACTGACATAAGAAGAAATAGAAAGTCTCAATAGGTCAAAAAAAATGAAATTACAGTTTCATTAGATGTTAAAGAACAAATTAAAAGTAATTTAACAAAAGAAGTATATGACATACTATAAAATAATAAAAACATTAAAAACAAGTTAAATAAAAATAAGTTAAAACAGTCCATGTTTATGGACTGGAAGATGCTAAATGCTAATACTACCATATATATTTATATAATATATAGTGTTTACATACTATATATAATACAACACATATACACATACATATATATGTATATATATACATATTACTTAATAAAATTCCAGTTTTTTGTAAAAATATATGAACTTATTATAAAATTCACATGGAAATTTAAGAGTTTTGAGACTAATCAAAAATGATAATGTATGAACCTCAGGAAAATCATACTCCCTTTCTCAAAGCATACTGTTTATATAAATAACGAAAGGATGTTACATTGGCCTAAGAAGAGACCTATCAATAAATGGAATAAAACTGAGAAGCCAAGAAAAAATGCCAAGTAGATATGGTCTGTTAGTTGTCAATACAAAGGCTTAGACAGCTCTTTGGGGGAAGGAATCAACAAGCATTGATTGGACAGTGAGATAGTAACATACGTAAGAATGAAGTTGGATTACTTCTTCATACCAGATATAAAAATTAGGCAAAATGGATCAAAGACAAATATAAAAGCCAAACCCTTAAGATAAATGATAGAGGTAAAGATTTACTTTAGAAGTTATAATACTTTCTTAGATATGAAACCAGAACCACAAATAACCAAGAAAAAAAAAGAGATAAATTTGACTTCCTGAAAATTAAAAATGGTTGGTGCCACAAAAGTATGCTAAATAAGGTTCTCTAGAGCAACATAACCTGTAGAAAGTACACTTGCTATGAAACAGTGTGCATCGGATCGGCTCATATAAACAATGTTTATTAGGAAGGATATTGTTTATTAGGAAGGATAGAGAAGTCAGAGCATAGTGTGAGTAAGAGAACCCAGTATCTGTATGAAGCCGGATGCCTCAGCAGTCCCAGTCAGGTGCTGAAGATCTAGAAGATTTCTGGAAAGCTGCTAGTATTTATGTCGCATTGGAAGCTGAAGCCTGTGTCAGTAGAGGACAGAGGTAACAGCAATGGCAACAGTGGTGAATAGAGAGATAACAACACCATACCTACTCTATTAGGATGAAGCTCAGGCAGGTGGGCAACAGTGCTTTTTCCACAGATTCTAATAGTTGGGTTGCCACTCAGTCTGAACGCAAGATCTCCCCCACCCCTTAGTCAATCCTCCCTGAAGCACAACCACCATGTTAATTCTGACAGTGTAGTGTGGCATGCATATCTTGGCAGTAACCAATAGCTCTCTAATTAAATTTCATATCCACCCAACAAGAGGGATACCATACCATATATTGGAAGCCTAGACAGTGCTAGAGAAATTGTGGTTATCAGAAGAGAATCTATAACCACTACTTCACTAAACTAACACAATCCCTAACAACAATATATAAACGTCTGTCCTTATACTCACAGAAAATCCTCACCTATCATCAGGGAACAGATGGAATCCTCTGCAGATAAATGAGTGAATCCTAGTCCAAATGGATACATCTACAGAACACTCCTGTACTTACAACTCAGAGAACTTTGTGAAAGAGGGTAAGGGACAATTTTAAGAGTCAGAGGATCAGATAGTTTACTGTGAGATTGTGTCTCCTACTAATGCTAGAAACTACACCTATAAAGTCTTACCAACATGACTGCTTAAGTGTGAGCTGAACAAGGTTGACATCAATGGACAGGCCAAAGTGAACAGGGAAAAGCCAAGGAGGTCTTGGCCCTACGTGAAGAATTACAGCCAACTGAGAAATGCTAGAAAAGGAGAGGTGCTCTTCCCTGGGGAAGCACACACCAATTGGTTGTCTAGTGCCAAGTGGCCGGCTATGAACATATACAAGAAACCTTACAGAGGCTTAACACATTATGCTTAGAAATATGTATGTATATACATAAAAGTACACACAAACAATTAAAGAAGAGTGCATTGAAAGGAGATTGGGAGGCAAAAGAGGTTTAGAGGGAGGAAGGGGAAGGGGAAATGTAATAATTATATTATAATCTCAAAAATAATAAAGAAGAAAGAACAAATACTATGTTGTTAGCATTATTTCAGGGGGCCTAGAGAATCCAATCAAACAAGGAAAGTAGGCCACTTACTGGAAAGAAGAGGTGAGGCAGTATTTGGAGATGGAATAATTATTCACTTAGAGTTCCAAGAAAAACAAACAAAATCCAATGGAATTACTAATATAGTTTGGCAAGGCACCTGAATATAAATCCAATCTTAAAATTCAGCAGCCTTAACAATCACAATGATGTCAGAGAGAAAACACTTCATAAAGAAAAGCATTACACACAGCATACCAGCATATGCAGTAGTAGACCTAATACACAGGAAAATACACAGGACTCACATAAAAGAGAATAAAATTCACTTGAAAAAATAATTTCAAAATGAGATGGTCATGATTTGAGAATGAAGACTTGATGTTTTAAGGATGATTCTTCAGAAATTTATTTGGTAAATAAATATCAATCAAAGACACCAAAAGGATTATTATAAAGCTTATATAAGGAGAAAATGCCCATGAAGAGAAATTTGAAAACAAAGAAGGGCCATTAGCCTGCCATATGTTGACATATTTTATTTTGTCATAACAATTTAAACATTTGTATAGATAATAAATTATACATGAAATAAAATAATCCAAGGACAAATGGGGGGATGTGCTGTGGGATGATACTTTTGTACACTGTAAATATTTTTCATTTGTATTTGTTTAATAAAATGCTGATTGGCCAGAAAGGGGGCAGGAAGTAGAGGCAGGGTAACCAGACTAGGAAAATTCTGGAAGAGGAAAGGCAGAGCAGGAGATGCCAGCCAGACACAGAGGAAGATGACAATAATGCACTGAGCAAAAGGCACCAAACCACACAGCTAAACATGGATAAGAATCATGGGTTAGTGTCAGAATAAGAATTAGCAAGTAATAAACCTGAGCTATAGACCAAACAGTTTATAATTAAAATAAGCCTTTGTGTAATCATTTGGGACTAAATGACTGTGGGACTGGCTCTGTGGGACAGGGAAACTTCTGAATACAGTGATGTTGTACTATTTCTACCTCTTTTATGAGCTTCAGAGTCAACTTGCCTCCTCTGTCAGCACATAAAGAAACAGTGATTCAAGTGAAATGATATTGTCACTATCCCTGACCAGTGCACACAACTTTGGGGGGAGAAACTGGAAGTCCTTGTAGAGAGAATGAATGAGAGAACTGTAAAGTTCAAAGTCCTGACCCAAACACATATTTATTGGGGAGACAGCAGGAATGTCACTGTCTCAGAGCTTGAAAGCTAAGAAAGTCCACCCAGTCATGAGTTCTCTGCCCACTGTGTTACCACAGTGTATTTTCTTTCCCCCCTTAAGTAAAAGTGACCAAAGCATGTGGAAATTTGTCCTTTATTGGTTTAAATTCATTTTTTGATGACTTTCTCATTATAATGGAATTAACAGAAATTCTAATCAAAGTAAGAGTAGACATTTTTCTGGACATTGTCTGTTTCCGGGTTGATTGTCTCCTGAGATTGTTTATATACTGGCATCATTTAGCCTTTTCCCTATTTATCTTGTTTTTTTCATTTTATTACATTTGAATTCATTTATTACATTGAATTATTACATTTGAATTTGTTGTGAAGAGGCTCCATGGTGGAGGCAACCCCTAGGAAAGCATTTAGTTGGGGCTGGCTTACAGGGTCAGTGGTTTAGTCCCATATCAGCATGGTGGGAAGCATGAAGGCACACAGTCAGACATGGTGCTGCGGGCAGCAAGAAGAGAGAGTGAGTCACTGCATCTGAGCTTCACCACCCCCAGTGACATACTTTCTTCAACAAGACCACATGTCCTAACCTTTTCACACAGTGCCACTCCCTGTGAGCCTACGGGGCCATTCTCATCCAAACCACGGCAAACACTATGCAAAGTGATTAAAACTAGCTTTGTCAAAATAAAACAATTTTTAAAAAAATCACTCAAAACCATTCTTTTATAAAACTGAGTTCAGTTATTTTTTATTTATGTGTGTGTGTGTGTGTGTGTGTGTGTGTGTGTGTGTGTCCATTTGTCTGTATATACAACACATACATGCAGGTGCCCACAGAGGCCAGAAGAGGGTATCAGATCCTCTGGAACTGGAGTTACAGATAGCTGTATGCTGCCTGTGGGTGTTGAGAACTGAACCTGGGTCCTCTGCAAGCACAGCCAATGCTGTAAACCATCAAAGCACCCTTCAGCCATATTCTCCCTTTTAGAAAGGCATTCATTTGAACGTAATAATATATTTTTCATCATATACTAGCATAGTTATTTAAAATACTAATATTTCTCTGGCAATTAGATATTTTTCATAATAAGATAATTTATAATATGATCAAACATTTTAAAAAAGTAAAAGAATAGACTGTTACACATCAGATGAACTGAGTATTCATATTGTGGAGTTATATTAGTCTTTCACACTATATTCAAAATTAAGCCTAGGTAGAGTAAATAAATCTGTCTTAAAGCAAGAGTTTAAAAACTGTAGAAAAACATTTTTATTTGAGTGGTATTATATAGGGTACCATTATAGAAAATAGAGACCACAATGATTGTTTCAAGCAGAACATTTTGTTTGTTTTTCTCTATGCTCTGGTAAAACAGAAGACCTCATACTTACTAAGTACTATGACAATAAGATACATTCCAGGATCCTGAAAAGAATTTATCTCCAATAATTAATTGTTCCTAAGGTCTATAGAAGAGATGGCAGTGCAGGATTGAAGGTGATTCTCTTAGAACAACATTTAGAAATGTTTATTAATAACTGACCATGTTAGGTGAGACCACAAGGTGGGAAGCTGCTCCTGTGGGCAGATGATGCCTACAGTGTCCCATCAACAGCTGTGAACGTCATAACTGACTGCACAACCCACTTTTCAAGTCTTTCTGGAGAATCCACAGAACCTTCATCGGCACCTCATTCAAGTTGCAGGGAGTCTGAGAGATGAAGGCACCGGATGAGATGACTGATGTCTGCAGGTGGAGATGCTTCCTCAGCATCGGAGAATGACATTGCATGTTATCCCTGTCCGCCCAAAGGCCATTCATTACACTGCTACAGCAGGCACTGATAACTGCTTATGAAGTAACCTTTGTTTCCCCTTCCACCTGTGGGTTCCAAACACTAGCATGTACCCAGCTTAGTAACAACAGCAGCGACGGCAACAAGAACAGAAAGAAAAATGGGAGCATCAGTGATCGCAACAGTGGCAGCAGCAACGATAACATCAACAATAACACGGGTTTAACCTTTCTTGTGTCTAAAAGTCGACAATTCAATAGTAACTGAGTGGCGCTTTTGAAAAATAAATCTTCAAAGGTCCCAGACTTGGTGGGCAACGGCACCGCTCTGTCCTCTTTCCATTTCTTTCCTCCTGAGTAGACAATGGGTATGACAACCGGAGCTTATGAACCTTCTGAGCAAGCTAGAATGAATGTCGGCAGTGAAAATGGTGCCGTGGGACCCATATGAAGCCCGAGTCTCTAATGATCACGGGCTCACTGTTACCTGTGCTAGGGTGTCTATTTCTGACTGTTGTTTCTACCACTGAGAGCTAAAGCTGATGTACTATTTAAACCTCTTTATTTGGGTGTTTTATGCAGCAAAATCTGACACAGTAGCTGACTCTTGATTTTATTTGCATATCATGTTCCCTATGTATTCTCAAAATAAATATTAATTTACTTGCTGCAAATAGTTAAAAGGGTTTCTAAGAAACATTTTATTCTCAGGAAGAGAAGATAAATAAATTGTTTATTCTCCTTGTCTTGATGCTCTAGCTGGATGTGATGCCTATGCCAGTATGCGGACCCTTAGGAGAGGCTATGGATGAACAACAGGGCAAGAAGACAAGAGAGTAAGTGAAGATGAACTGTTGCTAATTCTGTTGAGCCACAAAGACAGCAAACCAGAGCTTCTCTACCTTAGATCCCCGTTATTTGAGAAAGTATGCCCGTTATTTGAGAAAGTATGTCCTGGTTATTTTGGAGCCATTCTTTTGGGTTATATTTCTGGTTTTTCTGGAACTAGAAATATTTTAATCAACATCTACCTTGTGTTTGACATATGAGACCACAGAAAAATGTACTCACCACATGGTTGAATAATTGCAATAATAATTTCAAAAATAGTTGCAAAGTCATTGCATGGTGGTGATAAGCACCTCTGTGGGTTAATCTCATTTAATGTTCAGAATAATACTGTGTTAGGGATACTTGTGTGACGCCTACTTTAAAACAAAAACCTAAGTCTTAGAAAGCACAGTTTTTTTCCAAGATCATATTATAGCTAATGAGTCACAAATTAAGTTTTGAATTTGTCTGATCCTAGAGACTCCAAAGCAAATCTTTACTATGTTATGAGCATTGTACTGAGATGTCACAGTGCTTAAAAAATAAGTGACAAACAGAGCCAATATTTGCAACCCATCAAATAAGTACAAAATTAATACCAATAATAATGAAGTGTAACTACTCATTGCAGGAGCAGAAGTAAATTACTTTATAGGAGAAATGGGTCAATATGTGAAGTAGATTATCATAAAAAGAAATAGAAACACCTAAGTAAAGACTCAGTAGAAACTCAGCAATATTAAAATCTTAAAATTTTTGATAACCAATATGCAAAAATTATAGACAAATAATTACTGTAATATACTATTGATAGGAATATAAAAACCTTCTTATAAGGAAAAATTTTGTATGTCAAAATTTACATGTCAAAGATGTATTATTAATATTATTAAATTTAAAGTGTTTGTCAATTAGGCTAACACACAAAGTAACGGCTTACATCATTGAATGTTCCTGGATGTGTTTTATATGTTGTTCTCATCCTTCCCATCATCACTTCCCTTTTCACGCCCCTCCTCTCCTCTGGCAGGTTTCCTATTCCCCCAGTTAGTTCTCACTTCTTTCTTAGTTTACGTATTCCATTGTTCCCTCTAATTACCACTTCCTTTGAGATCCCATCCTCCTTCATGCAGTTAGACAGAAACACACACGTGTATCCATATGTACAACTTGAAATTTTAGTTCTGCATAGAGTGTGAAAGTGTGGTATCTGCATCCATGGTCCAGGAAATGTAATGATTTCATTTTTTCTTATGGCAGCATAAAATTTCTTTATCCATTCATCTGTTGGCCTATCTTTGGCTTTTGTGAGTATTTCAGTTATAGATACAGATGCACAAGTATTTCTGTGGTACATTGACTTA
The DNA here is from genome assembly GCA_033318265.1 of Phyllotis vaccarum. Taxonomy (NCBI): domain Eukaryota; kingdom Metazoa; phylum Chordata; class Mammalia; order Rodentia; family Cricetidae; genus Phyllotis; species Phyllotis vaccarum. Next base: position 109,862,880 of record JARWLC010000004.1, read on the forward strand.
GAGTCCTTGCATATAAGCAAGAGTGATAGAGCTATGTTGTATGGTAGTTATGCTTTCAGGTTTTGAATAATCTTCATATTGATTTCTTTAGAGGCTGTGTATGTTTACATTCATAGAGCTCTCTTTCCCAGAATCCTTGCCAGCATTTTTTTTTTTAATAATAGCCATTCTAACCAGGGAAAAAATGGAAATGGACTCTCAAAGAACTTTTAATTTGCATTTCTCTGGTAATAAAAGTTGTCACATACTTTATCAGGTATTTATTGGCCACCTGTATTTCATTCTTTAAGGATCATCTATCCTAAGTAGTCCATTTATTGAGTATCTGATTTGGTTTTCTGGTTTTTATTTTTGTTTATGCAGGTACAATGCGATGCTGTTTTTATTACTATATCTCTGGAATGTTACTTGAATGCTGGGATGGTGATACATCCAGTTTTATTTTTTCTTTCCTTCTTTTATTAGTTGTTGAGGATTGTTTTGGCTATCGCGGATCTTTTGTGTTTATTTGCTGTGTGACTATGCTCTTGTACACTGTAAATATTTGTCACTATAAATATTGGTTTAGTAAAACACTGATTGGCCAAAAGCGTGGAAGTATAGGCAGGGCAACCAGACTGGGAGTACTCTAGGAAGTAGAAGAGCAGAGAAGCAGATGATTGCCAGGCACAGAAAAAGAAAGATGAGGATTCTGTACAACGAAAAAGTACCAAGCCACAGGGCTAAGCATAAGCAAAAAATTATGGGTTAACTTAAAGTATAAGAGTTAACAAGTAAGAAGCTTGAGTAATAGACCAAACAGCTTGTAATTAATATAAGCTTTTATATGATTAATTGGGACTAAATGACTGAGGGACCAGCTGGGCAGAATAGAGAAATGTCCAATTGCATTTGTTTCTACATGAAATTTAGTGTTTCAATTTCTGTGAAGAATTAAGTTGAGAATTCAATGGCAATTACATTGAATGTGAAGATTGCTTTTGGTAGGAATTGTAGTAGTGAGGTTTCTCAGTACCGGGCAGCTAGAGGTCCGAGACCCACAGACCTGCCGCACCAGACCTCTTAGCCGCCCAGCCGCTCAGGCCTCCAGAAATGACTCAGATGCTTATATTAAGTCTATGCTGTTTGGCCTGTGGCTCAGGCACATTGCTAGCTTGCTCTTACATCTTAAATCAACCCATTTCTATTAATCTGTCTGCCACGTGGCCTGTGGCCCATGGCTCACCTGTGTTTCTTACATGTTTCTTCTTGGGTTGTTTTGGGCCATGACAGGCACCATAGAAGAAGTAGGAGGAGAAATCAGAGCATACATAGGAGAAGCAGGGCGGAGTCAGAGGCAGATGAGCTGAAGCCACCCAAGAAGAAACATGTAAGAAACACAGGTGAGCCACGGGCCACGTGGCCAACAAATTAATAGAAATGGGTTGATTTAAGATGTGAGAGCTAGCTAGCAATGTGCCTGAGCCATGGGCCAAACAGCATAAAGTTAATAGAAGCGTCTGAGTCATTTTGGGGGACCTGGGCGGCTGGGCAGCTAAGCATGCTTGGGTGACAGGTCTGTGTGGGTCTTGGCTTCCCAGGACCCGAGAAACCCCCACTACTACAGATGGCGCCCAACGTGGGGCGATTATCCACTTAATGCCTGAGAAAGTTTAAAAAGGGTTTTAGCAGAAACTGAGCAAAGGCAGCTTCCAAATTGTGTATACGAAGCAGGTCTTTGTACAAAGAAAGCGGGGCTTCCGGGTCACATTCAAAATGGCGCTGGCGGACTGGTGGCAGGCAGTGTATGCTGCAATCAGGTGGGTTCCTGAAATCTCACAGAAGACTCAGTAGCATGTGATTGATTTTAGATTTCTGTTTAGTTTGAACAAAAAGAAAGCAAAGACGGTTTCTTAGTAGCAGCATTTTCTTGGGTGTGCTCTGTTTGCTGGACATGAACAGGGACACGGTCCCTTTAAGAGAACTTACTGATTTGGCTTCCTTGGCAAAAACTATGCAGCTTTTTAAGAGAGTGTATTTTAAAAGCTCTTATGGTTAAAAGATGTCTAAGGATTCACAATAAAACAGATTCAGATGAAAAGAAAAACCTGTAAACGGGTTACAATGCATGTAAAAGGTACATAGGCTTCAGAAAGAAAAGAAAGAGGTTAGAAAAAGTCTTTAAAGAGAGAAATAGAATAATAAAAATATAATAAGCCATGTAAAGATGGAAAGTAGACACAAAATCTGGATTTTGGTTGTTATTGTGTTTTCTTTTAATTTTTTAACTGTTAATGAGCTAACTGCAGAAAGACAATGGATTGCAAATGCAAAGGCTACTAAGTTAAACAAGAATATATATTTTAAAGGTATTTTGATTTTAAAATTTGTGCCTAAGGATTTATTGCTTTGGAAGAGTTCTGCTTTTGTTTCCACAGAAGATGAGAACCTGTGTATTGCTTCCAGGCAAGTATGGTTTCATCAACCAAGACCCCCTGAAAAAAATCTCTGATGAGAAGAGATGACCATATCAGTTTCAGAGCTGCAGACTGATCCAGTCTCAACAACTGTGAGATTTTCAATGCCCCTTAATCAGCAGGAAGTAGTAATGGATAACTACGCCCAAATCCCCCAAATATTGTTTCTAAATGTTTGCTTTCATTATAAATGGTTAATGGTCATAGTTAATCTCTTTCTAAGAAGAAAAAGGGGATAAGGTATATAAATGATTTTTAAAAAATTAGATTATTGAATTTACTTAGATCAGGAAATCAGCTGTTAATCTCAAAATGCTTTACATTGGTATAGATTTTTGGTTCATTGATATAAATTTAAGGTCAATTTTGTTATGCTGTATGTGTTTTTCTATTCTTGTTTAAAGTATGATGTTCATGTAACTGTTTTAAAATTGTAGTGTATAATTAAGAAATGAAAGTTAATAGTCACCTTTGATAATCAAACTTATAGTTAGGTTAGTTAGGATTTTTAGGTATACAAAGGTATATTTCAATTAGGTAGGTAATCTTCAAATACTTTTAAGACCTACAGAATATGGCACTTAAAATGTTTTAAGAGCTTAGACTTTTCTGGACAGTGAGACAGGTCTGCTCCTGGCAGCACTAATTTACTTCAACAGGAAAATGGGCATCAAAGAAACTCCATATGGAGTCTACTCTCTTTGTGGCAATGGTTAGCCACTGGACAAGGATCTGTTCTTATATTGACTGCTTGACAGTATGCTGTTTAAACTGGACATGCATGTTCCATAGGAAGATGACCTCTGAACTTTGGCAGAACAAGCCTAGATGGTCATTCAGGTTCCTGCTTTGCAGAGAAAACTGTCAGATATTCTTCATGACTCGAGTAGAAGCAACTGATGAACTGTGCCAGAATGGGCAGAGCAGATTTCCTGCTTCACTGAAATGAAAAGAGACTCTGGGCCCATAGGCTGAAGATGGATGCCCCAACTTTATAAAGGAACTTTCGGTGACTGTCCAGGCAGATAGGTATCATCTCTGTCCTTTCTAGATTTTAGAAGTCACTTGCACTTCTGGTTTACTTGGGTAAATATATCCTTCTGTGGTCTTTGATGTAGTTGAAGATTAGATAGTTGTAGGTACAGTTTTTCTTAGTCATTTGAAAGGTATATTGCATATGAAACTTTAGATTCATAAAGATAAGATAGATGATAGAGTATTTTCTTTAATTTTTCTAAATACAAGTAGACTAGATATTATAACTGTAATTCTTGCTTGATAGCTATTTTGTTATGTGCAATTTTGCTATGTTAAAATTGAAACCTTCCTTTTTGATTAGACAGAAAGGGGGAAGTGATGCGGGAATGCCTTTCTGTATGCTGTGAATCTCAATCTTTAAATAAAGGAGCTGTTTTTGGCCATGGCAGGCACCATAGAAGAAGTAGGAGGAGAAATCAAAGCATAGGTAGGAGAAGCAGGGCAGAGTCGGGCAGATGAGCTGAAGCCGCCCAAGAAGAAACATGTAAGAAACACAGGTGAGTCACGGGCCACGTGGCCGACAAATTAATAGAAATGGGTTGATTTAAGATGTAAGAGCTAGCTAGCAATGTGCCTGAGCCATGGGCCAAACAGCATAAAGTTAATAGAAGCGTCTGAGTCATTTTGGGGGGCCTGGGCGGCTGGGCGCCTACGTGGTCTTGGGTGGCAGGTCTGTGGGTCCAGGTCCCTGGCCGCCTGAGATCAAGAAACCCCACTACAACAAACTATTTTCACAATATTAATCAACTAGTCCCAGCATGGGAAGTCTGTCCATTTTTTCCCTATCATTTTAGATTTTTTCTGTCAGAGTATTAGCCTTCACTTTGTTAGATTTATTCAAAGATATATTTAAGCTTATTGTGAATGATACTGTTTCTTTTGTATGCTTGTAGCTTGTATATAGGAAGGTTATTTTAGATTCTGTATTAATTTGGGTTTATTTCTGGGTTCTGGTCCTTTTCTATTGCTCTACACATTTGCTTTTGTGCCAATACTAGGATGTTTTTGTTATATGGTATCTTAGCTTTTCTTATAGGTTTTCCTGTTGCTTTGATAAAATACTTTGGTAAGGTAACCTAAGGGAGACAGTTTTTTGATTTTTAATTTTAGCTTAGAGGTCCAGAGGAGATACAGGTCATCATTGAGGGGGAAGGTAAGGCAGTGAGGGCATTAGGCTGGCCTATTACATTGCATCAGCAGTCCTGAAGTAGAGAAAGAACAGGAAGTGAGGTCAGGCTACAAAAGTCTAAACCGCATCCCAGTGATGCATTTCTTTCAACAAGGATCTGCTAAAGATTCCATAGCCTTCCCAAATGTTGCTTCTAGCTGAGGACCAAGTGTTGAAACATATGTGCTTTTGAGAGATATTTTACATTCACCCTCAGTATGTGGCTCTGTAATACAATTTGAAATTGGATACTATGATTCATCAATATCGTTATTCCTGTGAAGAGTTTCTTTAGCTGCTTAGGATCTTTCCTTGTTCCATACAGATTTTGGGATTAGATTTTATTGTTGTATCTACTGCTGGGTTTTATTTTTGTTGTTATTATGTGAAGAACATCATTGGGATTTGATAAAGATTGTATTGAATTTGTAGATTGTTTTTTGGTAATAGAGGCATTTTCACTATGCTAATTTTGACCACTCATGAGCATGTAAGAGCTCTCCATCTTACACTGTCTTCCTCAGTTTCTTTCCCCAGTGTCTCCAAGCTTTCAGTGGAGAATATCTTTCACTTTAGGTCAGGCTTATTTCTAGCTATTTTAAACACTGTTGTGGATGGTTTAATATTGGTACATAAGGGAAAAAACCTACCGATTTTGATGTTGTTACTTTGCCTAAGTATTTATTAAGTAAACCAGCTTTCTTGTGGAGTCCTTGAGGTCTCTTAAGACAATACTTCAGGTCATCTACAGATAGGAATAATTTTACCTTTTCCTTTTTTATTTATGTTTATTTCATTTTTCCCTCTTCTTTTACCTGTCTTAGCTATGACTTCAATAAGGGCAGAAGGAATCAGAATCCTTTATTCTTTTCTCTTCCAGAGTGTAGAGGAAATGCTCTCAGTTCCCTCCAGTTTTAATGATGGATGTTAGTTTGTTATGGACAGCTTTTGTTATATTGAGATATGTTCTTTTTATTCTATTCTTAGGGCTTTTGTTGTGAAAGTGTGTTGAACCTTATTGAAGGCTTCTAACATCAGTTGACGCCGTCTTTTTACATCTATTTGTGTACTGAATTATATTTATTGACTTGAAACCCATAATGCATCTTTGGAATAACATCAATTTGGTCATTGTGTGTGAGCTTTGTAAATTTCATTTTTTTCAAGAATTTTATTGAGATTTTTTTTTTGCATTTTTGCATGGTCATCAGAGAAATTAGTATATGTCTGTCTTTCCTGTATCCTTATCCAGTTTGGAATCTAGGTAATGCTGGCTTGGTAAAATGACTTTGATAATGTTCTTTATCTTTCGATTTGAGGAATATTGGATGGTATTAGTCCTTTTTAAAGGCAGTGACTTCCTCTGAACTTTTGCATGTGCAAGGATTTTGTTTGCTTGTTTCAATTCCGTTGACTTCTATGACTCTAGTTTTTTGTTGTATCTTCTTGATTTAATTATGGTAGCCCATACGGATCTAGTAATTGACTTATTTTTCCAAATTTTCCAGGGTTTGACAGGAAATGTTTTGCTGATGTGATAGAGGACATTATTTTAATTCATTTAACATCAGTAAGTCTTGATCTGTGGCCTAGAATGGTATGTTTTAGAGAAGGTTCCACAGGCCTCTGAGAGAAATGCATTTTCTATTTCTGTTGAATGGAATATTTTTCTAGACATCTGTTATTTGCTCTGTGGTAAAGTTTAACTTTGGGATTTTTTTATTTTTAGTTTGGATGGCTCATTTAGATTTGCAAGTGGTGTATTGAAATTACCAAGTAATATCATATCAGGATTTATCTGATCTTGTATATTTACTAGTGTTTTTCTATGCAATTCAAAGTCCCACTGTTTGGTCATATATTTAAAATTGCTAAGCCTTCTTGATGAGTTGTTGTCCTTACTAATATGTGATGGCTTCTTTGACTTCTAATTTTTTGAATTATATTTTATCAAAAACTAACAGAGCTACACCAGTTTGGTTTTGTCTCTTATTCACTTGCTAGATTGAGTTTTTAAAACTTTTAAAAAACTTATCTGTTGATGCCTTTGCCAATGAGATGTGTTCCTTGGAGCCAACAGATATCTGTAAACTAAAACAACAAACAAACAAACAAACAAACAAACAAAAAAAACAAATCCAGTCAGCCAACCTATTTCTTTTTATTGGTGAGTTGAGGCCATTTTCAGTCAAGGTTATTACTGAGAGATGTGCACTATTTCCTGTAACCTCATTTGTCCAGTTGGTTTCAATTGTTTATTTTCTACTTTCTCCCGTGTTAATATTAGGAATTTGTTGCTTTACTGGTTCGGACTCAATAGATTTGCTCTAGCTTTTGTTCCTTCATTCCACTCATGAAACTTATTCCTTCTCTTGCTTTCATGGTTGGTGCTGTCTGTTTCCTTTCACAGTTCTGGCATGGTGGCTATAGATTGCCTTGGCTTATCTTGGTCTTAAGATATTCCTACATTATTTTAAATATAAATTTATAAAGAACATTTTGCTGATTGTAGTACTTTGGGTTGGCAGTTATTTTTTTTTTTCAGGGATCCAAATATATTTCTCCATGCTTTTCTAGTTCTGGGAACTGCTGATAAGGGCTGCTGATTTTATATTACTCTGATGTGTCTGGCTTTGTAGGCAAGTTGACCTCTTTTCTTTAAGCTGTTAACATTGCTCCTGTGCTTTGTAATTTTAAAAAGTGTGTGTGTGCGTGTGCATGTGTGTATGTGTCTGTGTCTCTCTGTGTGTACCTGTGTGTCTGTGTTTGGAGACCAGGGAAGATGTAGGTAGATTATCTATCATTCTTTGTAATGTTCTCTTGACACAGGGTCTCCCACCTAACAGGAGCTTATAATATTGGGTTGGTTGACTAACCAGAAAGGCCCTGGTACCCACATGTCTCCACACAGTAATCTGGAGTTACAGGCACATGTGACCACATCTAGTTTTTATCTGAACGTTGGAGACCTGAACTCAGCTTCTCATGCTTACACAGCAAGCACTCACACCCAAAGAACCGTCTCTCCATCCCTGTATTAAAGTTTTGACTTTTATCTTTCCTTTTTAAAAATCAGTCCACTCTTTGACAATCTCATCAATGTGTTTAATAAATACATTTTGGTTATGCACCTCCCCTCTTCCATCTTACAACCCTCTCACTCCATAAACTGCCCTTCCGCTTAACAGATCCCCCTCCCACTATCATGTCTTTGTGTTTTGCTTGTAAGCCAGAGTTTAAACATGGCATGTTTAGGCATGGGTGTGGAGCTATGGGCTGGGAAATGGACAAGTTACACAGACCATTAAAAATAATGATGCCCCCTCTCCTCAATTGCTATCAACTACTTGCAGCTCCTGAGAAATGGGCCGGCCCCATGCACTTTTTCCTCATCTATGACTGAATGTTGATAGGTCTAGTCTTGGGTAGGCTCTGTGCAGAAAACTATTGCTGCTGTGAATTCATAGGCACATGGCCATGCCATGTCCTGAAAGCAGCATTTTATGACTGTCCTCCCAATCATTTGGCTTTTTATGTTCCTTCTGCTCCCCTATTCTGTGATGTTGTCTGTTCCTGCAACAATAATTTATTCTTAGCACTATTGTCTGCCATGAATCTCTGTGTTAAGTAATATTCATTGCAAAAGGAGAATGGGCATCAGGAAACTAGAGACCAAGGATGGCAGTAGTATAGTTCCAGTTTTAAAAGACAGTGGACTATGTGGTTTCAGAAGATTTATCTCTAGTTCCAATGATTCATTTACAGTCTAAAGTCATGCACACATACATGCTACCATCACTGCCATCACCGCCACCATCACCACCACCGCCACTGCCACCACCATCACCATTATCACCACCACCACCATCACTGCCAACAACAACAAAGTAAAATTAAAACCAAAGTCTCAGCTTGAAGTTAGTCAAGTAGAAGAAACTCTTGTTTATTTAGCTTCTTTATTCAGATTTTCAATTGGTAGATTGAGAAGAATCTATATTAGTAAAAGAATCTCTTCTGCTCCGAATACTCATCTCATTCATAAATATCCTCACAGATGAGAAGTAATATTTAGCTTTACACGAGGATGTCCCATGACCTAATCAAATTGGCACACAAAATTATCCATCACATACAGTGTGAAATAGTCTATTGTCTTTGAAAAGAATAAAGTAGATTTACATATTGAGTAGTAGAAATCTACAAGCTATATTGTTACATGAGAAAAACACAGAATTCCACATACACAGTATGTTTGCCTTGTGCATTATATTTGTTTTATTTCAAATTCAAGAAAAAGTTCTATAGCTTTATTATTTTGGACCGTAAGTTTTAACCATACATATTTATTTCTCTCTACCTTAGAGATCTTGAATTATGGGAAACAAGAACCAGGGGTTAACAATTATCAATGAGATTCTCTACTATCTACCCCTCTAGTCTTCTCTCTTGTATGTATTTAACTCCTCTGTAGCTAAGGAAGGTGACCAGTGGTAGTGTCAGCTTTACATGGGCTCCAGTTAGCACATGAATATGAATAAAGACTTCTTGTTCTTAAATATGATAACTCTATATTATAAATAAACTCTGAGTTGCCCTGATACACACTCATCTGGTGTTAGTCCTTATGACTTGTGGAAAGGACGTGATAACATGACTGGTTACATTATATGGCATCAGTAGTAAAGGTTCAAGACAGAATAACAGAGTGGTCTACCAAAGTTCCTATCCCATGCCTTCCTCTTAGGAGCAGACTGATGAGTCAGGAGCGGAGGTAACGGTGAAGAAATTTAAACACTGTTCTGTAATTGTATCTCCCCCTTTTTAAAAGGAAATAATTTCTCAAACTATATGAACAAAGTCTTATTGGTCTTAGTGATGATAAACTTTGGTTGTCATCCTTTGGCATTAACGAGGCCCAACTGTGAGCAGCACTTTCACATGAGTTGGAGTCTGGGACTAAATAAAGGTATTTAAAAAATGAGAAATCCACCTGAGCATCCCCACTTGTCTTTCTCTGCTTCCTATTCCCCCAGATGTGAAAGGGGATTCAGCTGTATATTCCTGATGCAATCAAGCCCCCTGGTATCACACCCTCCTCATCATCCTGGGCGAATCTTCAAGTTGTGAACCAAAATAATCCTTCTCTTCAGTTACTTGTTGCCAGATATTTGGTCACAATGACGAGTAACTAAGACAGTAAGTAGACTAGTGTCATTCCCCAAATCCAAGTCAGGATAAATGCAACTCCCTTAAGAAGCTCTCTGATAAGTTACTTTCTAGGAGAGTTAACAGGAAGTCAATCAGAAAGGCTGGGCCTCATTAGCAGGGCAACACTGCAATGCAGAAGAGTCAGGAAACTGAAGACAAGATAGATCCGGAGACTAGACAGAGCTAATCAGCTCTACCAGGAAGACAGATCAGGTCAGCATTACTCATAGGTGTATGTTTGCAGGGCTGAACTCTTGGTATTGGATAAACAGCTGGGGTCTCATCCCTGGGAAGTCCCAAATCTCCCTCATTCAGCAGTCATTCATTGCCTATAGCTCCTTGTCTAGGGGTGGAGCCTTGTGAGGTGTCAACTGGTGAAGTCATTGTTCAGTTCTTGCTTAGGCTACCATGTTGTTGAGATTTAATGAATATAACTTCTGTGTCCTGTGTAGAAGACACAATCTTACAGCAGATATCCTTTTCCTCTGGCTTGCACAACATTTCTGTTGCCTCTTCTGAAATGTTCCCTGAGCCTTATGACTAGAAGGTGTGTTGTAACTGTATCCAGTGGGGCTGGGCACCCCGCAATTCATTGTTATGTTTGACTAGTTGTGGCTTTTTATTAGTATTCTTCATTTGGTGCCAAAAAGGTTCACTGGTGACAGGATGAGATCTATACTTACCTGTGGCTATAAGGATAAGTATTTGGAATGGGATTAGAAATTAATCTGGTTCAGGAAAAGTGGTAACACTAGATTGTCTCCTAGGTTCCATGACCTCTCCAGTTGTGGGTAGCTAGGTTTATGAAGGGGGTGCGGTGGGAAGGGGGTGGAGGTAAGTACAGAGGAAGAATGAGATATGATAAATAACATGAAGATTGAAAAGCCAAAGGGAATCATTATTTTACCTTTAATTACACTATATATACATATATATATGCACATAAATATGTGCTTCAAGTGTTTAGTGAAGTTATAACACTTCAGGATGATAATGCTCCTCTCAAGAGCAGCAGACCCCCAGTACTGGGCATGAGAAAACTACTTTAGAATTGTTGGGCAGGAGAGTCCCCAAAGAACAGGCCATGGCCCTTAGCTGCTTTCCAGTATTTGAGGTTAAGTCTCTACAGCTTATAGTGAAGACACCGCGCTGCTGCACACACACACACACACACACACACACACACACACACACACACACACACACACACACACACACACGGTGTCAAACTGGAAGTGACTTATTAGATGTTCTTTCTCTCCTGTTTCCCTCTTCCTCTTTCTTTCTACTTCCCCTGTCTTTCTTTCTTCCTATATTGAGCACACAGCCCCAGTGGGGTGTAAATAAAAGCATCTTTCATCATTTTCTCACCATCTGCCCAGAACATTTCACCAACTCATTTTATCATGAATTTTGGAAGATGCTTTTGGCAGGTTCTGTAACTTTTATAAATAGTCTATCATTTCTGTTCCAAGAACAGCTTCACACTGCAAATTACAATAAGTAGTCCACTGTCATATACCTCTGTACTACTTTTCACTCTGAAGCTTTATTTCCCTTGATCTGGGTTCACTCTAGGTGGAAGCTTAGAGGTGAAGTTGTGGGTAGTTCCATGATTTGTACAAACATAAAAACTAGCTAAAAGTAAAAATTATTATGAAAAGGAGTTTGAAGTTTATTGGCCAGTGAAAAATAGTTTCTTCCAACTCAGTTTCTCTACAGCCTCAAGGGAGCTGAGTCTAGCATGGTGCTGTTTCTTTCCTGGACACCCTAGTCTGCATGGCTCCCATGAACAACAGAATCTTCAGTGCTAGCCCCTCAGTTAGGCACCTCCTCTGCCTATAGTGTTGTTCAGCCCCTGGTAAGAGGCCTGCTTGGATGAAATCATTTAGAAAATTTTTCTTTCTCCTCCCACTGGATCTATTGCCCTGCACAGCCTGGGAGGGATGTGTTTCTTATTCAACTTCTCTTCTATGAGGAGTTGATTATTCACACTAAGTAAAATGCAGGCCTGATGCCAGTGCAGTCTGGAGAACCTGGGTCATGCTCTCTGAGCTGTTTCCTTATGGGCCTTTCTGGTGGTACAGACAATCATCTAAGCTGAAGAATGGATGTCACAAATACTCAGTATGCCTGGTGTGTTTTGGAATCTGAAGATCCTAGACACTTGTGTTGTATTAAGTTCTAGCCCAGCCTTTCCGGCCTAGCCCTGAGATTTGGATCTGTAGACCTGAAGATCCGCAGAGACACACAGACACATTAATTTTATGCTGATCAGTGTAAGGCCCAGGCATATCACTTGCTAACTCTTTACCCTAAACTAACCCATGACTCTTATCCTGTTCAGCCATGCGGCTATGTACCTTTTCTCAGAGCAGCATAGGTGTTCTCTGCATCTGCTTCTATGGCCTGGCATCTCTGTGGCATCTCTGCTCTGTTCTTCCTGTTCCCAGAGTTTTCTTAGTCTGGCAGCCCCACCCACACTTCCTGTCTGCCTTCAGCCGATCAGCATTTTTATTAAGCCAGTAGGTTGGACAATTATTTCCAATGTAACAACATAAACCCACTACACACTTGTTTTTTAAAATTCACTTAAAATTGTTAGCACATTAATGGGGTTCAGTGTGATGTTTCCACATGCAGAGTGTGCCGCAAATCCAGCATCCTTTCCCCACCCCCTTCCACTCTATCCTCATCTCCAGCAGCCACTACTCTATCTGCCAACAGACTGCTCTTCTATGCGTGTGAGACAGCCTGTGCTGCTCTGACAACTGCTTCATTTTGTTTTTCCTCATTCCGTTTTAACATCTGATAGATGCTGTCTTCCCCTTGTATTTTCTTCTTGGTGATTTCCCATCTTCTAAAAAATCTCTAGTCTTTTTCCTTCCTAACTTCTGAGGGTCTCCATTTACAGAGAAGCCATTATCTAAATGTTTCAAATAAATGATAGACTGTGATACATGTTATAAATAAGACATTGCTGACAGGTTCACTATTTCTAATTACAGATTTTGTACCCGAAAATTGAAGGTAATTCATTTAGATCAAGATTTTAAAAATGCAAGCAATAGATTTTTTTCCCCCATTACCATG
>JARWLC010000004.1:110480842-110795842 GCA_033318265.1 Phyllotis vaccarum
CACCTTCTGCACATTCCAGAAGGGAGTGGTGTTCTGTTGGGGTTATTCCTAACAAAGTCATTGTTCTGGGACCACCTATTTACAGTCTCTTTTTATATGGCCTTGCTTTTTACAGTTGTAGCATTTGTTATTTTGGTTTTTCTTTAAATCTCTAGAAAGAATCTCTCCTACCCAATAGTTATAAGATTCCATATTCATTGTATTGTGAACCCAATCCTCCAAGGGTGCTGACATTGCCTTTAGTGGCTTAATTATCCTTTGGCATTGTGAGTTAGCATTTTCAAAAGCTATATATTCAATTATTATTCACCCAGATTTTGAATCTGGTACCATTCTCTTTACCACTGCAGTTAATCTTTGTAAAAAAAAATCTGTAAAGGTTTCCTTTGGCACTTGGATCACTTTTTGCAAAGAATTTACTTTTTTAGCTTATTTCTTTGATTATATCTCAAGTGCTCAAGGCTGTCATTTGGCATAAATCTAGGGTCTGGTTATCATACAAAGATTGCCTTTCTACTGTTGTAAAAGTTTCTAGCCTGGCCTAGCCCTGAGATCTGGACCAGCAGTTCCAAATAATCACACAAAGTCTTATATTAATTAAATGATGTTTGACCTATGTCTTAGGCATATTACTTAATAACTCTTACTCTTAAACTAACCCATAATTAGCCAAGTGGTTTAGTATATTTTCTCAGAGCAGCATTTTTGTCTTCTTTCCTCTCTGTCTGCCTGGCTGGAATCTCTCCTCTGGTCTCCCTCTTCCCAAATTTTCTTAGTCTGGTAGCATCCCCCTCTACTTCCTGTCGGCCTTCTAGCCAATCAGCATTTGGGAGGGACAAATATTTACAAAGTCCAAGAGCATAATCCCATAGAATTCTACATTATCATAATCTCTCCCCCCAAAAAGTTGGTTTTGGGACATTTCTATGCTTCTATCTCTGCTTCTTTGTTCTATTATTTTAGCCTCATCCTTCCACCATGTCTTGGGCTGTAACTACAGCCTCCAAGAAAATCATAACCATATCTAACCAGTCTTTAGGGTTAATTCAATTACAGGTTGACCAAGAATTCAATATTTGTTTTACAAATGGTGAACACATACCGTAAGTGATTATTGCTTTTTTGAATCTCTTTAAATCTAATATTTGTGCCAGTGTCCATTCAGCTTCTGCACAGTTTCGATCATTTGTAAATTGCTATAAAGTTACTGGATATACCACAGTTGGCTGTTTGAAAGCCTTAGGCTGTTTCTCTGTAATCTTATAATACCATGTTGAGATTTATTCTTTAAATTCCTCTGTTTGGGGCTGAATATCTCTGTGTTTTCTTTTAACAAGCTTTTCTAAGACTTTCATCTTGGCCCTCATATTAACTCTTTTAAATGATAAAACAGAAATAAATAAATACTTACAATAGACATTACAATATTCCCATCTACATTATTTATCTTCTCCTTTACTGGTTCCAGTTTCAAACCATCTAGAGTAATATAAAAGAAAGACCAACCACTTTCCATCATACTACTGTTTCCCATTTCTAATGCAGGAAAAAAATTCTCTCTCTGCCTTAAATGAATCCCCCTTTAAAGAAATCCCAATTTACTCACCAAACTTGTTGTCAATGATGATTCTGATGACTGTGAAAAGGGGCAGCTACCTAGTATGGAAGCAGTCCAAGAAAAGGGGTCCAGGAAGAACAAAAGAAAACCATAACCCACCAGGAAAGGAAGCTGCTGTCTGAAAAACTCACCCAGATAAACATGGAGAGAAAACAGGTGTGGTAGGCTTTGCCTAAGACTGGAGGCTAACTCAGAGTAGAAAACCTAGCCAGCTGGGTAGTGACCCCATTTATATGTAGCTCTGGCTGGCAAACAACCTCTTTTTTTTTTTCAAATGTGTGCCCCAAGTTTGAGCACCAAATATTTCATAAATTCTAATTGGTATATAATAAAAACTCTGGAGTCAGATATTGGGTAAAAGCTAGAATATCAGAGAGATGGAGAAACAAAGCATAGCTGCTTCTCGTCTGCCAACTTCTCAGGTCTGTCTGGACAAAATCCTCCAATTCCAAACTTCTTTTTCCCTGGCCCACCAAGGAAGTATCTAGGGACGCTGAAAAAACTCTTCTGCTCTTCCTCTGCCCAGATATCTTAATCCTCTTTCCACATTCCCAAAGCTAGGATTAAAAGCGTAGGTCACCATTCCCTTACCCTCTTGTTTTAGCCCTGTGGCTGATGCTCTGATATTCCAGACTAATTTTATTAAATATATATCACCACATCTTACTTTGGTCATGGTGGTTTGAATAGAAATCCTAAGATGAATATTATTTTTTGGATACAAGATGAAATGTCATTCTTGTTTGTAAAAGTTCTAGAATGTTGTGCTTTGGGCTTAACATGGCCTTTGCTGTCTCAAAACTACAACAGCTTCAGTTACTGACGAGAGACCCCCATAAAAGTGTGTCCACTAACATTCCTTTATGGAGGGGAAGGAGGATTTGTGAGTTGCTGGAGACAGCACAGACTAATCAGGCTGTTCTATGAGTAAATATAAAGTTAACAAGTGTTGTGTTTTGTGAGTGACTATCCTCTGAGCCAAGCAACTGACATCTTGAGCATTATGGTATGCCATCTGAGAATACAGAGAGAGAGAGAGAGAGAGAGAGAGAGAGAGAGAGAGAGAGAGAGAGAGAGAGAGAGAGAGAGAGAGAGAGAGAGAGAGAGAGAGAGAGGGAGGATGGGAGGCACAGAGAGAGGCAGTTCATAAGGCAGAAAGTTAATAACTCAGGGGAAATTCTCAACTAATACAATGTTGGACACTTGTTCTAGCCTCAAAATTGATAATCCACAGGCATTCTATACATCCTCTCAGAGGTGATTGAGGCATAAACAGTGATATAAATAGAAGTCACTTTTTAAAAACATATTTTCAATCTTTTATCTTTATGTGGAAGGGTATTCTGTGTACATGTGTATCTCTGCACCACATTCATGCAGTTCTTTTGGAGTTCAGAAATGGGTGTCAGATTTCCTTGTGACTGCAGTTACAGATGGCTGTGAACTGACAAGTGGTTGTGAGAACTGGGCTCAGATCCTCTGGAAGAGCAGTCAGTGATCTTAACCAGTGAGCCATCTCTCCAGCACCAACAGTAGACTCTTCTATTGACTTTGTTTTTCTTTCTCTTCTCTTTTTAACTCACCCATTCTGTTCTCTGGAAGTATTTTTAAAATAAATTGCCTGCACTCAGAACTTGTCCCAGGAAGAAACAAAGCCAAAAATATGTATTTAACAAAAATTTTACACATACCTATGGTAGGCATCAAGATAAGAGACAGAGAAGATAAATTTGGGGGGGGTGAATATTATATATAAAGTTACTTCTCCCAAACCTCTATAATCAATATACATAACTACATAGCAGTCTCTTTTATAAACACATATTTTTAATATTTTATTTTTATGTGGAAGGGCATTCTGTGTACATGTGTATCTCTGCACCACAGTCACGCAGTGCCCTTGGAGGCCAGAAATGGTGTTAGATTTCCTTGTGACTGCAGTTACAGATGGCTGTGAACTGACAAGTGTTTGTGAGAATTGGGCTCAGATCCTCTGGAAGAGCAGCCAGTGATCTTAACCAGTGAGATTTTGTTATACATATTGAATATATAAAGAGAAAATATTATGTTACAGGAAAGAAACAACTGGTGCCTGAAATTAAAGGATGATGATGCTGTTTGGGGAGATGCTTCAAGTAAAACCTCTTGTCACTAAACTTGATGATCTGACTTTCATCCCTGGAGCTCTGGATGGAAGGAGAGAAACCAGCTTCCCAAGTGGTTCTCTGGCATGTGCACACACAATAAATATAAAATTATTTTTAGAAAAAGATAATGGAGGTGGGGAGAGTCACTTAATTCTCATGGGGGGGGGGTAGTTCTAGAAGATGTATTACCCGAGTTAATGAGTGAAGTGTAGATCACATAGCTGTAGAGACTATGGGCAGAGTTACAGTCTGCCTGGTTGCAGCCGGCATACTAGAACATGCATTTGGGTGCTAGGTGGATGGACATTTAAATAACTTTTATATTTATGGATGGTAATGTGTGCTAGAATAAAAAGGAACACTACAAACTTGATTTTACAGACTATGATTTAGCGAAAGGCTAAAAATTTTAAATGGGTTGGAACTGGCTTTAAATATTATTGAATGAATAATAACACCTGAGTGAAGTCTGTCAAAGTTGTGTAGCAGAATACAGATTTCAGAATTTAGGATAGAATATACTGTTACAGCAGGAATGTTCTCTTTAACTTTCAGCCTTACAGAAGTGCAACATTTTGTAACAGACCTACAAGCAAGGGTGATAAATGATACAATGAATTTAGAAAGTATAGGAGGAAATGAGAAAGATATGCTTTTGCTTTAAGAGTACTGAGAAGACTATTGCTTTATCCAGAGGAGTGCTAACAACCTGAATTAGAGATAGCTTCACTTTTCAGAATGTTTTAGTATGGAATATTCAGACAGTTGACCAATTCCCCCTTTCCCGTATGACTCGGAGGCTGGGAAAATGCTAACACATAGACAGCATAATGCTTTCGACATTCCAGGCACGTTATTGTTTATTGGCTAATTTATTTTCGTTAGCCCTTATTTCATAGTTGGGAGAGCTGAAATATAAAGATGCTAAGCAACCTGTCCAAGATAATAGTACTAACTAAAGTAGCAAGGATTAAATTCAGGCATTGGTAATAGAGTACTCATTCTTAACGCTGTACCAGAAAAAGTGGGTCGGGCACACAATGTTAAAGCAGGTCATGCTTGAGCGTTGAAGCGTGAAATGATCACTCTTACTGGTGGCTTTAGACTTGGTTTTGAGACCAGTTTCTTCAGCCTTAAGATGGGGATAGTACTGAAACTAGGAGTTTGGTTGCAGAGGGAGATAGTGAATGTGAAAGTGAACTTCAAACTACGTAGGGCAACTCCACCTACTAGCGTTTAGGAAATAGAACCTGTAAACCGAAATTTACCAAAGCCCTAACTAGCAGAGCCGAGTGAAGCTCCGCCCCCAGCCTGCGGAAGGTGGGGCAGGCAGGCTATTGCGCATGCGGAGGCCGCTGCCCGCGCCCACCTCTGACCCCAAATACAGTAGCTGCTGTTTCCGAGAGGACGATTCGTAAGCCAGGCTCCGGTGTGGTTAACCATTCTTCTTCCTTCTGCCTAGTCCTTCGGTGCTCGAGCGACGCCCGGAGCTCGGTCGCTTCTGAGCAACTTATCTGGCTTTCTACATAGGATCCAGCTGCTGGCCCCATAGGTGGCTGTCGAAAGTGCCGGCCGCGCGCCGGCGCCGGCAGCAGCCGGGTGGGAAGGCTCAAGATGGCGTGCCTGTTGGAGACCCCAATCCGCATGAGTGTCCTCTCGGTGAGTGACCCGCCCGGCCCCGGGCAACCTGGGCCCTGCCCACAGCATTACCCCGGCGCCCTGAGCTTCCCGAGCACCACCTTCTTCCACGGCCTTAGGTGGGATGCACGCGACCCGGGCCGAGCCGGAGGCGTCTCCCACTCGCGAGCTCCCACCGGTGCGGATTCCCAGGACGGCGTCCTGCAGGCGGGGAGTCGGGCTCTAGGCAGCCGGCCCATGGGCGCGGCTTGGGCTTGGCCGAGAGTTTCCCCTGCCCCCCCCCCCCCCTTCCCCTGCGCGGTTGCTTCTCCAGACGGAGCTCGCTGCCTGAGAAGGTTCAGGGCCCGCCTGGGACCGATCGTCCACTCCAAGATCCCGGGCTGTGGCTAGAAGAGGTGCGAGCTCTTCAGCTGCCACAGCACAGAGCTGCCAGGCTGGGGCTGTGTGTCTTCTGTTACGTCCTAGGCACCTGCCAGAGCCGCTTGCTTCTTGGAGGTTTTCATATCAGCTGCAACTATTGCTATTTTATGTGGTTATTTAAACCCCTTTGCTCTGTTCTGTTCCTGAAGTCGCCGCTCTGAGCCTAGAGAAACTATGTTTCTATTGCGCGGTGTTTCTTTTTTCTTTAGGGAGAGCAAAACATTTAGAAGGAGGGACCAAAGGGAGGGAGGGGTTAGGTTTCCCCATTGTTGAAAGAACAGAACGTCTTGATAGTCCAAGAAGTCATACCATTTCTTTTCTTCTTAAATTAAAAAGAAATAACAACAAACCAAGAGGACTGTTCACCTTCCACTATATTGTCCTTCAAAGAGACCAGGACCCAGCAATGAAATGTACAAGAATGAAAGTTGCTGAGGGATAACTTTGGAGGATTTTACAACAGATTTTTAGCTGTTGACTCCAAGTGGAGTTTATCAATGATTCATTTGCTGTTGGAAATAAGGAAGATGCAGGCAAAGAATGATTGATCATCTTTTAGACTTGTGGAGACTTAGTGAGATTGTAGTTGGATTCTGGATGACTTAGTAAGATTCCTACAGTCTCACAACTCCAACCGGTTTCTCTTCTCTGACCTCTTACACAGACACACTCACTTGTCCAGAAGCACCTCCTAGTATATCATTCCATTTAGGATTAGAGCCATGTGGCAGGTGCTAGCTACCAAGACTTGTTACAATACAGTGCAAAATGTAATTTTGGGAGGCAGTCAACCAACCTATCCCTGGATCCATTTTACAAAACTGTTCACTTAAACTGCAACTAGAGAAGTACTGTTTGCCCAGTTGTTGAGGACATTAGCCCATTATTCCACTTAGTTTTTTTTTGTGGGAGAACAGACTGGTGACTGCTCGCTAAAAAGGATGCATCCTAACAATTCAGTTTCCCTTTGGTTGCGGTCATCCTTTAGTTCATCTGAAAAACTTGTGGTGGTCTCCACCCCACCCCCACAAGTTATTAAACTCAACCTTTTGAGAACACTTGGTACAGTGCTGTTCCATAATATAGCCCTGGCTCCACCTGTGGTTTCTTTACTTTTTGTACGTTATCTGTCTGACTCTCCCGGCAAATGATTATATTCTGTTTATTTCACTCAATAACTATTTGAAGAATATTTTCCATTTTGAGTTAGAATTTTTTTTAGCCTTGGTCTCATTTGGGAGTATAAACTAGCTCTAAAGTTTAGTTTTCCAATTTCTCGGTCTTAGGGCCTTAGGAAGGCAGACTTCTGAATAAATGCTTTAAAATGTCAGGAACAGAACAGAGCAAAGGGGTTTATAGGTTAAAGCTTTCCCTTTCATACAAATAACTAAAGCACCGCTTTAATTATTAATTATTAATTAGAAGTTATTGGGGGTTGAAGAAATGGCTCAGTGGGTAAATTCCTTGCTTCACAAACATGAGGACTTGAGTTAGGATCCCCAGTACCTATATAAAAAGCCACATATGGCAGTGTTTGTTTATAATGTCATATGGGGAGGCAGAGCCTGGAGTCTTTCCGTCCAGTTGGTCTAATCAGAACAGGGAGCTTCAGGTTTAGTGAGAGAACCTGTCTCAAAAGTAAGATAGAAACAGAGGAAAACAGAGGAAGACATCAGATGTTGACCTCTGACCTACACACACAAATACACATACAATCTACTCTCTCTCTCTCTCATACACACACGCATATACACACTCACATTCTTGGGTGAATCCCTTTAATTAGATACTTACTATATATACCAGTGAAGTACAAAGGCCTGTGTTGTGTACTTTAGCAAATGCAGGGGTGTCAGAAATGCTTTGAAGGAGCTCATAGCCCTGATGACTCTATAGAGTATGATAAGGCTAACAGCTAAGTCAGATTTTTAAGAATTATTTCCATCTATAGTCCATTATGCCTTCTTTCTTAAAGACCTCAATTGCTTGCTCAACTACTCAATCGACACATCTACATTATCACCTGACTTTCTGCCTACATCTAGTCTCAAGTCTTTTGTGTGGATGTTGTCTCTAACATCTAACAAAGCATGTTCTTTTTTCAGAGAAGACTTAGTCCCGACTCCCAGTTTGATGCTGTCTTTCACTGATCTCAAACCATCTTTGTCTCTTCTTTCACTCATACGTAGTTTTATATTCGTGACACGCGCATCTTGTTAATGGTAGCCCTCACCCAGGACAGTATTCTTTGTGTATTCACTATCATGGTGTCTTTAGTTATTATTATTACATTTCTTTCTGTGTGTCCGTGTCTGTATGTATGTGGTGAGGTGCACGTGAGCCACTGAGTGTATATGGAAGTCGGAGACATCTTGAAGGAATTGGCTCTCTCCTTTCGTCACGTGGGCTTAGGATATCAGGCTTGGTGGGGTCATGCTGCCAGCCTTTGGTTAGGTTTTGAGAGGGCTGTCTTGCAGTATTGCTGGTCTAGATCTTAGAGGCTCAGTTGATCCTCCTGGGTAGCTGAACTACAGATGTGCCCTACTGCTTCCTGCTTTAGCTATTTTTCCTGCCTCAGTTCAAGTCCATTTCTGCATGAAATTTGTAAAGAACACTGTGGAGGACCACTCCTGAGTTTGAATTCTTCAGTGAGCTCTGTTTTTGGAAGGGCTGATGTTCATTTAATTTTGAACTTCAATATTGTTTCATCTTCCATGGGAACCATCCATTCCACATAAGGGGATTTCTTAGGTAAAGTTAGTCTTTAATTTTTCCAAATTCCAGTAACATTGTCTACTCCTTTGTATGTAACTGAAGCTTTGTATACATTTTTGTTCTTGTTTGCTTTTTTCTTATTTATTCTGAGTCACACAGTCTTATTGTAAAACTTAGACTGGCCTTGAATTCAAGGTCCCTTTGTTGGGGCTTGAGAGATGGCTCAGCTGTTAAGAGTATTTGTTATCCTTGGAGAGGACACAGCTATAATTCCCAGCATCTACATGGCAACTCATGGCTCCAATTCCAAGGGATCTGATACACCCTCTTCTGGCCTGTGGACACCAGGCATGCACATGGTCCATAGACATGCATGCAAGCAAAACACACACATAAAATAAACACCTTAAAGCAACAACATTATTTTGCTTTAGCCTCCGAAAGTACTGTATAGATTGTGTCATGTGATATGTCTGAGCTTCTGACATTTGCCAAGTATGGCATTAAGTTAGGGAAAACAGTGGCGAACTACACATACCTGTCTGTCCTTTAGAGACCTTAGTCCAATAATAACACAGAATTATGGAAAGTTTTCCTAAAAACACCGAGCTGAGAGTTCAAGAATGAGTTAGAACTAACTAGAAAAAGATGACAGAAGAGCAAAGAAGGCGATAGGACCCTTTTGTAATTACCTGAAGTAGTTTTTAAAAGAGTAAACTAATTCAGAGGTAAGTACAAAGCCTTTTTTTTTTTTTCCTGATCTCATTATTAGAGTCCCCCCCCCCCCCCTTTTGGGTAACTACAAGTTACTTAATAAATGCTTAATTGAACCGTGGTGGAGGTGGCAGACTAAGCTCCTCTTTTTATTCTACATGCCATTTCTATTTAACTTCATCCCTTCAAAGTATTTCCCATGCTCTCTAGACTTTTAAATTGTTTGTTGTTATTTTGGTTTGGTTTTTTGAGATAGGGTTTCTCTGTGTAGCCCTGGCTGTCCTGGAGAGACCTGCCCGCCTCTGCCTCCAGAGTCCTGGGATTAAAGCCCTGGGCTAGCACTGTCTGGCCCTAAATTGTTTTGAATTTATTTTTATTTTTGAAATAAGTATAGATTCACTAGAAGTTACAGAGACGCCATGTGTATGACTAACTCTGATTACCTTATTGGTTACATTTTACACAATCCTAGAACCAGGAAATTGGTGTAGCTATGTGGCTATTTTTGTGTCATTCTATAACCACTGCTATTGGGACACAAAACTATCCATCACCTGAGCATTTCCTTCATCCTTCAGCTTTGAAGTCACACTCCAGACCCATCCTTAATTTCCGGTAGCAGCTACTTCTTTTTTCCTCAATAATTTTTGTAAGTTTTCTACGTTGTTATAGATGGACACATACAGTATGTGACCTGTTGGGATTGGCTTTTGTCACTTGGCATTATACTTTTGAAAGTCATCCAAATATTTGCACATAGAGTTTTCTTCTTCTTGCCCAGTAGTACCCTGTGAGTGGATATCCAGGCATTTGTTTATAGTCAGCCATCTATTGAACATTTTTGTTTATAGCTTTTGGCTATCATAACCTACTGTGAACAGTCACTGACAGATTCTCTATGTGGATATAATTGAAAGAGATGCCCGGAAGTGTATTACTAAGAGTATCATTTTACATATGAAGAAACTGATGATCTTATCAGGTTACCATTTTATATTCCTATCAGTAATGTACGAAAGACTCAGTGTCTCAGTCCTAGCAACATTATTCTTTGTTCTCATTTCAGCTTCTCTAGAAGCTGTATACGGGTGCTGTATCATGCTCTTAATCTGTGCTTATTCCCTAACGAATAAATATTTTCATGAAGTATGGGGAAATGTCTGTGTCTTTTTTTTTTTTTTTTTTTAACTCACTGTCAAATTGGATTGCTTGTCTTTGATTATTGAATTTATATGTTACTAGTATTACTCGCTCTCTTCACAGGTGGGTATTTACACGTACTTTATGTACTTTGTCTTTTCTTTCTTTAGCTCTGGGTGAAAATGAACCTTGGGGCTGGTGCCTCTCATCAAAAAGAACTTTGGTCTCAACCTCAGTAACTCAAAAAAGACCAGAGATTTTATTGTAAAAATTTTAAAAGACAAAACCAACAAACAAAAGCCAGTGCTTTGGAATAAATTAGGAAGTATGGGGATGGGGAGATGAGCAGCAGTTAATGGCCAGGCCCACAACCCAAAATGGACCAAAAAGAAAGATCATGGGGCTTGGATTTGGTGAAGAACTTTAGAACTGCTGAAACAATTGATAAATTGGATTTAACAAAATTAAAAATTGCACAGACCTTGTTAGAAGATGATTATGCTAGACAGTGCTCATGTCTTTAATCCAAGCTTGCAGAGGCTGGTGGATCTCTGTGAGTTTGAAGCTAACCTGGTGTACAGAGCTAGTTTCAGGATAGCCAAGGCTATACCAAAAAAAAAAAAAAAAAAAGATTTGGTTTTGGTTTGGTCACTTTCTAATTGTGTGAGAGAGGCATGGTAATAAAGTGCCTTTGAATTTCACATATCTGGAATAGACAGTTTAGGCAATTGTTGATTTTAATTGGCTCCTTTACAGTTTTTCCCAGAGGCCACTGTGTCCTTTTTGATGAGCAGCTTTTTTCATTATATAGAGTTTGCTAAGCCTAGATCTCTCTCCATATCTGTTTTTATCTTGACAGTGGTATTCTGTTGGTAGTTACCTGTTGCTGCTTATTGATCTGCTCTCTTGTGTGGGCAGTTGGCAGTAATTAGAAAACTCTGTGAAGTTAAACTCAGCTAGCCTTCAAGCATAAATTTGCCTTCCTTTGGTTTTAGTAATAAATTAAAAAATGAAATCTGTTCCTGTTTTAGAAGTTTGCAGAGTTAGTTTACAGACTATCACAGGGTCTGTAGGGTTTGTGTTGGCTTTGTCAGGGGTGCTTCTAGAGGAGATGCATTGTATGGCTTATGAGGGCTGCTTATTTCTTGTTTCAGGGTATTTTGTGTCCACCTGAATTCAGACACTTGATGCTCAGCAAATCTAACCTATCAAAGAATCAGAAACATCTTGGTATAGAGCCTTCAAATTTATCTGGGAAGCTAGTCTTTGGATTGATTGGATTTTGGATTTGATTGGATTGTTGGATTTTGGCTCCTTACCCTCTAAACACCCAATTTAGGGTTGTGTGTATATGCCCTGTCACTGAACTTTATCCTCTACAGTTTGATTTGATGATTGTTTTAAAGTAAATACTATCTCCCAGGTTGATTTCCTGGTAAACATAGAGTGTTATTTGGCAAAACATAGTTTCTATTTCCTTTCGTAAAAGAACAGCGTCATTCACTGAATATCGGTGTTGTGATCCCTGCAGCATGGTGACAGGTTTTAGCTTCTTAAGGATTAGTACCACCCTCCTCTTCACAGAAGATCATGCATATGCCTAAAGAATCACATGGCTTCAAGGTGTTTTGGGGTTTTCTTAACTCCTTTATTTGTTCCAGTGTCAGACACCACATATGCTATGAAAAGCCATTTCAGTTATTTTGGAATGCTAAGTAAAAGTAACAGTGTGTAAAAGTCATGTAAGGTTTCATGTTTGGGACTTGAATCTGAGGAGTTTTAACTTTTTTGTTCAGAATTTATTCGTGAACTTTCCTCTAAAGTGAACTTTGGTCCCTGTAAGGGCTTTGTGTAGTAGACGCTATAATGAGCTTTAGACTGCAAAGCTAAGTTAATCAGAGAGCCAGGCTAGAAGAAAGTCAGATATTTGAGGGTCTGAGCACAGGATACAATGGAAAAACAGATCAAAAGTGACTCTTGGCATTGCCATAATTGTTACAGGCTACCACGTAGATGACAGGCAGGTAGATCAGGAAGAAAAGATAACGGAAAAGTTCTTACCAACTGTCAGATGAGAGGGCTGGTGTAAATAAGCACCATGGATAGCTCCTCGGCAAGTCTGTTACTGCCTCAGAGAATGGGAAGCAAATGAGACCCTTAGAATCGGGAGGCAGCCTGTGCAGAGTTGTTCTTATGAGGTGTACTGTGAAAGACCATATCCAAGATCTTGAAGTCATTACACTATTGCAATCTTGAATAACTTAAACTATTGTATGGTTCAAGATAACATGTACTTGTGTCTAAGTAGCTCACTTTTTTTTTTTTAATGACAGGAATTTAAAAATAGACCTTTGTTATATAGTTTGCTATCTTATCATTGATGGCATGTGAATAACTTCAGTCAACCCAGAAAGTATCTATCTTAGTGATGCTCACAGTCCTTTCATCCTTTGGTGCTTGTCAGAGATAATCTCAATTTTCTGGATTACCACATTATGCTGTTTTTCACAATAGGTCTCTTTATCTTATTCCCTTATATCCTGTCTAGGGGCATCTCATAACACCAACACTGAAGAGTAAATGTATAATTTTTAGAAAGGATGAAGAAGCAGTCAAGATCAAATAGGCTTATATGGCTTTTGTGAGTTGTACTTAAAAGGATATATATCATAGTATTGGGTTTTAGAAGTATGAATGCTACATTGTTTTTGGTTCTTATGAGCACCAAAGTAGTTGTTAATAGTGTATATCAGGTTCATAAAAATATATTATTAAATTAGAAACTCAACTACTGAAAAAAAATAAATACTCCCTTTACTCTGTATAATAACATTTCTATTATGGAAAAGTTCTGTTGTATATGGATACCAGTTAGAGAATATTTTACCTGAACAAAAGCAGTCTTTTGTCACAATTGGGTTTTTTGCCCTGTCCGACAGAGGTCTAGACCCACAGACCTGCCGTCCCAGAGCACAGCCTCCCCAATCTTTAAATAAAAAAACTATTTTAGCCCTTGACAAACGCCATAGCCAAAAACAACATAAATAAAAAACAAAATAAAGTCAAAAACAAACTAAGCCAACTACCAAAAAATATATAAAAAACACAAATAAACCACAGCCACATAACAAAACAAATTAATAAAAATAAATTAAAATAAAAACCAAATTAACAATATACCTAAACCATAAGCCAAATAATATAAACTTAACACAAATATCTAAATCATTTTTTGAAAAGCCTAACAACAAACAACTAAATAATCTAAAACAACAAATCTATAAATCTAAACCTCTAAGAAAACCAAACCAATAAACTTTATTATAACAGTCTTTTGTAGGGGGATTATGTTGTTCCATTGTAAGTAAGTGTCCCACCCACTGGTTTAATAAAAAGCGCTGATTGGCCAAAGGCAGACAGGAAGTGTGGGCGGGGCTACCAGACTAAGAAAACTCTGGGAACAGGAAGAACAGAGCAGAAATGCCATAGAGAGGCCAGAAGAAGCAGAGGACAACTATACTGCACCGAGAAAAGGTACCAAGCCCTATGGCTGAAAAGGATAAAAATCATGGGTTCATTTAAGGGTTAAGAGTTAGCAAGTTATATGCCTGGGCCTTAGGCCAATCAGCCTAAAATTAATGAAAGCATCTGTGTGTCTCTGTGGGTCAGCAGGTCTGTAGGTCTAAACCTTGAGGCTAGGCCCGAAAAGTCCAGGCCCAAAACCTCTTACTACAGTCTTTAGTTTGTCATCTTTGTCAATGTTGTTGAAGAAAAACTAAGAACTGGATATATTAATTTTCCCACTGTGGTATGCTGAGTGTCCAACATTTTAAAATACAAAATGAGCAATGAGCTCATTTATCAGGAAAGAGGCATCTGCTACCAACCCTGACAATGTTGAGTTTAATCCCTGTGGCTGACTCCTGCAAATTATCTTCTGACCTCACACATGAACCATGGCCCATGTGTACCATGGTGTATGTATGTGCCCCCCCCATAAATAAATTTTAAAAATCCAAAATTCTATTGGCTTTTTAGTTTAGGAGTTTATGTCCACATTTTATAAGCACTTATTGAGCTACTGTTAATGTATAAAGCCTGGTTTTCTGTATTTATTGACAAGTCAAGGTTCCAGCATAAAAGATCAAAGTCATGCATTTAGTATTTCCATGGTGATGTTTGGAATTAAGCAAATCATACTTTAAGTAGTCTTGATTGCCAGGCTGTGGTACATTACAGATAGGGCCCAGCTCTACTGTCATTTTAGAAACTGTTTGTTACTTGAGGTTATAGGCAAGAGGAGTTTTGATTAATCTGGAAAGATAGGATGTTGTGAAACCTTAGAAATAACAAAGAGTAATCCTATAAGAAAAAATCTAAGGGTAAATATAATTGCAAATATATGAAGTGTCTGAAAGAAATGCCATGGTCTGGTTAGGTCCTCATGGGGCCAGAAAAGCATAATACAAGGCAAACAAAACACAAAGCCGTGGATGTAAGTAGTGTGGGGCATTCTTCTTTTCTTCCTTTTTCTCCCTTTGGAAGCAAGGTAGAATTTTGAAATATGTAGTAAGGTCAGGTTAGCTTAGACACATGAAATGTCTATTTTTGTTGTTATTTTCAAGACAAGGGTTTCTTTGTGTAGCTTTGGAAACTGTCCTGGAACTTGCTCTGTAGCCTCCAACGCACAGAGATCTGCCTGCTTCTGCCTCCTGAGTGCTGGGATTAAAGGTGTACGCTACCACTGCCCAGCTAAATGTCTGTCTTTGTCAATAATGTCTTTAAATTTTATTTATTTATTTCAGGAGAGGCTTTAGTTTTTCTTCTCTCAAAATTAGGGAAGATTTATTTAGCATTTAGTTTTGTCTGATTGTCTGATGATTTTTCATCTGAAATTAACTCTTGGGCAGAGAGATACTTATTTTTCCATAACTCTTCAACTGACAGTGAGGAGTAGAGTAGTGTTAAGGTTTTGTATCTTTTATGTTCTTAAAAGAACACAACCCAAACCAGGAGGGAAGTGTGTGTGGTTTAAAATTGGGGCACATTTTGGTAAGGCCATTCTTGGTATTGGTTTCCAGTATTATTGAGTATGGGATTCCTGGTTCCTCCAGGGACAAATATAAGCACAGTAAGTGTCCAGGGCCTTACAATAAATAATTGGGAATATTTGACTGGTCTGAATATAAAATTTATATGATATTTCAGAATATTGACATAATGACAAAGGACATTAGTAGTTTTTCTCAGATGGTTTTAGAGACACTGGAAACTCAGATTTTCATTTTATATTGTCTTTGGGATAGAAGTGCACTTTGGGGTTCCCTCTTTGGTGTGGGTTATCACAAGCCCTACCAAAACTCAGTCTGTAGATGAAAATGTTAGCTATACTCATGTATAACTTAAAAGTTGGCATAATAATCTTGCTCTATTAAAGGAAAAAGCTGACTGAAGACACCATATAAAATTATAAATATGCAGTTATATTTACACCAAAAAATGTTTCCAAATGTGTATCATACGACTGGCACACTATAGACTTTAAGGTTGGTTACTTAAATGGAGTCCTTAGTGATTTTTATGTAGCCTCTTCAATGTCTTAACTTTTGGTAAAGGGTCCTAACAAGACAAAGTATGACCTTTATTTATAAAGGAGCTGCATTCTTGGGAAACTGATTGTACATTAAGATAACACAAAATATACCTTAGGTTTATATATATGTATGTATATATAATATATATATACATATATAATATATATATATGTATATCCTATATATATATATATAGGATAGAATTTGATTGTAAGTTCAGATAGTTAAGACCTTTTTGTTTTATCTTGGTAAATGTGGATGTGGGAAGGTGGGATGTGGGTGGTGAGCCTGCCATCTCATGGCATACACCATTCTTAGTCCTTGGCCACTAGGTGTCAGATGTGTTATTCTTACAATTTATACAATACAGCCTAAGGAGTAATCCTTCTGATTTAGGGCTACTGGGCTTTCTAAATGGTGTGTATAGCTTTCTGGCTCTAATTCCTACTGATTCCAGCTTGTGACAGTATGGTTATAATAAAGGGACATGAAAACGGAAGTGTAAGTTAGAAGACATAGGTACTATTGCCTTTCTTTCTACTCTGCCTATCTAGACAGCCATTTAAATCTTCATTGTAAATTCAAAGTTGTTTTGAGTTTCTATTTATATGCTATATTAAATTGTTTTTTTCTTTCCTAAATATACCTTGTTGTTTTACAACTGTCTTTGTGTGTGTGTGTGTGTGTGTGTGTGTGTGTGTGTGTGTGTGTGTGTGTGTGAGAGATTCTTCTTCCCTCCCTCTTCATCTGATAAATTACCTTTTCCCCCTTTAATCTTGTGGGGCTTTTTGTTTGTGTGTGTGGGTTTTTGATTTTATTTTTGTGGAGAGTTGTTTTGGTTTGGTTTTGAAACAGTCCCAATATATAGTGTTCTGGTTGGTCTGGAACTCACTGTGCAGCCCAGCTTGGCTTTGAGATGACAGAATCCTTCCTGTGTCAGCCTCCTGAGTTCTGGGATTAAAGATGTGACATCCCATCTGACTTCTGGCGACTTTTATGTTGATGGCCTCACTTGCTACAAGTTACACTGCATTTTACTTGCTTGTGCCAACCACCTAGGGAGGAGCCTGTTTTACCCCGCTCTTCCTTCCCATGTCTAGCATAATACTCGGGAAATGAATTTAAGCTGCAGTAAGTTTAAAATTGAATTTGCTTCAGAGTTCAGGTAGCCTGGTTTTTAATTTATATTTCTTGTATCTTTCTATAAACTTAATTTTCTCTGACATGATAAACATTGTGAACGATTTGAAGTTCCTATCATTTTTTATTAATTGCTATTAAATTTTACATAGCAGTCATTGGTTTAAACTTTCATTTCTTATGGGATTAGAATTCACAGTGGGATGAGGGGGCTGGTGAGATAGCTCAACAGTTAAGAGCACTGGCTGCTCTTCCAGAGGACCTGGGTTCAATTCCCAGGACCTACGTAGTGGTCACAGCTGTATATACCTCCAGTTCCAGGGGATCTGACATTGTCAATGCAAGTGTTTTACCAGTGCACATAAAATAAAGATAAATAAATCTAAGACTTTCACAGAGGAATCTTTCTAAAAAGCATTTTACATTCCTAAAGACCCATATAAATTGGAAGTTCAGTAAGAAAATATCATAAGCTGTAACATATTTAAAATGCCTATGCCAAGTATATAGGTTGTTCTGAGATTAGCTGCCCTTACTTGAGGCCAGGTGCCCTAGTGTGAAGTTTGGCTTTAACTGTGAGTATTAGCAACTACAGGGCATGAGTAGACTAGCCAAGCAATTGTTCACTTCCTTTTCATAGCACACACAGGAAAATAGAATTTTTCTGAAACTAGTAGGATGCAGTCACCGTTTATAGGTTTCCTTTTTTGTGTATCATTGCATTTGAGCTACACTCTGAGCTTTGTGTAACAGTCACAAAATTTAACTTTGCATAAACTTACACAGTGGTAAAATTAGGACTCAGATCTTTGTTCTTTCTGCTCTGTCTCATAAAGAATACTATATTAGTATGATAAGAATGGGAATAAAGAAACTTAAATAGCAGGAGAGTAAAGGAAAGAATGGGCAAGTGTATTGAACAGGTACTTCTTAAATGAAGAAGTACTGGTACAAATGACTAGTAAATACATGAAAAAAATGTTCATTTTCAGAGAGATGCAAATCAAAATGACATTAAGGCCTCATTATAAGCCAATCAGAGTGGTTGTCATTAAAAAAAAACTATACATATTGATAAGTATGGGAGAAAGCAGAATGGCTGTCACCAAAAAAACACAAATATTTATGAGCATGGGGAAAAAGGAACCATTATGCATCATGAATTAGTCCGTCTGCTGTGGAAATAAGTATGAAAGGTCCTCCAAGAATTAAAAATAGAACTATCATAATTTTCATGAAGATGGGTGTCACTGGTGTATTCTGTCAAGTGAGGTAAGCCAAACTCACAATGAAGAGAAAAGAAAGCAAATAAACCCACAATGAAAATAAAAAGGAGGCCTTTACAGAGCAGAAAGGGAAAGGAGAAGCAAGTGTAATGGGGACTAGATGGAGGTCTGTGTGGGGGAAAGTGTTCGGGAGACTCGCAGCTTGGACAGTAGTGAAGAAAGAGGCCAAAGGAAAAGAGCAGAGCAAAGCCGTGATGGAGTAGGTTAACTGATAACTTAGTAACTTTAAACAGCAGAGCAAAGCAGTGATGGAGTAGGGTAACTGATAACTTAGTAACTTTAAACAGCAGAGCAAAGCAGTGATGGAGTAGGGTAACTGATAACTTAGTAACTTTAAACATCTTTCATTCTCTAGTAAACTAGCAGTTTAGTTTACTTATGTCTAAACTCAAATTGGACACATTTCCAGGTTGTCTTTATTCTTGGCAAGTCTGGGCTTTAGTAATTGACATTTCAAACCTTCCCTTGGGGAGGGGGTTATTTATTTATTTATTTTTAATAGATTTTTAAAAGAGAGAATGGCTTGAATTCATTCTGTTTGTGGTTGATTCAAGAGATGTGCTTAAGCCTATTCTGGTTTGTCTGTTAGAATCTCTGGCCAGTTTTCTGAGATGTCTAGGAAATGTCTTCACTCTCCTTTGTTGCTACTAAAGAAGTGGAAAACTTGGTGATTGCACAGCCCAGCTTGTCTCCAGTACTCTCAATTTGAATGTGTTCTGTACTAATTATTAATCATTTTACTTGTAAGTAATTCTGATTCAATGATATCTTCAATGACCCAATATCTATTTGTGTGCGTGTTAGATATGTATGTGCCAAAACTGAGCTGCTGGAAGACAATATTGATTGTCTCTTAGTTTCTCTAAGTCAGGATTGAAGCTGAAGGTTAGCTGTTCCCTGGACCTCTGGCTAATGAAGTTACTGTGAGTATAAGCAGGCTCCTTAGAGGAAGAATCTGGGTCTCACTTGTTCCTGTGGTTGTTGGCAAGATTTAGTTGGGAGCCCTGTGGGCCTCTCTGTAGGGTAGCTCATCATCACACAGTCAGCTTCTGACAGAAAGGAAGGAGAATGGGGCAGGAGAACTTTCTGAAATGGCATCCAGTCTTGCCTGCTACGAACTGTTCACCAGAGTTCTAGTCCAGTGTTCATTCCCCAGAATAGACTGCCAGGCATGGCTATCAGCAGGGATCACGGAAAGGAAAGGCACTCTGGAAGCACTGTGCAGATTGTAACCTGCACCCACATTAATAGGATGGAGCAAAACGTGTGACTCGTTCTCTCTTCTCTCTGCACCTGTTTGATGCAGGATTTGTTCAATGATCAATTTCTTAGCGTTAGCCCTATTTTACAAATTTGACATCTACAGTTTCTCTACTGAAGGAGTTCATTTTTGTGATGAGATGACTTTTTTGCAGCTTTGAATATGTAATATGAATTTGCTTGTCTCCATGGGCAGGAGTAAAGACTGGAGATCAGGCTGTTGCCCCAGTCCAGACTGTTGAAAAACATGAGGAAGAGCCCCGTGACCTTCATGCTTAGTACCCCACACCCCGCTCATTCCCCTCGATCCTTTGCAGTGGCCACCAGAATGAAACTTTGTATTTCTGTTTGCATTAACTGCAAGTGACCAGGGACTTAGGGTCATTTCTCACGCCCACTTAGCTGTCTGTCTTCCCTTCCCACCACATCCCTTGCTTTCTCTTTCTTTCCCTGGGCGTCCTTTATGCTTAAACTCCATCATCCTTCATCTTTGCCTGATGACATTTCTCCCAGTTGGTTCTTGAAATGTTCTCAACTAATTCCTTTTATCTCCATCTTTCCCTGTAGCCCCCTTTGTGGTGTTATATTGTATATTTAATAAAAATAGTATGGACTGTGGGGACCGAGTCACCACAGAGCCAAACAGTGAAGGTCAGGGAGTGAAGGCCAATGCCTTTAGTGACCTGACCTTCTTTCCTTGGCTCTGTGGGTGGCGCTGGCGCTGTCCTCTGATAGATAGTCCAGACTGTTTCTATTAAACACACAGTACAGTATACCACCACAGTCCTCCTTACCCTCACTGGCCTGTCAAACCCTCTGAATCTCATCAGATCTCAGTCCTCAAGTCTTCAGTTCCTGCTCGTGTTAACTCTTTCTATGTTACTTCCTTGATGACTCACCAGGCAAAGAAAATTATTTTTCTTCTTTCTTTTCTTCCCGCCTCTTCCTCTTTTTCTTTTTTAAAGACAGAGTTTCTCTATGAGAAATTCCTGGCTGTCCCAGAATTCTCTTTGTAGATGAGTCTGACATTAGATTCACAGAGATCTTCCTACCTCTGCCTCCTGAGTGCTGGGTACACCACTATGCCTGGGGGAGATTGAGCTTTCTGTCTAACTGCTTTTCTAAAATTGTAGCTGTGTCTAATACTCATGTTGTCCTCCTGTCTTGAGTTACCAGCTTCCCTGATAGTTCCCAAGACCTTAACTTACCCATGACTGAAATCCATTCGTCTTTTCCATTTCAGGTATTCTGACTTCTGTCTTCTCCCAGTCTTCTCCATAAGTCATCACTGTTATAATCACACCTCGATAACAGAATCCCTCTTGTATCTTTTTTATGTTCTTGGTAAAATTCTCACTGATGCTCTCCTTCCTCCCAAAGTCAGCAGTCAGTCAGGTCTCACTTATCATCTTCTCAGTCACATCACTGGGATTTAACATGGTTGACTTCACTCTCCTTGAATAAACATCATGAATTTCTGGCCATGATTGTGTCCACTGAGTGTGGAGCAATGATCACTGTCTTAGTGTATTTAATCCTGTTTATAAAATGATATTTTTTTCTGATTTTTGTCTGTAGTTCACAGCTTTCCCCTAAATCCTAAACCCAATGTATACACCCTCACTTGGACTGTTTTTATAGAGATTCTCATATCTGAAGTCAACATTTTTATCCTCCTACCTCAGTCTGTGCTGCACGTCTTTTTCATTTCGCTAACTGGCAAGTCAGTCCTGTAGATGCTTAGGAAGAACTTCTGGTGCTGTCCTTGCCCTTTTTCTCCCGTGTTCCAGATCCAGTCTGATAGCTGCAGAATGTGACAGTTATTTAGGATCTCTCC
The DNA here is from genome assembly GCA_033318265.1 of Phyllotis vaccarum. Lineage (NCBI taxonomy): Eukaryota > Metazoa > Chordata > Mammalia > Rodentia > Cricetidae > Phyllotis > Phyllotis vaccarum. Next base: position 110,502,352 of record JARWLC010000004.1, read on the forward strand.
GTTTATCTGAAGCTTGGCTGTATCTCATTACTTCCATGCTGTTCAGTCTGGTCCAGGCTATTGTCATGAAGTAACTGTGTGCTTTTTGATGAGAAAACCTTCTGTTTAGCCTCCCAAATGTCTGCCCAGTCCCCATTCTCTATTCATTTGTAAAATTTACAACCAGAGCAAACCTTTAAAAACATAAGTCAATCATGTATCTGTTTTATGATTTTCCAACTCATGCCATAAAAATAAAAGTTCTAACAGTAATTAACAAGATTCTGTACCTGTGCTATCTAGTAGAAAAATAATGACTGCTGTGCAAATTAATTTCTAGCAGCCATGTTATTACATGTAAAAAGACAGCATAATGTAAATGTTATTAGAACCAAAATATCAAAATATTATTTTAACTCATTTGTGTAAGAGAGATTATTTTACTTTTGTGATAGCAAGTCTTGGAAGTAATGCACACTTTATATAGATCAAAAAAATTATTAGATACTTGTTTTTTATTTGAATTTCACAAAATTTACAACTGAAAATGTAGACTCACATATCCTTGAAAGTATTCTAATAATTGGACACACTATTGGCTTTTAATCTTTTAATTAGTTTTAAAACTGATAAAATGCTGTGTCTATCAATATTTCAAATTGTAAAATAGCCATTTGAGGCCAGTGGCCGCCATTCTGGACACAGCACTCTTTGCCAACACCCCTGTCGTGCATCCGATCTCCCACTGCTCTCTCCTTTGCCCACTCTGCCCCAGCTATAATGGTGTCCTGACATACGCAGTGGATTTCAGAGCCGTGTGTGTGTTTGTGTGTGTGTCTGTGTGTGTGTCTGTCTGTGTGTGTCTGTCTGTGTCTGTCTGTGTGTGTGCGTGCGTGCGTGCGTGCGTGCATGCGTGTGTGTGTGTGTGTGTGTGTGTGTGTGTGTGTGTGTGTGTGTGTGGACCTGCCCTTCCTAGGCCTGTTAGATATCACCTTCTTATCAGTACTTAGTAAAAATGGACTAGTTATTGTCCTTCTCAGCTTTTCGTTCCCAAACCACTCCCTAAAGAAACAAGAAGTTTGGGGAGAGGGAACCCATGTTTTTACTGGGTAAAGCAGTGAAATGTAGAGTTGTCCCATGCAGGCCGGGGCATGACTACCTCAGGAAAAACTCCTGTCTGAGCTTCTTTCGTCACATTGGCTTAAAGGACCACTGTTTCATACATGACTGACATCTTACAGGTTGGAAGCCTTTTAGAAGGCTCTTCCTTCAGTGTCCTTGGAATCTTCTTTGGCAGGTGAGAGAACTTTGAGCAAAAGGCAATGTAAAGTACAGAATGGTGAGTCACATCTCAGTTACTCTTTCATCCTTTACAGTCTGCCGTCATCTCTCTCCTCTGTTCTGTTTCTGTGTCAGCAGCTTGACAGGCACACTTGCCAGTTAATGTTTGGCTTTGCAGTCCTGTGGCTGTGATCCTGACATTGACTGTCCCCGACCAGTTCTTCCAGTGTGTTACATATACTTCTGTTTCGTATTTCTAGTAGGAAACACAATGTAAACTGTGGGCATGGGTTCTTCGTCTCTAATGTGCTCCTCACTTGTATGCTTGGCACGTTGAATGAACCAGGGACAGGACAGGAAAGAGTTGTTATTATAGGATGAAATTTTGATTAGCGCAGCAATTTCGAAAAAGAATTACACAGTTGGCCAGGGAGAAGGGGCACACTCAAAACTTTCTCTCAAAACTTAGCAGGAAGCTGTGGTAATCACCACTGGTACTGGCATAAGACTGTGTAGATTAGTGAAAACCAAGAATAGGAATAAATCAACTTATAGACCTCCCTCAGCCCTGTAAATAGGATTTTGATATTCAATGGATAAATAGTGTCTTTCCACAAATGGTACTGAGACAACCAGATATTCACACTCTTTAAAAGAGTGAGGAGTTAGTTTAAGATATATAATCTATGTAGCATACCTTTTTCTTCTGCTGGTTTTAAACACATTGAGAGGCAACAGAAGACAAAGCTGTGGAGTAAAGGAGTGAGTTGTAAAACCAAATTATCAGCCCGGAGTTGGAGAAGCTCAGAGTTTGAGAGGCCCAGAAAAGCTCACTATTAGAAAGCCAGGAAATGGGTGGGGGGTGAGGGGGGGGAGATGGCTCGTTTGGGGAAGTGTTCACTTCAAGAATGAGAACCTGAGTTCAGGTTCCTGCACCTAAGTAAAAAGCTGGGTGTGGTGGTGGATACTGTAATTTTAGCTCTGGGGAAGTGGAGGCAGGAGGACCCCTGAGGCTTGCTGACTGGCCAGTCTTGTCAAATTGGTGGCCACCAGATTCCGTTAGAGACTACCTAACTTAAATGGTGTGGCCTAACCTTTCTTTTTATTTTCTAGATTTGTTCAGTTTACCCTAGCTTAAGAGTTCTTTTATTTATTTTTGGTTTTTGTGTGTGGATATTTTGCCTGAATGTATGTTTCTGCATCACATGCATGGCTGGTATTCACAGAGGTCAGAAGAGGGTGTCCCACATCTTGAAACTGGAGATATAGCTGGTTATGAACCACCATGTGGGTGCTGGGAAGTAAACCCCAGCTAGAGCTGCCATTGCTTTGACCACTGGGCAATCTCTCCAGCCTTGTGTTTAGCTTTTGTTCTCGATACAATGTTTCATAATTTATCCTTTTATTTCCCTGTGGCCTTGCTTAACTTACTTCATGATTAGACATCCCATTGATGATCCTAAGAAGCTTTGTTTGTACCAGGAAGGTGGGACAAACAGCTATTTAGAATCCTAACATCCACCATTATTTTGAAGAAAACAGACCCTAGAAGATGATTTGTACTCATGGAGGGCATAATAATAATTTTCATTTTCTGCTATTTGGTTCTTTTTAATAAATGGAGTGTGGAAATACACATTGATTTTGATTACTCTTACCTCCAGAGCTAATTTTGGTGGTGTAGAAGTGTAAGCTGGAACTGTATTGTGGCAGTTAGCTCCTCCACTTATTCAGGACTCCCGGAGAAACAGAAAAAGTTTCTTTTACCCAGTAACACCTTATTGCTAATAGATGGCAGTACATAAGCACATTCCAAAGACAAGAGAAAATGAGCCCGGGACAAAAGTACCTTTTCTAGTTCTTTAATATGTTGTCTTTTAAATAACATTACCTAGTGAAAATTAAATGGAAAAGAATACCCAACAAGATAAATATTATAAGAAACTGCATAATAAGAAGAGCACATCCCACACTACAAATAAGAGGTAGCTGTCTCCCTGACTACTTTTTAATTTTTTTAGAGAGAGGCTTACTGTATAGCACAGGTTGGCTTCCTTCTGCCTCGGCCTCTCTACAGCTTGGTTTATAGGCATATACTACCTGGCACCTCTTATTCTGTGAACTCTAACTTTCCAACTCTGCCAAGCACTGTCTAGTTTAGACTAGACAGCACTATTGGGGTTATGAATTTCCCTTACTTTGGATTGTTTACTTTCTGAGGTACTGCCACCACCCACCATTACACCTTATCTTGGTCAGCTTGCTCTGTGTCTGTGTGAGGGAGTCCTTTGCACCTTTGGGCAGGAGCTGTTCCCTCCTGTAGTATGTACTAGACAGAAGCATGGGCCCTTAGTGTCACTCACACACACACACACACAGCATCCAGCTGTGGGTAGAGAGCATGCTCTCCTGCTGACAGAACCTGCAGCACTCAGCATAGAAGGCTCGGCATCTGGTTATGTTTCTAGGGGAGCCCGGTGTCCTTTCTCCCCTAATCTTCAGGGTTTTCTCAGTGATTTGAAAGATTACTTTAAAAAATTAGTTGTAGCTTTTAAGTGAACCCAGTTTTGTGCCTTGTTGATTTCTCAAACTCCTTACCAGTTTCAGCATCAAACCTAAGAGTGTTTCTTGTCATGGACTTTTATCCCCTTCTCCCCTTTAAATTGGGTGCTCTAAAACAACAACAACAAACATCTGACCACTAACACCATGCGGTGAACACTGTAGTTTCTAGATCTCTTGATAACTGAGAGAAAAACATCCCTGCTAATGTTAGCGTATCAGAGCAAATAAGATGTGTTCTGGAAGGAGCTCTGCTCTCTTCCTTAAGGTGGACTGTTTAGCCATTTGGTGTTGTGTGTGATGCTATGAATTTGTGATTTGCATGGCTTCAGATGTCATCGTTTTTCCCTACTTTCTAGGAAGTAACAGCTAGCAGCCGCCACTATGTTGACAGGCTATTTGACCCTGATCCCCAGAAAGTTCTCCAAGGTGTCATGTAAGTAGTACGTATTTAAGACTCTATCCAAAGTCTTGTTTGTCTTCATATTTTAATCTGCCAAGGAGTATAATTATGAAAATGCAGATACAGTTTTTTCCATTTGGCTTCATTTATAACAATATTTTATTATAAAAGTTTGTCTGTTAATAGTTACTAACATGACTGGCTTTTCTTTTCTTTCTTTTTTTTTTTTTTTATTTGAAGAACCTTTGTTTTCTATCTAAAATGTTTCCTTTGTGGAATGCTTTTATGCTTTTAACATCTACAAAAACAAGATTAAAAACTAATAGTAGTTGGAAAACAGTGGGAGAAGAGGCTGGAGAATAGGTTGTTTTTCTTTATCTTTTTGCTTAACTCATCAGCTGTCATCAGAATTTCCAAAATGTCAGCATTTAGAAAGCATTTCTTAGAAAGTTTAAGTTCTTGATAACGGAGAGCATGCATATCCTTTAGTGAGGAGAAACATTTTTAATTAACACATTGTAGATGACTGCTTTTAAAATTACAGTTGGATAAATGAGACAAGATTTCATGTGACTGAAAAGTGAATGTCCTATAGTTTTGAGGTTCAGTAGCTTTTACTTTTAGCACATTAGTTCTGAGGAAGAAGATGGGCTGCTCATGGAATTGGGAAGCATGGAACCCACAGGCCTTTGTTCTTTGTAAGTACCAGGCTCTAAAGAGGATGAAATGCATTTGGGATAGCCATCAGGCCACAAGCAGATGAGTCTCTTTCCTCTTCCCTTTAGTCAAGTAGTACTTTAAGCTTTATTTTTGCTCAGTCATGGTAATCCGAGATGCTTTGCTTAAGGCCTTTCTTTTGACTATAATTCCTTTTTAAAAATAATGATATGTAGCCAGACGGTGGTGGTGCCTAGCTTTAGTTCTGGTACTCTAGCACTCAGGAAGTGAGGCAGGCAGATGTACATGAGTTCAAGGCCTTCATAGTCTACAAAGTGAGATTCTAGACAGTCAGGGCTATACAGAGAAATCTTGTATGTGTGTGTGCCTTAGTGCATGTATGTGCACTATATGCATGCAAGTACGTGCAGAAGCCAGAAGAAGGTGTTGAATTCTTGAAATTGAGATTATAGGTGATTGTGAGCCACCCAATGTGGGCTCTGGGATCTGAACCCCAGGCCTGTAAGAGCAATGAGTGTTTTTAACTGCTGAGTCATCTCAACCCCTTGACTGTAATTTTTTTTTTTTTTTTTTAAGATTTAAATATATATTATGTATACAATGTTTGGCCTGCAGGCCAGAAAGAGGTGCCAGATCTCATTCTAGATGGCTGTGAGCCACAATGTGGTTGCTGGGAATTGAACTCAGGAGCTCTGGAAGAGCAGCCAGTGCTCTTAACCTCTGAGCCAGTTCACCAGCCCCTTGATTAATTCTTATTCAAAGCTAGGAAAGCTGGCTGAAACTCACTTAAAATACTTGACACAATTTTTGTCTTTTGTTTTAGAGAAACAAGAAGAAATGATATCCACTGCCCATGGTAGCTTTGCTTTTGTGCCTATAACTGAGAGAGTTTGGATGTTATCAGAAAACGTGTAAAGTATAAAATCATCCATTGAGTTTTGGTTATGGCTACATAGGAAAATGATTTAGAAGGGAAGGTTTAAATAACAGCTCTGTAGACAGACACTTCCTACATGGAGAAGTCAGCTCTCTAGATAGAGAATACAAAATATTAGTTAGGATTCTTCAGTTTAGTTGAAAATGCTCAATGAGTATTCAGTATATATTAGAGGATGATACTTTACCATTGTTACTGTTCATTAAGAGAAAGCTAGATTTACTGGTCAGTGAGCCTACCCGATAAACTCGTAACCTTGTAACCTGGGCTCTATCTGATGTGGTAACTAAGCTCAGGTGCTACTGGCACTCCAGGGAAATTTTAATTTACTAAAGACCACCATAGCTTTCAAAAGTTGACAAGTAAGAGATGCTAAAAGGAGGACACTGCACTGTAATAGCATCTTAGGCAGAATGTGATAGCCTCGTGCCTCTTGAAAGGTTAGACGTCTGAGACATGATTAGCTGCCAGGTTAGGCAGACAGCAGAGATCTGTTTACATGAGAGAGTGGATTGAGCGTGGGCATTGGAGTTGGCCAAGAGTAGGTTAAGTCCCTGGTTGTGACATTTCCTGGTGGAGTCCTTTTCTATCTCTGTGTTTGGGCCAATTATTCAGTTCCTTGAGCCTTTATTTTGTCATCTTAAAGAGAAAATAACCACCTAACCTTCAAGGTTGTTGTGAGAAGTAACTCAAAAATATAAAAATTCAGTGCCTGGTGTGTTTGTGGATACCACGCATTATCATTTAAGTGGTCAATTGTTACTGGCCTAGTTTAAAATAACTTTAAAAATGATAGGAAGGAGTATTGACTTCCAGAGTCTCCCTTCTGCTTCAAGGAGGTTCTTTCTTTCTGTATGTTTGCTATATGTGTGTGTTTTCTAACCCCTAATAAAAGCCTTTCCTCACTGATGGGAAAAGAAAGATATGAGTCTTTTCAGAAAATGAACCTCTTCAAAAGAAGTCAGAAGTATACAGTTTGAACTGAAGAGAAGAAGGAGGAGAGCTGGAGTCCTATTCCTGAATAATGTCACTGTCTGAAAATCATAACAAACGAAAGTCACTTATATTTTAACATTTTGTGTTTTTTTAGATGTATTTGTTCAGTACAATATTGATAGAGGAAAAGGGGAACCACAGTCATGCTTAGGAAAAGGTGTACATTTTTATGACATTATAAAGGAGTCATATTGGAGCACAAGAGAAGGGGGAGGAGAAACAGGAAAAGAGGGTATGGGTGTACATGCACCCATCTTAAACTGGCCCTCTGGACACAGCCTGAATACTAGGACTTCAAAGCCTAAAGGCCACACCTCTAGGTCAAGGTGATAGGGTCTGCTCTCCACTGCATGTATCTGAAGGGAAATCTCTAGAATAGAACCACCCAAAGATAACCTTTTAGTTTTATGGAAGTAATAGACAGAAACTGAAGTAAGCAGTTGCAAATCCAAAATCCAAATGTAGAAACATAAAATAACTGCTGAAAACTATAGCTTAATTTACAAGCCAATCAAGCTTTATTTTTCTATCTCCATTAAATATATATTTTACAAGGATTATGAGTATAAATAACATAAGAAAAATAAAGACGAAGAAATTAAACATAAGTGGTGCATTTTCATCAGAGCCTAGTAATTGTTGACATCACTGTATATATAGGAAGTTGCTTTGTGGATAATGCAGAGCATGAAGGAGAAATAACGCTGGTTTAGAATGACACTGTTAGTCTGGAACTCCAGCCTTAAATGTTATTCTGTTTTTAGGTGATAAGTTCAACTTTAGGCTGTCTTTGGACTATATAGAAATAAATATAAGCTTATTCCTGATTGAAACTTTTTCTTCAGCAGCTCTAGATTCCAGTTATATTTTTCTTTCCTTTTTGTTGCTATTTTCACAGCAAGGTGTGCTGTTTACTTTCTTCCTGTGGCACAGTACATCGCATTTAATATTTGAGCCCTTTGTCTCTAATGTTTTTCAGAGCAAAGGAAAAGGAAATGCAGTAGAAAGTTTAATCTCCATGAAGTACCCCGTGTCTCCTAACACCATTCGCTGGTGTGCAGAATTGAGATTGTAGCTCTACCTGGCAAGTGCAGGAGTGTGCCTTAGCAGTGTTTTAATACCAACTCCTCCCATCCCTCATTTGGGATATCTCCAAAACATGTGTTTTAAACTTTTTACCTGAACGTTCTTCTTCTATTTTTCTTCTGGTTTGATTTTTTAGTATTTATTTTTAACAATTTAATTCATTAACAACATATCTTGCTCGTAGCCCCCCATACATAGATACTCTTATTTTAACTATAGTTAGTATGTCTGAAATCAGAACAGGTCTTTGTTTTGCTGAGGAATCTCTTTTTTAGGCTTCTTATATTTTATTATCCCCAAACATTAAAGAGTTTGTTTACCTGCCAAGTGTCGGGTACTATGCTGCTAGTGTACTTAATAGTGACTACAGCTTCTGTCTAGAGGACTCAGAAGCCTGATGGGTTGAGTAACTACAGACATAGTCGGTCTCCCTTTTATCTGGTTAAAAAGTACCATGATGGTGACTGGTGTCATCCACTTACCCCTCAGGACTTTAGTCCTGTGATTGTGCCAGCCTCTCCACATTCGGCTTCCTTCCTTAGGCCTGATTTCTGTGATCAAAATCACACACTCCCTAATCTTCTCCTCCAGCCTCTCTTTTCCCTGTCACTTTCAGGACACCCTAAAGTGAACCTTCTCTTTTCAGTCATGCTCCTACTGTCTTCACTTCCCTCATAATCTACCGATAGGCTTTTTTTTTGCTCTTGCCGCCTGCTTCCTCAAGTTCTGACCGTTTTTTACAGTTCAGCTTAGCCCTCCCATCGCCTTAGTAATGCTTTAAGCTTATTTATCAACTGTAGTTTTAAACCTATACTAGGAATACTAAATTTACTATTTGGCTGGCTTGACACTGTCGATATTTTTTCTCTCTCCAGAGAGATTGTAACTCTTCAAAATAGACCTCCCATTGTGTGATGTTCTGTAGCCTTCATAACACCAGAACTAATTGTGAACTTTTAGAAGAATATAGTTAGGCAAGCCTTTCTGCCAAGCACCAGTAGACAAGACAGGAAGAAACCGTGTTCTTTTGATTACCTGGGAAAAGGATATAAAAGTAAAAATACGTTCATTTTGTATATAGGCATAAACAATTTTTAAAAAGATTCCAAATTTATTTTTTCATCAGGTTGCTATAAAGTCCTGATGTGCAGAAGGAAATAGAAAAAAAAAAAAATCATTTTCCATAGTAAACATGAGTTGTTTGTTTGTTTTGATTTAGATTTTATTTTTCAAAACAGGGTTTCTCTGAGTAGGCCAGGCCAGTCTAGAGCTCACTATGTAGTCTAGGCTGGTGTTAAACTCATGGCCCTTCTCCTGTCTCAGCCTCTTAGTGCTGGGATTTCAGAAAGACGTCCTAAGACTGGTGACATATTTGGAGGGTTCTCCAAAACAAGCAAACCCATAGAACTGAGCTGCAGATTTCTCATGGGGTTACTCTTACTCGAGGCTGCCATGAAGAAAAAAGAGAGTAGTAGATGTGGGATACTATGTAAACTTTAAAGATGTAAGGGATGGCTAGGTAGGTAGAGGTAGATAGACAGATCTTGCGTAGTTTTTTTATACCATTGTCTTCATTGGGTTTGCTTTTTATAAAAGTATTTCCCTGGGGTACATTTTAAAGAATTATTATAAGTAATGATCCACATAGAATCATCTTTGATATTTCCAGGTCAGACTTAAATTCTTGTCTGAAAAAGGAAATGGGCTTACATCCTAGCAGACTGATGAATGTTCTCCAGTTAAAGATTCCCAGAGGGACACCTATGCAAACGCTGTCAGGGCATCCTGTAGGGAAGGACATTGACCTCGGTTTTCGACCAGAAGACTTAGGAAAGGGATGAGTAGATGATGACAGACAGGTAGACTCAGATTCTGTTGTCCTTAAATGAGGTGATTATCACCTCTCTTTGTTTGAGCAGCTTCATGAAAATGACCTGCTAAACTATCAAGAGAACTAGAAAATTGGTTTTGCTGTTTGGTTTGTTTGTTTTGTCTTATGTCTGTAACACACTTTACTTTGTTCCTGAGTATTTGGAATGGGCACACAGACTGTTGTAGGGATAGACAACTCATTTTTTGCTTAATTGGAGAAACTGAGGAACAAGGATTGAGAGTTCTATAGTAGCACCTGGCATGACAGAGGCTCTGAGCAGGCAGCCCTGGGTCCCGTGAGCATGCTGTGCTTAGCGCAGGTGGAAAGAAAACACTGAGGGAATGGTAGGTGGTGAAAGTGTGTGGCCAGCTGCTAGGTTAGTGTGGCAATGACTTAGAACTTTCTCTAAGAAGAAAACAGCAGACTCTGATCAGTAAGTAGGAACCTAGATGGACAGTCTCACACTGTTTGTTACTGAGGCCCTGGTACACTACTGTTATATAATTGTTATATAATAATATACTGATATATAACGGTATATCAGAACTTGGTTAAAAAAAACTTAATGAATCTCTAAGCCTAATAGCCTCATAATGAATTGTTAATTATCTGTTTTATTCATTCATAAAATCTGAGAGAAAGTTTACAGACAGGGTTAGATCAGTCTTGGTAAGTCCTGCCCTCAAATATTGAGCTAATTGAAAAGCAAGTAGTTTAGTGTTCGCCTCAAGACATAAAGATATCATCAGAAATGTGTGGTGATATCAGCTTTCAGCACATATCTAAACATACTGGATTCTCTGCTAATAACTGAAGAATTGTAGAAAAGGGTTAATTAACACTTTATGTGTCTTAGTTAGGTGCTGAGGATTGAACCTAGGGCCTTGGACATGTTAAGTAAGCTCTCTGCCATGGAGCTATACTTCCATCCAATAAATGTGGTTGGTGTTGGAAATATGTACTTGTTGATTTTTTATGTTTTTTTAAAAGGTTACCCCCCCCCCCCACACACACACACACACATACCCCATTTTACTACCAGGTCATGTTTTGCTAACTCCACAACTTGCTCTAGTATTGTAACTTTCAAGATTGCAAAATATTCTTATATATAATAGACTTCTGCTGTCCAAAACAGGAAGAAACAAGTGTTTGGGTGAGCTTAGTTTGTGATACAGAAGAGATTGGTGAGCTGAAAACCCTAACAGTCATCTTAACACATCCCTGATCTAATTTTCTCTTATTATTTGGGACACTGTTATACTATCTTGAAATGTTTTGGACTCATAGTAACAACACCTACTCAATACACTTAATCTTCAGAAGAATGTAATGCCTTCCCTGCTTCTAGAGATACGATTATTTGTAGTGCTCTAATATGTAAATGCTTAGGTCTAACTATTATAGAAACCTGGGCTAATTGATTACAAGAACTGCTAGGCTGTCCTGACACTGCTGCACTGTTGATGACTCAAGTCTAGTGAGTGAGTGCTTCTGTACTGGTTCTGATTTCCCAAAATGATTATTTTTTAAAACTCATTTAATTAACAGAAAGGCTATAAACCACATACACTAGACTTTCCTACATTATCCTGCTGTGTGATCTTGTTTCTATAGAAGTTTGCTTACTCTCTTAGGGCAGGGCGGGTGGGTGGGGGGCTGCCCCTGCCTGCCCAGGTAATGCCAGGGGCAAAATGTTTGCTTTCTTTACTTTGGCATAGTTAAGGACATAATGACATCGTGGTAAGACGTTCTGCTTCCTGAGCATACCCAGTGAAAGTGATGGGAACTACTCAGTATGTATCATAAGGTTAGAGTGGGGTGGAACAGAGTGGTCCTGCTAAAGTCAGGTAGGTTCCATTGGCGGCTGGCCTGTCTTCTGCTCCCAGAGCTGTATTAAAGGTAGCCTTACATACTCTTTTGTATTCAAAGGATTGTTGCCCATGTTAGAAGAAGCCAGCTTATTTTGAGTGGAGGTCTATCAGGACTCAGGATTTTTCTTCCTTACTGCTTCCTGTACAGTCTTACAGCCAGTTAGCACCTCTTCCTGTCCCTTCTCTTCAGCACTCTATGTGGCAAGGGTGAGGGATTAGAATTTGTCACTCACTTCTGGACTTTTATCCAAGATGTTACATGACAAAGTGGATGAGTTGGTCTTTGATACTTTTCCTATGCTGTCTCAACATACTTTTCTTTTTCTTTTCCTGAATTCAGAGACATGAAAAATGCTGTAATTGGAAACAATAAACAGAAAGCCAACCTCATTGTTTTAGGAGCTGTTCCAAGGTATGTTACTCTCCAGCTTATTTTTCTTGCGTTCCTTCCAAGTTTCTAATGTACTTATTCAGTTAGAGGATTCCCCTTGCTTATCATACTCTTTCTTGTTTTTTAAAATAATATTTTAAATAAATGTTTTAAAGTACAGAACCATCTCTAAGGAAACATATACATATAAATGCGCATGCGTGCACGCATGTGTGTGTGTGTATATGTGTGTGTTTGTGTATCTGTCTCTGTGTGTGTGTGTGTGTGTGTGTGTGTGTGTAGGGAGCATCAGAGTTCATAGAATAAGGGAGATGGTCATGAGTGGTCCAGCTTGAGGATTTGGAGAGTGGTTCTTTGGCAAGCTGAACTCAAACTGGAAAGGGATAATTAAAAAGAGAAGAAAGCTTTCCATTCACAAGGACTCAACATTTTCATTAAGAAAATTAGAAAGCGGCCCTCTTAGTACTACTGGTCTGAATTCAGGGTCCATTTCTGCTTCATTTCAGTAGATCTTGGCATTAGGAGTCTTCATGTTCTGCCGGGACCTGCCATGGGCATGGTGCTGTTTCTATAGAGACCACTGGCTTACAGCTTTCAGGTGTATAGTTTAGCAAACATATTTATTTTGTGTAAAATACAACAATTTCTTAGACTTTTGCCTCTCAATGTTTTTTCATTGAATTAGCAGATGGTATAAAAATTATATCTCCAAAAACCCAAATAAGTTCAAACAACTACATTTTTATTTTAAATGACTTTTTTGAGATTATAATATAATTCTATCTTTCCCCTTTCTTTCTCATCTCTCCAAGCCTCCACTCTTGCTCTCTTTTTATTAATTGTTGGTGTGTGTGTATTCATAAATGCATGAGTACAGCTTGCTCAGTCTGTATAATGTTACTTGTTATCTACCTGTTTTCAGGAATGACCATTAGATATTGGATAACCAGTTGTCATGCTCTTCTTTAGAGAAAACTTTGTCTTGTTGTCAGCATTTCTTACTTGCCTGTACTTCTTTATCTAGGGTTGAAGCCTTGTGAGATTTCCCCGTCCATGTTAGGGTGTCTATTGATGTGTTATCCGTGTTCAGTGAGTCAGGTGGTGAGACTTCATGATATAGATCTGCCCTTCCTAGGAAACAGTCTCACAACAGCCTTCCTGTTCCTGTGGCTCTTAGAATCTTTCTGCCCCCTTCTGCAGCGTTCCCTGAGCCTTGGTGCAGGAGTTGTGTTGTAAGAGTTGGGAATGTGCTCTGCAACTCTCCCTTTTGATTGCTGGTGCCGGCTACATTTTTATTATGTGGGATATATTTCCACACTGCTCTTATCACACAGCTGTGTTACATTAATTATTATTGTTTTCCAGTCTGTTTACCAAGTCCCCCTTATTCTTTAGATTGTTGTATTTGCTTCAACAAGAAACCTCAAGCACAGAGCTGAAAACAGAATGTGCAGTGGTGTTAGGGAGTCTTGCAATGGGCACAGAAAACAATGTCAAGTCTCTACTAGACTGCCATATTATCCCTGCCTTACTACAAGGTATGTAGGGAACCAATTTCTCCGTATTCTATTTACAGTATTTTAAATGCTGGTTGAGAGATGTCATGCTGGGTGGTGGTGGCGCATGCCTTTGATCCCAGCACTAGGGAGACAGAGGCAGATGAATCTCTTGAGTTCAAGGCAAGCCTGGTCTACAGAGTGTATGTATTCCAAGACAGACGCAGCTACATAGAAAAGCTCTGTCTCAAAAAAACCAAACAAAAATGAACCTCACATATAGTTTCTTTTAATAGGACTACTATCCCCAGACCTGAAGTTCATTGATGCCTGCCTCCGATGCCTACGGACGGTATTCACCAGCCCTGTCACCCCAGAGGAGCTGTTGTATACAGTGAGTTTGGGGTCTTTTTGGGTCATAGTTTGATTTCTTTGTCCATCTGTTTCTAATTTGCCTAGTGTCTCCTAATTCACCCAGCTGTTGATTTGGAAGTCTCAAGTATTTGACTTTCTACTTATTTGTAATGTTAAGTATTCTTGGCTTTATAAATAAGCAAATGATAGTTTGAGAACTCTTGCATGCTGTTTTTAAAGACTTATTTCTGTGTTAAATGTATATAAATTAAGGAAGGATGTTTTTCTCAATGATGAAACATTTTGATTTGGAATGTTTGGAAATGCCTTGGAAATTTTATCATAGAGACTGTAGAGAATTCAAAAGTGTTAGATGTCAGGGCGCCAGTGGGATAGGGTGTGGACAGCAGCAGAGCTGTTCAGTGGACTTAACTGGCTGGATCATGTAGAGGTAGAGTTTGACTGGCAGAACTGCTCAGGCCAGTGGGAAAAGATGGGGTTTCTACTTTGAAACCCTAGTTATTGGACAGGTAACTGTTTTAGGGTGAGAATATGAGTTACTTGCAGGAGAGAAATTAAGTTTCTTCTCTTGCATTTTATTTCCAAAGATGAATATTAAAATAGCTTACCTTATCCTATGCTTCAACAGTTCTAATGGCCATGATACTTTTATTTTGCTGTTTCTTAAAGAGACTTGATTTAATCTCATTAATGATAAAAGGCTTTGCTTGTGTACTTTCTTGTAGAAAGACTTTGTCACGTGTGCTTAATACCTTTGTACCTTATTACTGTCTGCTCCTTCCCTTCCATCCAGGATGCCACAGTGATACCCCACCTCATGGCGCTGCTGAGCAGGTCCCGCTACACCCAGGAGTATATCTGCCAGATTTTCTCACACTGTTGCAAAGTAAGACTCAGAGTAAATGTTCTTATGTAAACTTGTGCCTTCTCCTCACAAAGAATTTATTGTTGAAGCCTAACACACAGTTGGTTTGCTTTCGGGCTGTGATTGTGATACTTTAGGAGTGAGTGTGCTGTTTGATACCTTAGCATTATGTAGGTTTTTACTGACTTCAGCATACTGTATATTTGTTTCCTTATTGAGAGCTTTCACCTTTTCAGTTAAAGGAAGTGCTTAAAAGCTTCAGTTGCTGGGAAACAGGCAGCATGTTGTTATTGCAGGGTGAAAAGGTCTCAAGACATTGTGGGAAGAATGCAGAGCCCTCAGCACCTCATACCGCCCTCCAGGGCCCTCCCTGTACTCAGTGTCTGGAAAATCCAGCTTCTGTGCTTTTCAGAGGCTCCCACCTACACTGGAAAATGTTATTTGTTTGCCTCATATATTGAATAGTCTTTTAGGTAAACATCAGTGATTATTTATTTGAAGTCTTTGATAATTTTTTAATGTTTTCTAACTTCTAACCAGTTTGTTGCTTATGTTCTGGTGGTCACAGATGCCAGCTGAGGAGCTTCCAGCCTCAGAAAGGAAGGAGTAAATAGGTACATCTCACAGAAGGATCACTCTCTGGGCTGTTTAGCATATCTTCCCAAATTTAATTAGTTTATCTGGCTTCAGGAGTGACATCTACATTGTAATCTAATTTTTAAATCCCCATCCAATCCCTAGCTGCTTATCACAGCCTAAAGGTTTTGTGTTTGTTTGTTTATTTGTTTTTATTGTTGTTAAAAAGCCTTGATATTTTTCTTCTTGATTATTTTGACTGTGTGTGTAGGCCAACTCATAGAAAAGGAAACTTTGGTGAAATTCATTTGCTTACAAGTTCAAACCCACAGGATATAAGTGCTTATAACAATAGAATGATGTTCTAGACCTCCCTGTGAGTAGTTTTTGGGGTTATGCGCCTGAATCTTGTCAGCACCTGAAGTTGATTGCTGTTATCTCAGCTGCTGTCCCGAGGAAGGAGCCATCACTACTCCTTTACTGGGAGACTTGTGCCAGCACCCTCCAACCACTACTAACAAACAATCCTATCAGAAAAAACACCTTTACTGACCCCCCCCCCATAGTCTAGTATTCTTATTAAATGAACACATTTAAGTATTCTGAGATCTAACTAAACCTCAAGGAACATTATCCATGACAACAGTAATGACTCAGAATGCAACATCAGTTTTATAAATACACAATAGCTTAATGCATCTTTAAAACAACTGTTCGTGTGGTCTTTAAATTGTCCTTAATCACAATATTAAAAAAACCTTTTGCTTCCATGTTCCTGTTTTGCTTATAGACCCAAATATATAAAATCTATAATAGAATTTTAATACTGATTCTTGGGACCCCCTTAGCTAAAATTAAGTGGAATAAGACTTTACCAATGGGTTAGTATGAGCATTAAGTCAGTTCATAAGCTGTGAGAAACAAGACAGAAGAACAGGATTCCTAAAGCACTGTTATAAACTAGAGATAACTATGTTCTCTAATGTTTCCAAGTTACCAAGGTACAAAGAGGGCTAGTGATAGTAGCTGCTAGAACTCTTAATTTCTAAATTGTTGCTGCTTTGTAAGCAACATCTCAGATCTCTGAGGTTTCCTTGGTGTCTAAGACAGAAAGGGCTTATGATCACTGCCTGGTGGGCGTCGCCTCCCCCCACTCACGAGGTTCATAGAGATGAAAGCGACACTTGACAGAAATCCATGGTGGGCCCTCATCTCCAATTGGCTTTCCTTATAGCTCTTTCCACAAGGCTGGGCAGAGGTTTAGAGAAGGGAGACCTTGTTTGATAACAACTATTTGTTGCCATCTCCTGAGATAAAAAGTAAGGCATCCCAGCAAGCAGTAAGCAATTCTGTACAGAGGATTAGAGCGTGTTGGATCTGTTCCACAGCATTTGCAAATGCACCTTTTGTTAGTACAACTATTGAAGATGGTGTGGGCCTTAGACCTAATATCTAGAGCACTCATCTAACAGAAGTGGGACAGGACAAGAGAAAACATGCCTGTACTGATGACGTCTAAGACGCATTGAGAAGAGAGTTTAATGGGCGAGAGGGTGTATTTCGTAGTCTGCATTAACTAGAGTTAAAAAAGGTAAAACACACACATACATTTGTTTTGTTCTGTTCTGGGTGTTGTTTGCTTGAGATAGGCTCTTCCTGTGTAGCCCTCCTTGGCTGTCTTAGAACACTATGAACACCAGGCTGGCCTCTAACTCAAAGGTCTGCTAGCCTCTGCCTCTGCCTCCCAGTGCTGGGACTGAAGGTGCAGTACCACACCTGACCACCATTCTGTTTTAAGACGGTCTTGTTTTGTAGGCTAGGCCAGTTTTGAGGAGTGATCAACCTCCAGACTACTGGGTTTAGGCATGCCCTAACCACATGCCCTGCTTTTTTATATCTATGAAATAGCTTAGAGAATAGAAAATAATACATTATAGTTCGGTCTTCTCACATTACAGAAAGGCTGTCTGTGAGGAGGAGCAGAGACGCACAAGTATCTGGAGGCAGTCCTTTAGCTACATGAGAATAGAAAATAATACATTATAGTTCTGTCTTCTCACATCACAGAAAGGCTGTCTGTGAGGAGGAGCAGAGACGCACAAGTATCTGGAGGCAGTCCTTTAGCTACATGGTCATTCCAATAAGCTCTGTCAGTATTTAGCAGCATTTCCTTAGTGTATAGTTTTTGAGTTCTTGGTATATTCTAGACACTAATCTTCTGTCAGATGACTAAGCTATTAAAGATTTTCTCCCATTCTGTGGCTACCTCTTCATGTAGTTCAGTTTCCTTTGCTGTACAGAAGCTTTTTAGTTTCATGAGATTTAAAATGAGAGTGATTTATAGGTGACCTGCTTTTTACTTGGCTCCCCCCTAATAGTCTGCACCATCATGTTTATAGTGAACAAGCTATTTCAAATGAGACGGTTCAATGAAAACGTTTAGAGCAGTTTACACAGTGAGCACGTGGTGAATACTGCCCATAATTTTGACTGCAGGTGTGTATGAGTTGGGAAGAAGAGAAATGTGTTTAAAGCCTTTGCCTTGAAACCATTCTGGATGGATAGCTGATAATAAGGACAGTGCCTCTGTACTCTGGGAATTGATCACTGTCACCAAAGATTCTACATAAGCACATATCCACTATATTCACTCATCCTCCTCGATGTGTGATTCCCAACCTGGAGGTTGTGACCCTGGGGAGGGGGTTTGCATATCACATATTTACATTATGGTTTGTAATAGCAATATTTTAGTTATGAAGTAACAGCAAATTAATTTTTTTTTTTTTTTGCCTAGAGGTTACCACAACTTGTGAAACTGTCTTGAATAGTCACAGCATTAGGAAGGTAGATTCTGTTCCCTTATTTATTCTTGGGAGATAAGAAGGGAGATGTAGACATGTCACTGGGAAGTTATGGCAGCACCTTATATACCAAGGTCTGTCTGCCTTGCTTTGGAGTTTTGAGTTTGTTCAAGCACAGGGTAACTGTGAGATCTGTGCTGTAGAAAATGTAGTTTATTTTAAGGAAGCATGATATAATCAGAATGATTTTTGTTAATGTGTTACTTTATTCTCTTTTCTTGCAGGGACCAGATCATCAAACAATTTTGTTTAACCATGGGGCAGTACAGAACATTGCTCACCTACTAACCTCACCCTCTTACAAAGTAAGATGATAAAAGTTATGTCAGATTTTATCTTTATTTTCATTAATAGAAAGCGCCTACATGTTTTATTGCCTTTTCTGTAGCTGTGATGAGGAGTAGATAGATTTCCATCCATCCATACAGGATGTTATGTTCCATCAGTAAAGCTGTACAAGGCGTGTGTTACTACAGAATGTTCTTCTAATGGAAAAGCATTGTGCTTCCCTCTCCATTGTTTCAGGACATTTTATGCCATGAGTTGTAGATTTTCACTTGTGAAATAATATTTCAGGTCTCTCTGATCAGTTTGCAGTGCTGAACTTGGTGCTTGAGGCAATGCCTTCAAGTGTGCAGGACGAGTGGCTCCTAGTGGCCTACTGGATCCGGGAGTCTTTGGCTTTTCTACTTAGAGTCTTTCTCTAACTACAGAGGCTCAAACCTGCAGTATATATCCACATGCGAATCAACATTTAGAATGTGTTCTGTTTTGTGTTTTGAGTTAAGATGTCCAAAGTTTTCAGGCTTAATAATTTACTGTCTTTTATAGAGACATAAGCAACACTATAATCCGTTATTAAACATCAAGTCAAAACTTTGGCCATTCACAGCTGCCTGGCTATAGGCTGTAGAAAGAGCGGGACGTTGTCTTGTTTCTTGTTACAACTAAACAAGCTGGAATAGACAAGCACTGAGTTTTGCCCTCTCTGCTTGTGGCGACACTGGTCTGCCCTGTTGTCCTTCATTTTCTTTCTGGTAAGGCTCCACCTCAGACGTCTGCCATATGGTTATTGATCATGGTGAAAGCTACAGGACAGGAATGAATATGGGACCAGTCTTGTGCCATGCAGAGACTGTCGGGGCTTGTACACCACGAAGCAGTTATATTTCTTTCCCGCTGCTCGTGGGATTCACCACCTTGTTCCCTCCCAAGCTCATGTCCTCATTATTATTATCATTATCATCATCAGTAGTTCCTTGAGTCCAATCAGTTTGGGCCTGTGCAAATGGGTGTGGAGCCATGTACTGGGGCATAGGTAACCAACCAGTGGCCACATCCATAAAGGAAAGTGGGTTTCTCTTCAGTCAGTTGCCAAGAAGATATAATGATAGATAAGATCAAATACATTATATGCATATGTGGACATTTCAGAGAGCAAATAAAAAATACTATTTAAAAAAAAAAAAGGAAGTTGTAGAAGCCAGGCATTGGTGGCACATGCCCAGCACTCGGAAGTCAGAGGCAGGTAGATCTCTATAATCTAAAGGCCAGCCAGGTCTACAGAGCAAGTTCCAGGATAGCCAGGACCACACAGAGAAAACCCTGTCTCAACAAACAGTTGTGCAGGTGCTGATGGCTGTCTTTCTAATGCCCAGCCCCTGCCCCTTGTAGTATTCCAAATAGACTCTTCTGAAAGAACAGAAGACATAAAAACAGTTTTTCAGACAGTCGTTCATTGCCCTTCATTTCTGCCACCCTCCAACTTCATTAATTTTTCAGTTTCCTGTCTTTCCTGTGCTAGATTTATTGACCATAACAAATTTTAAAACTTAGAGTTTGTGAGGACGAAAGTGTTTGAATAATATACTGTTATTAGCATGTTTTGGGCTCCATTGAGGGCACACGCCATCCTGGAGGAGTGTTCTCAGGTGAGGGCGGGTAGTCAAGCTCAGTGGTGGGGATGTACAGGATCATCTGAGGATCCCTACAGATGGAAACATAGACTGTGGCTTAATTCTGCTTGAACTCCTATTCTAACATGGCTTTTTGTTTTAAGGTCCAATTCCATTTCACACGCATTTATAAAAATGCTAAAAAACAAAACAAAAAACTCCCAGAGCCCCTCACTTCAGTCCTCTGTACAGAAAAAGACATGCCTCACCTGAAAGGCATTTGGTAATTATTTGCAAGTTCCCTCTTTCTATCTTTTAAAATTGACAATTTCTATAATGTTTTTTAGATTTGATTAGGTGTTTTTCTGTTCATTTGAACTGCTACTTTCTTACTGTTTCCTTTTCTATTGCTTCAAAAAGTATTTGGCTTCTGCTGTAGTCTTTGGATATGCAGGTGTGTTTTCTGTGGTGCCTTTAGTTTAGTTTCCCCACAGTCCTAACAAATGAGTGCTCTGTCTGAGTTGTGCCTCGGCTCACTCATAACTTAAGTAGAATTACATAATTATTCAGAAGAGGAGGTTAGATTCTGAAACATTAAAATCATACTTAAAAATTTAAAATAAATACACATTTTGTTTCTTCATTTGTTTCTCCAGGTTCGAATGCAAGCGCTGAAATGCTTCTCAGTTTTGGCTTTTGAAAACCCCCGGGTATCGATGACCCTGGTAAACGGTAGGCTGGAACTTTGAGTGGCACCTCCGTGATTTAACTGATGACTTCTCAGACTTAAAGGACTTTCTTACACTCTGTCTTCTGTTTTCTTTCCAGTTTTGGTTGATGGGGAATTGTTACCACAGATATTCGTGAAGATGCTACAGAGGGATAAGCCTATTGAGATGCAGCTTACTTCAGCAAAATGGTAAAAGTCAGAACAGTATGGGAGGGAAAACCACGAACACTGTAGGATGTGAGCGAGGCAGCACGATGTGTGCTTCCCATGCCCATCTTGTTGGGATTTTGAAACTTGAAATTCACTGGGCTCTCTTACATTTTCCTAACTTGGATTTTTTTTTTTTTTTTTTTTTTTTAAATACCTGGTATGAGGAACAAAGCTGTCCTCTAAACTGTTTACAGAAAATTATTAAATCCTGCTTATATTCTCCTTGTCTTTAGGGCAAAATTACAGATTAGATCAGGTATGGCCAATACATACTCAATACTCAGTAGGAAGACAGGTAAACACAGTGCTGGTGAATTATCAGTACAACACAGTACTTTACTCTGTTGAATATATGTTGTGCAGAGTTTTCTGCTATGTGTTTAATAGAAAACTTACATTTTTTTTTTCGTAGATTTTTTTTTGTTTGTTTGTTTGGTTTTGGTCTCAAATTCAAACTGAGTATTTTCCTTTTGTTAAAAACTTAGAGGCCTCATAGAAATAGTTTTTTAAAAAATGAAAAATATAATGAACCTGACAGTATAACAATATTTTAAGAATTTCAGCCCTTTAGAATTTAAATAAAAATAATTCTGCTGATTTTGGTGTGTTGTAGTCCCTGACCCAGATTACTGAGGGATGTAAACTCAGAGAAGGTCACTAAGTTTCTGAAGTACTGAATAGTCAGCACCTATTTAGAGATGCAAAGTTGGGTGTTATAATTTTAAAATTACACTTGTGTATTTATTAGTTTATTTATTTATTGTATGTGCACATGCGTATCTGTACCACTGAGCACATGTGGAGCTCAGAGAACAACTTTTGAGCGTTGGTTCTATTCATATGGCCTTTGGGTCCCCAGGATGAAACTTAGGGTCTCAGGTTTGCCAGCAAGTGCCTTGACCCACCGAGCCGTCTACCAGCCCATTTTGTTGGATTTGTTTTTGAAATTTTCTTTTATTGCATTTATTTTTATTCAAAACTAGATATAATTATTGAGTAAATTGTTTCTCAGTAGGCTTGAACCACTGCCCAACCCACAGAGCTACTATTGAAACCTTCAAATCCTCATTTCTGATGGAGATCTGCACTGTTTGCTAGAATGCTTCTACTGCCTGGACTTGGACTATTCCTACATCAGACCTTAGCCTTTTACCAGTGTGTTTTAACATCTCTCTCCTTTTGGTTAGGGAAAACTTTGTGCATTAAAAGTATAGGAGGAAAAAAGAAAAGAGAGAAAAGTATGGAGGAAAAAACCCAGTCTGTGCACAATCCCTATCTTCAAAAATTTATCCGCTCTTGCCACTAGTTGGCATTTTTTTTGAAGTTTTATTTGTTTGTGTTTTATACCTCGCCTACTGTTTATGTATATGTTAGTTTATCTTAGAGCTGAGTTTCAGGTAAAGAATGACAGAATCTCATCACTTAAATGACAGTGTATGGGTTTGTTTTTGCTTGTTTGTTTTATAAACTCTTAAAAGCAAATCTTTAAACCTCAAGAATACCTTGTGTCATTTCATTCCAGTTTAACCTATATGTGCAGAGCTGGAGCAATTCGAACAGATGACAGCTGCATTGTATTAAAAGTAAGCCAGTTAGTTCTTTAAAACATTGGGTACGAGTGTTGCTGTTGTTTCTCATTACACACTTGCATTAGGGCATGAGTGCACTGCATAAAATGACATCATACACGATGCATTTCTGTGGTATGCCATGTAGTCTAACGTTGGGTTTAGATGTATATGGATACTACAATAAAATAATTCTTTTATTGTTATAACTCTTCTTTTATAGTAAAGGAAATATAAAATTGTACCAATATGTAAAACTGATGAAATAGTACTGTTTGCCAGATACAGACATACTTCACCCTCAGGCATAAGGGAGTAATTAAATGACAGAAAGCAGCTGTCATCTGTGTTCTGTGATCTTAGACAAGCCTGGATGACAGACCGTCCTTAAGTCTTGTGAGCTTCTGACTAGCTTGGCGTACCTTACCTGTGGTAGGATTCAGGTGCCCCAAAGTCCCAACAGCCTTTTTATGAATGAGGTTGGCCACTCCCCCTTTAGGAGTTTGGGACTCTGGATAAGTGTTTTTGGGCTTTATCAGCTGACACCTAAATCCCACCACACTTACCCTCTTCAGTTCTTGGATATGAAAATGGAGGCAATAATTTCTATTCAGCTATTTCACAAAAGTATTGTGAGGCTAGTTATGTATTAAACCCATTCCAATGTCTTACTTGCTTTAAAGAACAAAACAAAAGTATTACCATGGTTGAAAAAAAAATGAGTTCAAGGTTAAAAGATCATTAAGAACATTAAGTTTAAACCAGACAGTGGTGGTACATGCTTTTAATCCCAGCTCTCGGGAAGCAGAGACTGTCTGATCTCTGATTTTGAGGCCAGCCTGGTTCTGCAGAGTGAGTTTCAGGGCAGCAAGGACTATACAGGGAAAATCCTGTCTCTAACAGAGAGAGAGGAAGAAACAGAGAGAGAATATTAAGTTTACTCACGAGACTGAGTTAGGTGGGCTACAAGCTTGAGGCCAGCCTGAACTACATAGGAAGACCCTGTCTAAACAAAACAAAGCACCAAGAAATAATATAGAAGTCGATAAGTTAGTGACTAACTTGTATTAGCATTTTGTGAAAGACTTAAGGACCCCCAGGTGAACAGCTCTATGTAGACTAAGGACTTCCATAGAAATCACTGGCTTATTTATTTCTTTAACCCTTACATTCTTTCTCATTACCATCTTCAGATGCTTCAGTTGAGAGCATTGAATTTGATAACCCATGAATTTATAATATTGATGAGTATTTGTAATTAGGAATGTTAGGAAAAGAGTAAGACTTCCCCTCAGAAGCCTACCTGAACTAGCCTAATAAGAAATCAGTGGTAATCAACAACATGCTAACTTCTGTGGTAAAAATAGAACAGGATGATGCAGCTATCTTTGAGGCATTGATGCTCTTGTAAGTAACCTCAATAAAGTTTACTGCTTTACCAAATTTGGGGAAAAAACAAATAGGAATCTAGAAAACAATGAAGCATGATTGACTATTGTCAAGATGGCTTCCTATAAATAATAACACTCAGTGTCTACTTTTACATCAGCCTTAGAAATAATAGACACAGATAGTTTTGAGAGCCTGCCATAGAGACATTACCAAGACCAGTGTCAGGTGCTTGAAGCATGTTAAGAGTAAAACTGAACCGGTTGATTGATACAGTCACTAACATTTTATAACTGGTGGAATCGGAAATGGAAGAATTTCTTAAGCTATATTTTGCTTTTGTGACTATAGATAGATACTAATTACTAAAAATTAAAAAAAAAAAAAGTGATCCCAACCATCTTACTAAGGAAAGAAATAGCATTGCTGATGAAACAGCCAGCTATCTTTAGAGCAGCACATAGATAAGACAGACTGTTGATGTGCTTGGTCTGTCAGGAGTTCTTAGGTGTCTTTTATAAGGTTCTCCAGTAAAGTTTCAAAGCAAGTAGAGTTTCTTTTAACATAATCCTAAGGGCTTAGTGTGCTGTAACAAACAGTCTTCTGAATTTTGCTTGTTTTTGTATTTAAGCTTTTTTCTTCTAAAAACCAGTTGAAGAAATTTATCATACAAACCTGACCTTCAACCAATAACATTGGATTAAGTTATTTAATTGCTCATCAAGCTTTTGCCTTTACCAAAAAGCAAATAACTGATCTCCCTGCTTTCAGACTTTGCCTTGTCTGGTTCGAATGTGCAGTAAGGAAAGATTATTAGAGGAGAGAGTTGAAGGAGCTGAGACACTCGCCTATCTGATTGAGCCAGATGTTGAGCTACAGAGAATCGCTAGCATAACCGATCACCTCATTGCCATGCTTGCTGACTATTTCAAGTATCCCAGCTCAGTGAGTGCCATCACTGACATTAAAAGGGTATGTTCTTCTGAATTTTAAAGTATTCTTACCATTCACAACTGTGAAATAATTGATAATTCTGAGAGCTCATTTAAATAAAGGAATCTTCTATCTATATTAACATAGATAATAGTTTGTGAGGTTTTAAAATCAAGTTTGTTTAATGTTTAGTATCGGAACACTTTTCACTAAACATAAAAGCAAGAAGAAAATTACATTTTTGGCTCCCTTAACTAAATCTCCAAAACAGTGGGGTCCCTACATTGAGTGTTGACGTTATACCATTAGGTATCTAATTCAGTTCAGGGTCACAGAATCATCTCTCTGGTGTTTCTCCTCCTCCCCCTCCCCTTTCCTCCTCCCCCTTTAAAGGTCAAGGGTGGTATTTTTCTTTCATCTGGTTGATCTCAGTTTACTGTCCACTTCAGTCTTTCCTTCCTTTTCCTGTCTTTCCCCATTTTGGTTTCAGACTGTGCTTTTTGGCCTGAGGTTAAATGCTACAATACTGTTTAACGTCAGTTTGGGATAGGATCAAGCCATCATTACTTTTTCTGAAAACACTGTCCCTTGGACTTTAGTATCCCTTTGACTTGTTGCTTCTCAGCTGGCTTGCCATATCCATTTTTCTAAGACAATCTATTAATGTAACTTAATTTAGGGAGGTCGTGACAGGATAATGACTTTTATTTGTGGTCGGGACTAGTCTGTGAATGTGGCGGTGGCCCCAAGGCTGACTACTCTCTTCACCTTTCACTGGCTCTGACTTCTGAAGCTACCCTTCCAGCAGGCAGTGACCTGATTGTCATTTAATGTTGAAAACGAACTGTGGGTATGCCTTTTCTCTGTCTTAGGAAGGCCTGAAATAGCTGTCAGGGGCACTTACATCAGTTACATGCACTGTCCTCTGTTTTAAAGTTATGGGTCAGAAGCTGGATGTGATGGCACATAACTGTAATTCTGACATTCAGGAGGCTGAGGCAGAAGGACAGTGAATTTGATGCTAAATTGTGCTCCATAATATCTCAAAACAGGCAACAAGATAGTTGTGTCCACTTGTCCTTGGTAGCATTCTTTTCCTTGCAGAAGTGATGGCAGTGCCTTATCTGTTTCCTTTGGATGTTTGCTCACCTCTAAGAAGTACATGAGCAAGTCCTGACCCTGGTCTCCTGACCAGCCTGGGCTTGCTTTCTTCCCTGGCAAGGCCAGGAGAGAAGGAACATGCCCCAGCCCAGGAACCCGTCCTGAAGGTGTCTGTGCAAGCACTCATAATGTGCTTCACT
Organism: Phyllotis vaccarum; assembly: GCA_033318265.1. NCBI lineage: Eukaryota > Metazoa > Chordata > Mammalia > Rodentia > Cricetidae > Phyllotis > Phyllotis vaccarum. Next base: position 110,528,614 of record JARWLC010000004.1, read on the forward strand.
TGCGCACAGAGATTATCCCTGCTCTTCAGAAGTGCTTTTCATTCATTTTTTTCATCATAAGTCTGGAATAATTTTTAAATGATCTCCAAATGACTAACATGAATGAATATTTTGTTATCTTTAGATTATCCAAAAATTTCTTAACTACCAAAGTACAGATGTTAGACCTTTGGAGGGAAATTCTCATGTGAGTAGGTAGATAACGTTACTTCACATCCGTTTGTATGGTGTAAGTTAAAGCTGGAATGTGGTTAAGACCCAAAAGAGTTCCATGCTCCTGCACTCAAAGCCAAGTGAGTGCTCACGTTGCAGAGGCTTTCACAAGCTCGGTGTCTGCATAGCTATCTCAGGTGGGGAATGCTTACCTTGTGTTGATAGAGTGTTTGGTTATTCTCATCCATAACCAGGAGCAGCTAACTAGAGTCTGGGCTGAGCTCATTCAGTTAGTGCTATAGAAGGTCTCAGAGGGTTTCCTAGTGTTCTCAACAGTCCCTGAAAACAGTTTACTTTCCCAGGGCAATGCCTTTAGGAGCTGTTCGTTTAGATCATTACTTTTAGTTTTAAAATATTGATACACTTTGTATAGTTATAATTCATAGTTAAGGATCCTGAGAAATGTTTCTATTTTAATTTTATGATAGTTTTTTGGAAAACAGGTTTGTGGAAGAATTGCTGACAGTGCCATTTATGTATATTTAGATATAGCAGTAGTTGTCTTATGCCAATAATTAATTTTAATAATCTTCTTTAGTAGCTAGTGATGGTGACCCTAGTATATTGTTCACCAAGGGCTTTCACGAAGGGTTCCCTATTTCTAAAGGCTTTTAAATGTCAAAATTAGGATAACCTTGGTATAATAGCATTCGGTTTGTTCAGCTTGCAGTTGGAAACTGCAGGTTTAGGCCTGCCTTCTCCTGGTGCTTCTCTGTTAAGGAGCTGGTGGAAGCGAGCATCAGTGCCACTGCCGCTACCAGGTGGAAGGACTGAACAAAGAGTCCAGCATGCATGTTTTTTTTCTCATATATCAATGCCAAAAGTTGTATTTATCACTTTTAGACAGAGGTAGCCTGCATTTCAAGTCATGCCGACAGACACAGCAAGATCTCAATGTCATGAAAGTCTAAAAGTAACTAGAAAATTCATTGAGTGACAGTACCTGTGTTAATAGTTGTTACTTTTTCTGAAGTCAGTTATTTTTGTTTTATTTTTATTATTTTATTATAATGCTATATTTTATTAAAATGTAACTTATGGATTAATTTGGAATTTATACTTTCCCCACTTCCTGTAGCTTGATCACGACTTAAAACATGCCCATGAACTCCGCCAGGCTGCATTCAAGCTCTATGCCTCTCTTGGAGCAAATGATGAAGACATCCGGAAGAAGGTGAGTCTGGGAGAGGGTCGTCCCCCAGTCCTGACAGCCAGCAGGCAGGGAGTGACGTCAACCTGAAAGTCGTGAAGAGCACTAACAGTGACTGAATATAATAAAGCAGAGTGACAAAAGGCATAATTGAAGAATGAATGGGACCTGGATTTGGGGGATTGTTTTTAGAACATAGAGTGGCATGGCCATGCTGGAATGATAAATAACTGGCCTGCTGTTTTGTGTCATTAATATGGATCGCTATGTTGCACACTTTTGCATGTGTTCTGATAAAAATCATTTCTAGCACTGTGAAGCTTTAGACACCTTGAAAGATCTAACACTAGAATTGTAAATGTTATTTATGGATATACCTTCTAATGCCATTGAGAAGTTCAAATCTCTATTGTATATTGTTCTTTAATAATGTGGCTTAGTTTTATGTTTTGATTTTTTTAACTTTTATTTTATTTTTTGCTACTGTGCAAGTTTAATGTGAATAAAATCTTTGTGGAATGATGATTTTATGTTTAGTGAGTGGTCATCTGAATTTCCCAGCTCTTCTAAAATGTGTCACTGGTATCTTGTCCCCGTGTTAGTCTAATGCTGAGCTCATGTTCTTTTAGAAGTAGTTCTAGGTAAGATATACAGTGTAGTATTCAATTCTAACTTGGCTTTCTGCACAGACTAAAAGGTTAGGATTTACCGTTCAAACATACAGTCTGGTAGATTCTACACAATGGATTGCAGACATCACTCAACAAAGCCATATGTCCTGTCATGAGTGTTCACAGTAGATGAGAAACTGGGCACTATTGAACATAATGATTTACTGACTCTCTCCATCTTAAGGAGAATTGTGAGAGAAATTAAAAGTATTGGCATTTACCATGATTTAGAGAAATATTTTAGGCTTGTTAGAGACATAATGCAACCAACCTTAAGTATGTTGGATGAAATAAATTGAACAAGAATCATCCTTGAAGAAACTGAAGGAACAGCAATAAGATCAGATGTGTGAGGAGCTTAGATTTTGAAACCAGTAAAAAGCACAACTAACAAGCTGATTTCTCCAGTGACCTCAATCTAGTTTAACTAGCAAAAGGTTTTGACCTTCTCAAAGTGTTTTAGTATATGACTTATAAATGTCATTTTTATCATCTGTGACTTTCACTTATGAACTGTTACTTCAAATCAAACACTAGAGATGCAATATTACCTGTGTCTACCCATGGTTTATGGATGTTGACACTAAATAATTTGTTCACTTTAGACATGTGGTGTATCACAAGAGACTATGCTTTGATGGTAACTCATATAGATAAAGTTAATGATGACATGGACTATGTAACTTAAGTATGTGCTGATTTCTTATTGGGTTACTAGGAAACAGGAGGAATATTTTATCCATTCTTACAGCTCCAAAGACCATGTCATAGAGTAAAAGGGAGTTAGATAGAAGGACCATAATGGGGATAGGATGCTCATTTGTACTTCTTTGTACCTTTTTTGTCAATAAATGATTGTTTTGGAATTAATGACTTAATACATGATATCGTGTTCTAGAGGTACTTGAAACATAACAGTCTAATCAGTAGCCTACTAAAACTTGTGTTCACAATGTGTATAATTTCTTGGTAAGGCTGTTGATCATTTCTGTAGAAAGATAAAAAATAAAGAATAAGTTATAATTGTTAACTATAGTTTTTATGTGTGTGGTAAAGAAAAGTAACTGTGATATTATGGAATGGGTTTACATAGAAATTTTAGGAAATTATTAAATTCTGGGAGATTGGTAAGTAGCTCACAGTTCATAGAACTCACTGAAGAAATTGTAAAGTGAGAATTATGACAGACTCTGCTTAAAGGCTGGTCTTAGAAGAGGAAAAATCCATATTTTCAGTGTATTAAAAAGTGATGCCTCATACTTGGGACACATTTATTACTATTCCTTTCTTTTATTGAAATGGTTATTTGGATAGATTGAATTTACTTTCCATGAAGTGTTTCTTTCTCTTTTATCCTTATGTAATGTGATGGTATTCTTTTTTGTGTAGATTCTTAATGCACACTGTTATTATTTTTAATGTAGCATTTATTCTTGACAATATAGAATTTCAGTGTACTGATAATATGTGTGGATAATCTTTTCAAGGACTGTAGACCTATCTTCCCAGGCCCCTCAAAACAAGTTTTTCTTTATTTTTCGCATGTTTCAGCTGCAAAGGTGAAATGTGCATTTGGTCTGGTTTTCATATTGGAAACAGGAACATAATTCAGTAAATAGTATGTGTCACAGTGTCCTTTTCTGGCCAGTTAAGGAGGAAGAGTAAATGCAAGAAAACCAGAGCAAAACCAGGGCAGTGAGAAGTACACACGGCTGCTTAAAGGGGACAATAAGTGTCTGGCTTTCTAGAGTTAGGTCTTTCTGTCTTAGTGCTTTTAAAGATGGCTAATGGTCTGTTGTGTTGTCATTTCCTAATACCATTTCTTTGAATTCAGTGTAAAACTAAACATGATCTCCATGTCAAAGATTTCCCATCCTTGGGAATCATGCCACTGTATTTCCATTAAAAGCACAACAAAACACACCTGTTCCTATAAGTTAAGAAGAGCTCAAATATCTGTTGAGCAAGAATTGGGTGTGGTATTGCACACTTATGATCCCAGCATTTGAGGTTGGAAGCTGGAGAATCAGGATTTCAAAGTCATTGTCAGCTACATAGCAATCTTGAGCTCACTTTGGGCTATATGAGATCCCGTGTAACTCTCTCCACAACCCTGAAAAATAAGTAAATAATTAAAATGTTGATTGAGTGTAGAAACAAAAATGAAATAATGCACAGGGTGATAAATTGTTTAGTATGACTGGATCTTTCTTCTATGCACAACAAAGTTGGTATTTATATTCTCTTAACCTTTCATGTTTTATTATTCTGGCATACTTTCTAATTTCTTAACTTGTATCTGGTCAAAAGGGTAAAAGAAAGAAGGTCCTGATTGTAAGAGTGAAAGCATTCTCATTGGCTGTATAAGGAAGAAAGAGAAGTCCAAGCCAAGGTGGACTCCATGAGATTAATGGGAGTTATACCTTGTACATAACTTAGAAGAATTCAGCTTAACTACAACAACTGACCCTGATTCTTGAGTGCATTATCATAGATAAGGGCATGGACAGGAAATAAAAGTTCAGTAGAAGAATCTAGAATGTCTTAGCTGTAACATCAGGTAATTGACAGTAACACTAGGTAATCACTAGCTCTGGTCTCGGTCAGAGGCAAATCCAATCTCTAATGATGCCGCATAGTAGTGCTGCTTAAAAAGCAGAAGTTGAGATCGTGGGACATGACCACGATGTTAAGTCATGTAAAGCCAGGAGTAGCAAGCAGCCCTTTAGTCTTCAAACCACTTCTCTTGTAGTGAAGACATGAAGACCATGACTTCATATCATACCTGGTGATCATCAGGGGCTCTAGAAATTGAGCATCTGTCACCTCTCTTTTCATCTCTTTGAGGAGCTAATGGAGTGTTTCAGAAATCTAAAAAGAATACATTGATGAAAAATGACAATATCCCAGAATAAAGTAAACTTCAAGGAAATTAATAAACTAAGGATGTTGCTTTTGCCTTGGGTGAAAGTAAGCATGTTAGAAATGATAATGAAGCACTGGTTGGAGTTATTATCCCCTGTAGGGTTCTGACTGGGAGGGCATCACAATGCTTTTCTCTTGTGTCTGAATACTTACCTTTTAGCTGGGGATAATTTTTGATGAACTAGAATGTAAGCTCCATGAGGGCAGGTCTTTTTTATTTGTTATTACTGTATTCCTACCATCTACAACTCTGCAGTTGACAATAAACATTTGAAGAATGAATGGCCAGTGAACAAAGTAATCAAAGTGATGGATGAATGATCTGTGTTGTAGAATTACATTATTCTATAACAGTTCTCAAACTGTACATTGACCTCTTAGTCAGGAGCTTTCCCAACTTCAGGCAGCTCTTTGAGAAGAACTTTAAAATGGAAGAAGTAGATGCCTGCTTCTTATAGGCAAGGACTTTCATTAGATACAGCACAGAGAAATACAAATGATTCTCGGTTTTCAAGAGGCAGGTAATCCTAATTTCTAAGTGTCTACTAACCTGGGTTATGGGTCAAAGAGAACATTCTGTATGTCAAAGTAATCTTGCCTATTGTATCCTAATTAGATATGCAGGAGTAGTACTGGAACTGGTGTTCAGCACTAGCGTGCTGAGGCCCTGTGCTCCATCTTCAGCACTGCAAGATTAGAAAGGAGTTTCTTCTTTCTCTGTGTGTGGTTTATTTAAAAAAAAAAAAAAAAATTCATAGAATGTACAATTGTGAATCTGGAATAAATTTTCTAGGGATAAACAGACGATCTGGTTTGTGGAAATTAACCTGACTGAGGATTCAACCTTTTTGTTAAAGTGGTGTTACACCTTTGTGAAGGACCTTCCATTAAGGTTGGTTATACACTAGCTAACTGAACTGTTACAGTGTGTGAATTGCCTAGCAGAGACAACATGTAGAGAAAATGAAGAGCAGTAGGTGTTAGCTTAAAACTCAGCAGAGTGAGAAATGGTCAGGGGACAAGGAATTATTTGGAACAAATTATATAGTATACCTGTTGTTTTGAATGAGATTGAAATCTAATTGCTTTGGGTATATCACTTTTAATGCTTTCTAAATGATTTATATTTCATATTTCAAGATCTGAAAAGTCAGTTTGTCTCCTGGAGAGGAGATTTACAGTATCTTTAACATGCCCTAAGCAAAGCAATCAAGGCTGGCATTCTCTTTCTTTTTTAAAATGACAGTGTTGGGGCTGGGGAGATGGCTCATTGATTAAGAGCACTGGATGCTCTTCAGCGGTCCTGGGTTCAAGTTCCACCAACCACATGGTGGCTCACAACCATTTGTAATGAGATCTTATGCCCTCCTCTGGCCAGCAGGCATACATGCAAGCAGAATACTATATACATAATAAATAAATTAATTAAAATGATAATAATAAAGTGACAGTGCCAGGCTATGTTGCCCAGGCTAGCTAGTATTCCTGGTCTCAAGTGATGCTCTTGCTTCAGCCTTCTGAGTGGCTGGAACTATAGATGACACCATTGGACTAGCTTGCTTTTATTTTTAAATTGAATTAAAAAGAAATCTGAGTGGTGTAGTGGCACAGAAAAATTTAAAACGGAGGAAACAGGCAAACAAAAACCCAGGAATCTCCTTCCTGACCCTTTTCCTGGTAAGGATGATTCAACATAATGTATTTGTAGTTAGTGTGATATCGGCCACACAATAGCACTCAATAAATGGTATCATTTGTCTGATTACTTTATTTAAATCAATACTGTATATGTCTTTTGTGTGTTTGAAGAAAAGATGGGCAATATTTGAGATACATGTAAATAAGAATTTATAATGAAGAAAGTGACTTTATGATGTAAATTGCCCAAATTGTCAGTATTTCAGATAAAGAATTCTTATATTTCAGAAACATACTCTGCAATGAATCTCTTATGACAGTTTCATTTTATAATTTTAACTTAAAACATATTTAAAAATCTTGATTTTTAAAACATTTTCTATGGTGACTTAAGTATCTTCAGCCAGGGTTGACACTCACACTAAGTAATCACCGTCCCTTGGAGACAAATTCCCAAAAGAGAAAAATATACATCTGTTTCTCTATTTTTAATGCTATAAGATTTTTATAATAACGTTAGTATTTGAAGTCAATTTTATATTTTTTGCTTTCTCCAAATTTTCTTAAGCATTTATCTTGAAAAATTTTATCCTTTGTTATATTCTGATTTTGTTGTCATTTGATCTTTGGATAAGAGTTTAAATGACTATAAATTTATGTTTTCAAGGTTTTACAAAGTGGAGTAGTTTTACATGGTTATTTCAAGAGCACAACATTGGATTCTATATTTGTCACTTTCCTTGAGCAGATATAAGAAATTATCTCTAAGCCTTACCTGCGTATTGAAACAGACACCTTGAACCTAAGGGTTTTCCATGGCACCACAAACATAATGTCCTTTAGGATTTGGCTTTGCTATAAATAAAGTTCAGAGTTTATAATTCCTTAACTTAGTTGGTGACTAAGTTGTAAGTTACCTTCTTAAAACTGACCTTCCAGAGAATTCTAAATGAGCCCTATTACATGCATTCATGGTAAGTATTTCTAATTGCAATATGTGCACAGTGATGAGACCCTTGACCTTCAGCACACTGAACGCAGCAAACCTACATGTGATACTGCTATATACACAATAAGAGGCACTTAGAGAAGACAGAAAAAGACTTTTCCTTCAGAACTCCATTAAATGGAATCATGGAGTTAAGTATTTTCATGTAGTTCATGGTATGTAGTTGATAAATTCCTTATAATTTAGTTAAAAGGCAGATGGTTTATAAACCAAAAAAATGGGATAAAATATGGTCTTCATGTTTGTAAAGCAAATGGGCAGCTTAGAGTTTTCAGGAATATTTTGTCTGGACATGAAGTATTTGGAGTAAATAAGTACTTTGGAATAGCAAAGCTTGAAAAAATTGAATTTGTGAAGAATCAGAGCTATTGTTCTGCCCTTCTCCATAGTTAAAATGGTAGCACAAGGGTCAGCGGGACACAGACCTATTACCTGTGCAGTTCTTGCCTGTAAGAATGGCTTGTGTTTTTAAGTGGTTGAGGGAAAGCTGTCAGAGCTAAAACACTTTCTGACATGAGAAGAGTAAATTCAGTTCCGACCTGTGTTTTCAAGGCCGTGTCCCAATGCAGCCATGCTCACTTGTCCTGGACTCGCAAAGGGTCTACTTACTGTCTGGCCCTTGCACAAAGAACCCATCACTCTGCTGACATTGCATAGCTCTAAAAACAATGCAGGCAAACAAACAAAAAACACCATGAACTGATTTGGTGGAAAACTACTTACTATTTGTCCTTGGTGTATAAAAGGAAATGGGGTCCACAAAACCAGAAGAGTGAGAGAACATTGTCTACCTTCCTGCAAAACTCATTATTAAGCACCTACAGTGTGACATTGTCACTAGAGAAGCCCTTATTTGAATGATGATAACATATATGGATCGTGGGCAAAAAGATAAAAACTGTGACTTTTATTTACTATATAAACAGTTACTGGATTCTGTGGATTGCTTGGGATCATTGCTGAGTAAGATGCTATATCTAAGAGAAAAGAAAGCAAATTTAAAGCATTTTGGAGGGTCAAAATATCATACAGTTCAAAAGATCCAGAAATACTGTACTTTGATGCTGAATTCCATGTGACTAGAACAGCCATTGGTTGTGAATTCACTATGTTCTGGACACAGTGACACACTTGAGTATGTCGTCTCTTTCTCCCTTATACCTCACTCTACCCTGTGAGATAACATCCAGATCTGGAAGCAACCCGTTTGATCAGGGTAGCAGGGAATAAATAACGCTAAAGCCTGACTGAGTACGCTTCCTTTTTCTCTGAAGCCAACACCTCTGTTCCTCACTGGTACATTACTTAAATGAGGTTGCATGCCTCTAGCAGACCCAAAGGATGATGTAAAGGACAGGAAGAGTGGGGAGCTCAGTATAGACTCAGTGTCTGCCAGCAAAAGGCAGGCCAGCAGCTGGAGAGCACGTGACAATTTTCCCTGTTTGGTACAAGGTAGATAATGAGATACATTTATTCATTTGTCATTCATGATATATCACTGATGTGGCCAGGAATGGACCAAAGATTGGTTTATACCTTGTAGGTTTAAAACAGATGAAAATAAATTGCTGTATAGTCAGTCATTCATCCTGGAGTTACACATATGTATAGAAAGTCTTGTTTATACTGAAAACCAGCATTGCCACGAATAACTAATACATGCAAAATAAGAACAACCATAACAGGACATGGTGGTACAAGCTAGTCAATGCTCGGGAGGCCGGAGGATTGTATATTGAAGGTCACGTAGTGAAGGCCACAAAATGATTGTAATTAGGATGAGCTGTTATGAAGGATCTTGCTAAGGGCCTCTTATGAAGAACCATTGTTGGAAAGCTTTCCCACATTTCTATTTCTACACATGGAAATCAGTTGTTTCAGAGTTTGGGCCTATAGAATGGGAAATCCTCATGCTTGTTTCTTTTGCATCGATTTAAATGTTTTTCTAAGGGTACCATTTAAGTGTGATTAAATTATAAACTATTATAGAGAGGAAATACTCAGGTACTATTTCAATCTACGGCATTTGTCTTTTAAATAATTTGTTTATTTTTATTCTTTTGAGGTGCTGGGATCAAACCCAGCATGTACATACTAGGCAAGCCACTGCACCACTGAAGTACATCCCCAGCTAGAGGTACTATTTCAGAATCTTATTTTGTGGACAGATTCCTCATGGAATAGAGTTTAAACTGTGACATCCTTTGATCTTTAATAGTCACTACTTTGTCGAGCTGTAATGTCATCATTTAACATAAGCTACATAAAGGCAGTACTTGGACTATTACAGGCCCTAAGCTTGTATTTGCTCAGTAAATTGTGTATTTCTGGACCTTAATAAAGACTGTGAGATATATGACTATGAATATACAGGATAAGTTTCCTATGTTGTATAATTCCAGGGACAGTGCACAGGCGCATCCCTGTGATAGTAAACAGAAGGAGGTAGAGGAGCAGTTGCTGCTATTTAAATGGTGATGTATAGTGGTTCTATTTATTTGTTAAACTAAAGTATAATTTGGTGACTGCTCTGCTTCTGACTTCTGTGCTGATGTAAGCTGATGACTGAACTTAGAACTGAATTTGTGTAGTGATACTTTTCATAGATGTGGGGGTTTTAATACAATATAACACATCTGACATTATAGTGTCTTTACTAATTTTTGTTGTTTGGGGGGAAGGAAAGGCTGTCACAGAGAGATAACTCACATTTCCTCAAAGTATAGAATATATTAGAGCCGTGTGTGTGTGTGTGTGTGTGTGTGTGTGTGTGTGTGTGTGTGTGCGTGCTTGTTTGTGTGGAAGTCGGAGGTCACTGTCTATATCTTTTGTTGCTTATGACCCTCTGTTTCCTGCACCACTGAAAATCAGCCTTTTCATTGGCTAACATGAGACCCTATGGTTAGAGCTTAAGTCAGTGTCCATTGCTGTCTGTGAGGACTGAAGCTACAGTCCACACCCCCCAGCTCTGTCCTCCGTGACAGGTCCTTCCCAGTGTCCTCCAGCCACTCTCTGCCTGGCTGCTTGCTTTCTCTTTCCTTCACTAGACTTCCATAGATCTGAGAGGCTGCCTCTTCTGGTTTTTAAAGTTTGGCTTTAGCCCTTCACTGCTGTCGTCTTTAGAATTGCAACACTTCACTTTGTAGAGCTTCTGGGAACTTCTTGGACCCTTTTCCACAAGCTCTTTGGGTTGTTGTTGTCCCATATGTGTTGTGGGTTCTGGACTTTCACCTTCTCTTCCTCGTGCCCCAAGGTCTTTTGTCCTTGTGACAGGGATCTCCCATCCTGTTCCACTCCTGGAAGAATTGCAATAGTACAATTGTAACAGTAGATACTGACCACGGATACCAGTGCAACACTTGGCCCATTGACTAAACTTCTGTCAGTTTCAGGCGCAGAGATTTAATTCTGTAGTTACGTTTCCAGCCCCGATCCTTAGAAGAAAAGGGGTGACCACCTTCACTAGAAAGACGGACTATTACTAGTACCCCTTCTGGTTGTGTTTGTAATGGAGGATATATCTCTTTTATGGAATCTCCAACAAGACCCGTGGGTCAGTCAGAACAACACCCACTCTTCCATCCACAAAACTAAGATTTCATTCTGGGTGCTATGACTGGATGTCTTTCAAAGTTTTTGAGCATGGCATTGGGGTCATTAGGAAGTATCATAGAGAACGTGATTTATCTATCTCTCTTGCCTTTTCAACCCCAGATCTATAAAGCAGTGTGGCACTTCATCAGACTGTGTACCTTGGCTATTATTACCTCTAAGTTCTTCCCTGTTGACCTGAACATTTTTTACCTGTATTTCTAACCCTTTCCTTAAAGCCTTATAATCACATTTTTATCTTTATTTGGTCAAGATATTCTCACTGTGATGACCTCCTCCCCTATATCCTTATAAACATGGCTTCAATGCCCAGACTGTAAACCTTGGTTAGATTATGTTCATTCACACGAACTCCCTGGATGTTCTTTTGAACTAGAATTATATGTTCATATTCTGATACTGTATTTTTACCCTCTTATGAATCAAATTCCCAAGTTCTGAGTGTCCTAGAACCCTGGCAAGGTTACTGAAATCTGCTTTATAACAGTTCATTTATAAATTTATACCTATCGATGGCCTAGGAAAGGTCAGTTTGTACCCAGATGGAAAGTATCTCAAGATAGTCTTACTGTTTAAAAACAAAACAAAACAAAAACCCTTAGAAATTAAGCTTGAGGCTACAGTCCACTGTTGAAGTGGTGGGTACTAACAGTTCTTCATCATCCTCCCTGAGTTTGGTTATTCCCTAGAAAGGTCATAATGGTCATTCCCCAATTAATAGTAGAAACCCCATTCTTCAGAACGGTTGTCTTTCCTGCTTTACTTTTATTCATGTCTCTTCAGTCTACCTCTCTGGGGCTCATGTTCCCTTCATTCCTTTAGATGCTTATATAGAGTTCGGATCTTCCAGGAGGCTAAGTAGTCTCAAACGTTTGTTTATTTTGCGTGTATTTGTTTGTGAGAAATGTGTACACAAATGCTTTTTGCATGCATGAGTGCCATGGTGCATGTTTGGAGGTCAGAAGATAGTTTGTGGAAGTTAGTTATTCCAGCATGTACTGTCCAGGAATCAAACTCAGGTTGCCAGGCTTGGTGGCAAGCATCTTCACCTGCTGAACCATCTTGCTGGCTGCATTCAGGTATTTATGATGGAAAGTATCTCAAGATAGTCTTACTGTTTAAAAACAAAACATATTAGATGTTTATATGATTGCTGACTATCCTATCATTTGGTAGATTTACTTCTTTGGCTAAGTGTGGACTGTAAACATTATCCATAAGTCTCTTTCGAGTCTTGCCTAGGCTTAGGTTTCTTAAGCACCTCAAGTGAGTGATAGTGGTTTTTTTTTGGTTTTAGAAAGTAATTCTGTGTCTCATTCCCCGATACACTCACAATCTCTGATGACGTCACTGTAATGATAGAAGAGAGAAATGAGAGAGTAGTCTAGGAGTCATGGTAGAAGGGTTTTAAGCTTTATGTACCCAACTTGATGTATTCAGCATCACAGAAGGGAAGAAAAGGGGACAGAGTGGAGAGGTTCCAATTAGAAGCAGGACTACAAGCCTGGCACCGGCTCGTGGGTCCCATCACTTGGGCCTGAAGTGACAGGATCTCCTAGGCTCTCGTGTTTGAGTTAGGGACTCAACAAGGGCAATATAGACAGACTTCATCTCAAAGGGGGGGGGGGCTCTTAACTGATGTCCCAGAGAAAAAGCAAAGTCCTTGTAAAGTAGAGGTGAGTGCAGAGGACCTGGGGGTCTATAAGAACTTGAAGTGGGAGATGGGTACCACGAGGAACATGGGGATCTCTTGCAGGTGAGTACAGGGCTGGGGGGACCTGTGGTGAAAGTCTGGTGGGATTGTGTCTGCTGAGACCTGGGCAGGCATTCTATTATCAGGAAAAACTTACAGCAGGATTAAAAAAAAAGAGTAGCTAGCCTGAGAAAGAAGACATCTGGGAGGCTAGAAGTGATAATGGGGCAGCATGGATGCTCACAAAAGGTAAGAATGTGATTAGGGTTGGTCTGAGATACATATTCTTGGGCTATTTAGACACTGGAAAACACTTTCAAAATTTTTTTTCTGACCTATGGCTAAAGTGTGGTTCCTTGTTCACTCTCTTGCTCCATGTGTGTAAATGTGTGTGTTAAGTTTGTGTATGTGTTACTTGTATGTTTGTGAGAGGACAGTTTGCAGAAGCTAGTTCTCTCCTTCCACCATGTGGGCCCGGGTGCTTGATCTCAAGACCTCAGACTCAGTAGCACGCACTGTTAGCCCTGGAGACTTCTCACCGGCCTCAGGTCCCTCCCCCCTTTCCTCTTCTTAATGTATATGAATGTTTTGACTGTATATCTGCCTGCATCACCTCTGTGTGGTGCCTGTGGAGGCCAGAAAAGGGCATTGAATTCTGTAGACTGGAGTTACAGATTATTGAGGGTTGCCATGTGGGTGTTGGGAATCAAACCTGGGTCCTGTGGAAGAGCAGTGCCTTTAACCACTGAGCTGTCTTTCTAGCCCCCAGGTTCTCTGTTCTTGACAGTAGAGATCTCTTTACTGGTCACTGGTAATTGGAGATGACTTCTGCTCAGCTTCAAACGTGCTGATATTTCTCTCCTGCTCTGCAGTCTGGCTTCAGAATCCCATGTCAGTGTAGGTTGGTCTTAAGCTTCAACACAATGAGCTCACATTTAAAAAATACAGATTCCTTCCTATCTGCAAGAATCTGATTTAAATGGTGTGTCTGGGACACAAGGACTGTCAACAGCTCTCAGCATATTGGTCTGTTGCTAGGTGTTCCAGGTGAAAGTACCTGCTCCTCCCAATGATGGATCATTCATGTTTAGAACTATTAACCAGAGCAGTATTAAGGTGTTGCTAAAGTACATGGATTCTGCAGTCAGGTAACTCTTTTGTTATTTAGAAGCCTTAACTTCCTAGGATGTCAGTGACAATGTTCATAGAGATGACAGAGCCAGATAACCAGAGAGCATAAAATACTTAGTAGAATGACTGTCACATACACAAACTCAACAAATATCCATTGATGATGTTAATATTTTTGTGATTATACTAACACTTTAATAGGAAAGGTCTTCTTCTGTAGGCTCGTGCAGGTTGAACTTAATTTCCTCTGCCCACTGTTCTTTTATCAGTACATGACTTAATGAAGATGGATTTCAGGGTATCTTTTAACAGTAAGAAGCAGAGATTAATGATTGTTGTGGTGTCATGTATCAGGGCTGGTGGTATGGTGAAGGATAGCAAGGGTTACTTGTAAATATTTCACTTAGTTTAAATTTGCTTGGTAAGGTGGAGCTTCAGAAACTAGATTTCATTCACTTGGTGAGGACAGTGTGGGCTGTGATTCTGTATTGTCCTTACAGGGAAATGCTTCATATTTTACTTACATCCCCTCGCTCCAGATTGTTTATGCACACCTCTGTAGTACTTATGCCATCTAAGTTTTGTTTTAAAAATAAACATAATTATGCCTATCATTTATCCTGGCTTGTCCTTAGTTAGTGCTTACCCTGTCTTTCTAGTGAGCTGCCTGTCCCACTGCAAGGTGATTTTGAGAGGTAAAATCTTTTGCTGAAAACATTAAACTCTTAACGGACAATAACAGACTTGCATTTACAAGTGGTGAAGTTTGTCAGCTTCGTGTTGTTATTTATGCAGCATTAACCTTTTTCTCCAGATCATTGAGACTGAAAATATGATGGACCGGATTGTGACTGGCTTGTCTGAGTCTAGTGTCAAGGTGCGGTTAGCTGCTGTCAGGTATGAGCTTTCAATGGTCTGAATCAAAATCCCTTGCTGTGTATTTAGCCCGTTTCCTTTCCGGTCCTTCACTGAGCGCAGGATGCAGATGTTCCTGGAATATCTGCTCAGGTGAAGTCATGCAGTGTGCAGTGTTACCTCACAGAACCTCTGACACCTGAGAGGTGTCTGGCTGTAGCTGACTTAGTAATGATAGCCATGCTTGAAGTATACGTTCATACTAGCGAAAGCCAAGCAATTGATTTGAAATGTGAGTTTCGGCTTCTTGGGAAGCTAATTTTGATCATTCTTTATAGATGTTTGCACAGTTTATCCAGATCTGTACAGCAACTTCGAACCAGTTTCCAGGATCATGCGGTGTGGAAACCTTTGATGAAGGTGAGAAAGTCATGCAGTTGGCGCAGAGCCTATGAGCTGAGCTGGCCAGCAGCTCCCGGGTCCAGGATTACACCTGATTCTCGGGTAGAATATGTTGATGTTTATCTTGAGTCAGATGTTCTGAGTAGCTATAGACTTAGAGAATGCATTTCTCAGGGCAGTGTTTGATGTGTGAGAGGGAAGTCTCAGCCCAGGTTTCTTTATTAGCTTGAGCTCTTAGTACTCATTTGGTCTTCTGTGTATTTATTATCACTCTTTAAAATCCAGAGTTTTCCTTGTATTAAAAAAAGAAAATAATTGGCTAGTTAGAGATATAAAATAAGATTTGGGCCCTTAACTCTGCTTTTGGCTCTCCCATTCTAGCAGAAAAGAATTCAAGGCAAATCTGAATTGAAACTTAACGGGTGCTTGCAATTAGTTGCTGCTAATAAAGTCAGCGTATAGAACCACAGTCAACCTTGATTTTTTTTTTTTTACATCTTAAGTGACTGTATGCATTTCATTTATTCAGTAGAATTTTAAATCTTATTTTGATTTGTTGTTGTTTGTTTTTGAGTACTTACTAAGCACTAAGCAAAGCTTGCAGCAGCCATTCTACCCTTGCTTAAGCTAGTTTAGAGAAGGGGCGTCAATGTGGCAGAAATTAGAGAAATGTCAAGCAGAGAAATGTGAGTTAGACTTCAAAGGTAGAAAAAACAAAAGGTTTTCTTTCTTTGAGCAGAAATGCTGTGTCTGAAAGGTGTAGGAAGTAGAAGAGTGTAGTGAGACAGACTGATGGACAGATAACCAGGCAGGAGCCAGATCATGCATGCCTGATACCTTAGTAACTGGAAAGTAGTGGCAGGAGGACCATGAGGTGAAACCAGCTGCACTAGGTAGTGAAACCTTGTTTTTGTGGGAAAATTGCTGTTGTCTGCTTTTAAAGGTGGACTTGGACCAATGCTGTAGGCCTTGGGAATTAGCATGCTGAGTGGCTTTATGGAAAAGGCAGAGAATATGACTTATTCTTCGAGGTCCTGAAATAAGCTGATAGTCATTCTTTAAGAAACAATATGAGCCAGGCAGTGTTGGCTTACACTTTTAATCCCAGCACTCAGGAGGCAGAGGCAGGTGGATCTTTGAGTTCAAGGCCAGCCTCCTGTATGGTCTAGTGAGTTATAGGACAACCAGGGCTACACACTGAAACCCTGTCTCAGAAAACAAAGCCAACTCCCCTCCCCCGCAAAACAGTGTGAACCCCAGAGCTACTTCACTAGAAGGCATAACAGTATTGAGAGTATGATTTGTCTTTAGGTTTCTAGAAGGATGCCATGATACAGCCTTGTGAGGCTTATCAGGACAAAATATTACTTTAATCTCTCCTTTGTTGTGGGCCCTTCTCAGTCTGTGACATTGTACTTGCCCCATGTCCGTCCCTTGACACTTTTCTTATTTCCCCAATGGATATGTGGCACCCCTCTGAACATGATCCATTTCCTGACCTCAGAAAGGTTATTTACCTACTTTAACTACAACCTTCATGCCTTTCCAGCTGGTAGGTACGCCTGGGGGTAGACTGGTCCAGGTCACCAAAAGTCTGTTTCAGATTCACAATCTCTTATCCAGTGGAGCCAAATTCATTATTAGATTTTTGAAGGCTCTCCTCAGCTAATGGTTTCTTTTACAGCTGCTACTCTTTCTTTTCAGGGTTTTGTTTTTTGGTTTGTTTGTTTTTAATTCTATCTTGATCATAAGACCTCTTAACTACTTTCTGTTTCCCAAAATAACTTCTTTCGTGTCTGGAGCCCTTTCCTCTGATTGCCCAGCTCAAAATCTATCATGCACATCAAGGATAGAGCAAGGTGATTTCTGTGTACTTTTCCAAGGGCAGGTGTCTAATGAGCAGCTTAGAAGAGTTTTGTACTCATGGCTGTGTGTGGCTTCAACTCTCAAATCATGGCATAGCACCCATTTAAAGTACAATATTAAGATACACTCATTTTGATTTATCATAGTTGAGAAGCTCATGTATCTAATGATTTTTCTTACTTGCTTTTCCATGTATTTTAAACTGTTGGTTAAAAAAACACAAGAGAATAACCATTTAATTTTAATAAAAAAATGTGATTTAAATTTTTAAATTTTTGTGTTTGTGATTTAAATTTTTCCTGTTTGGGTAAACTTGATATGTATATATGAATGTATATAATAACTTTTTTATTCTGGAATCAAATCTAGGGCCTCATACATGCCAAACAAGCACTCTACCAACCAGGCCTATTTTATTTCTGAAATTCAGTTTGATTGACAGTAGAGTTCAGCTTCTAAATTGCAGTATTTTTTCCTATACACACTGTCCATTATGAGAAGTCAAGTTGAAAGGTAATTTTGTAGGGTTTTACTTAGTCACCACTGACCTCTCCTTCAGCATTTTAAAATTAATGACATTGCCCTTTTTACTCTGTAGGTTTTACAAAATGCACCCGATGAAATCCTAGTAGTAGCGTCTTCCATGTTATGTAACCTTCTTCTTGAATTTTCTCCAAGTAAAGAGGTTAGTATTAACTTTTCTTATCTGGCTAAAGTTTAGTCAGTTGCTCTCTCTCTCTCTCTCTCTCTCTCTCTCTCTCTCTCTCTCTCTCTGTGTGTGTGTGTGTGTGTGTGTGTGTGTGTGTGTGTGTGTGTGTGTGTGTGTGTGTGTGTGTGTGTGTAAGTTCATTTATTTTGGGTTTTTTTTCCAAGACAAGAGTTTCTCTGATAGTTCCAGCTGTCCAGGACCTCACTTTGTAGACCAGGCTGGCCCCAAACTCACTGAGATCTCACTGCCTCTGCCTCCTGAGTGCTGGGATTAAAGCATGTGCCACCACTGCCTGGCTATTCTATTCTTTTTTAAAAATAATAATTGATGTTGAAATTTGTGGACTGGGTTGAAGAACTGCTTCTGAATTGTTTGATTTGGGTAGACAAAAAGACAAATCACTTATTTTTCAGTACTGGAATGACTTCCCATTACTTTGTTCATTCTACCTGTCATGTTCAACTTATTTTGTAGATGTTAAAGTCCAAAGCCACCACAGCAACATTCACCTGTCTTCTCAGCTATGTGGGAGGCTGAGGCAAGAGGATTCCAAGGGCCCAAGAATTTGAGACCAGCTTGTCTATAAATTAATAACTAAAAGATATCACAGCATGTAGTTAGTCTATTTTGAAATTGCAAGTAAAGAAATGAGTATAAAAGTATAATTTTCAAACAGTATTTACTAAGGAATAGATTGAAGAACAACTTGAAAACCAGAATTCTAAGACATTTCGAGGAAATAACTCCTTGCATCAGAAAGTAATATTCAGTGAGCATGGTTTGGGGAAGAACAAATACAGGTTTTTTGTTTTTGTTTTCTATTTATTTCTATTCTTCATGGCTTTCTATGTGTATGATGAATTTTAGTTGTTTCCACTGCTTTTCCTGTCTCTCATCTCCTACAGAATACACTCTCCTACAGAAAACACTTCTTCCCACCAAATCACCCTGTGTTTTGTGTGTGACCTGCTGTGTGTGATGAGGGCTGCTTGCATGGCCATGGATGGAGGTTACATACTAGAGAGCATGGGCAGCTTGACTGATTACGCCACTGAAGAACAGACACCCTTCTTCCCCAGTTACCCTTACCTGACAGTAGACCTGCAGGAAGGGGGGAAGTCTCATAGGCTCCTTCCTGACCATGATGAAATGTTCATTAACAGCCCAGTCCTGTGCAAGTCTTACTGTGGTAGCTATAGCTGCAGTGTGTTTGGTAATGGTTACATCATGCCAAGAAGATTCTTTTTGCTGCACATTTCCCTGTCCTTTGGTTCTCATGTTCTTTCTGGCACCTCTTATTTATTCAGTGTTCCTGAGTTCCCTGAGGGTCTCCTTCTACAGTTTTTAAGTTTTTTGAGCTTATGGCATTTATTTTTAATAAAGAAAAATAAACTTAATGATCAGTGAACTTACAGTTTTGCTGTTACAGTATCTCTGGGCTGGGGCTTGTAGAGCATGGTTACATATGTACAGAAAGTGAATCCAGTTTCTAGCAACAATAACCAAAAGAGTCATTGAGGCGGGGAGGGGGAGAGGAGCACGCTTGTCTTCCTGAAGGTGAGCTTTATGATGCATTGCTTTCTGCTTAGAACTGGTGAGATGGAGAGATTAGTGTGCATATGTGATGTGGACTCTGGCTTTTAGTCTTACTTACCTCTCGCTTTTGTTCCTCCTTTTCCAATCAGCCAATCTTGGAATCGGGAGCTGTCGAGCTGCTTTGTGGATTGACACAGAGCGAAAACCCTGCTCTACGAGTGAATGGAATCTGGGCTTTAATGGTATGTTTCCTGCCTTTAATGTCACAATTTGCAAGAAAAAGAGAGGTATTATCAAAGTTCTGACTATATAACATGTGCCCTGGAATTTTCTTGGGGGGGGGGTTGTTGTTTGTTTGTTTGTTTGTTTGTTTGTTTGTTTTTGGTTTTTGAGACAGGTTTCCTCTGTCCTGGCTCTCCTGGAACTCTTGTATACCAGGTTAACCTTGAACTCGGAGATTTGCCAGCCTCTGCCTCCCAAGTACGAGGATTAAAGGTATACACCACTACTGTTCAGCTGGAATTTTCTTTTTTAAAAACTGACAGTCCAGTTTTCTAATGGCCTATGGCCTGAAAGATGCGGTGTTTATCTTTCAGGTTCAGCTGTGAAGGAGTTGTTTGGTCATACAGCAATTCCTCATTTGGGAAAGAAGTCTGTGTTCTTCTGAATATACT
The DNA here is from genome assembly GCA_033318265.1 of Phyllotis vaccarum. Classification (NCBI taxonomy): domain Eukaryota; kingdom Metazoa; phylum Chordata; class Mammalia; order Rodentia; family Cricetidae; genus Phyllotis; species Phyllotis vaccarum. The sequence goes on from JARWLC010000004.1 coordinate 110,548,698, forward strand.
ACTCATTGTAGGAGTTGCTTATTTTATATCTGCATACAGAGATAGTTTTTTCACTCTTTACAGATAGTAAACCAAGACATAGAATGATTCCTGTTCTGACACATTACATTTCATGTCTACAGTGTACGTGTTTTAAAAGATAAACAATCTGAAGCATTAACAGTCTTAAGCAGCTGAATTGAGTTAATGTAAGCATCATCCACATAGTTAGCCTATTTCGTAGAATAGTTACCTTGCCAGAATAACACAACCAGTGCATAAATACTTAGTATCTGAACAATTTCTAGATGTATGAAGTTCAAAAATTATGAGGTCAGAGTCATTTTTCAAGGTTATTAAAGTAAACTATTAAATGTTGAAAAGGAGTAAACCTGCATGGATTTAAAAAAAAAAAATATGGTATTTATAATTTAATCGCTGTGTATCAGACCAAAGCTAGGGGCTATATATTTGTAATTGATATTTTAAAAACAGCATTTTATTCCATTTAGTTATTGGGGGAGTGTGCACACACGCCATGGGTGAGAGGCCAACTTGGGGGGGGCGTCCAGTTCTCTCCTTCCATGTGTGAGTTCAGGGACTCCAGCTGAGGTCATGGGTCTCTCTCTACCTGCTGAGCCATTTGCTGGTCCTGTGCTAGCTCCTTTAGGTTCTCTGGCCATACCCTCTCCTTACTGGTGGGACGGTAGAACTCGGATGTGTTGAGGTTGCTCTCCAAACAACTAATGAGTGTTATGGTGTCCAAGCCTGTACTCATCTGCCTGCTGAGTGTTTGACCTAATCTTGGGGACAGAAATAATAGTCTGATAAAAACACTAAAGCCGATAATTTTTTAATGATTTTTCTCCTTGGTTCAACTTTTAACTTTTCCTGAAACACTCCCAGGACTTTTTAAGTTTCTATTAACGTCTTTCTACCATACCTCCTCTCTTTGACTGTTCTCTGTAGACAGAAGTTTTTCTTTGCCTCACCCTGGCCCCCGTGGTCCTGCAGCCAACGTTATAAAGTAATCACTCGAAGCCTTAGTATTAGTTACAGACTATTTGGTCTATGACTCAGGCTTATTGCTAACTAGCCCTTTCATTTTAAATTAAGCCATTTCTATTAATCTATGTATTGCCATATGTTTTGGGGACTTACCTGTGTTCCATTACATCTTGCTCCCCCAGTAACCCAAAGCATCTGCCCCGACTCCACCTTTCTTCTCCCTGTCTCTTTCTTGGATTTCCTGCCTGGATGTATTCTCCCTTGCCATAGGCCAAAACAGCTTCAACACGGGTTCTCTATTAGCCAGTAGTAGTAACACACATTCACAGATAGAGCTGTTCCCCTGGTGTCAGTTCCCAGATTAACCAATCGTAACAACACACTTTCACAGTGTACAGATAATCTATTATGTGAATTAGAAAGTGAGAAGAAACCAGCTAGCCACTGGCCATTTACTCACTCAGCTAATAGTCAGGGTTTACATTCCCAGTGTGATCGGGCATGCCACCATAGCACCTGGCATAAAATACACAACAATATTCTCAAAGGTAGTGAGTGGGTTTGTTTTTGTTCAAATGCCCATGTCAGTAAGTATCTATATTCCTCTCACAGAAGTATATCTTAGTGAGTGAGTGGTTGTTAGTGCTTTTTATAGGCGATTAAAAGAAATCAGAAAAACAGTATGACTAATCAACTTCTGTCTGTATTTTGAAATGATCAAAGTTCTATTAAATGAAATTTTATATAGTGACCATAGACATGATTCTTGTAATGTCTTTAATTCTTTCAGAATATGGCATTTCAGGCTGAACAAAAAATAAAAGCCGATATTTTACGGAGCTTGAGTACTGAGCAGCTCTTCAGGCTATTATCAGATTCCGATTTGAATGTGCTGATGAAGACATTGGGACTTCTTAGAAATCTCCTCTCTACTCGGCCTGTAAGTAAGAGCCCCTGGATACTCCGTCGCTCAGAGTCTATGAGTGAGTTTGCATATGCACAGATGCTCTGGGAACTGCCCCTGAAGAGTCCCTGCCAGCCATCACTGATGCACATTGGGTCTCCCTTCCTCCTCACTGCTGGATGTCTGCCTGCCTTGACTTGTCATTTTGTCTGGTCTGCTGACCAATTCAGTGCCTCTGGGGCCTTTGTTTCTCTTTTGAAAATTCTTCTCGGTATTATTACACAGACACTGTCCATTCCCCTGCTCACTTTTGCTGTCATTTCAGAGAGAAATGGGTGTGTGAAAGTGTATGAGAGGCTGAGCTTTGCTAGTGGGGACACGTGTGCATTCTCTGATATTCCCCACCACCATCATCAGTTCTTGGATATATAAAGAACATGATGGCCCCTTCTGCCTTGACTTTCCAGTCATCCTTACCACATCTGTACCCTAAGGCCATGTTAGTGATCTACACCATGTTCTATGTCTCTGGCTCCCCATCCATCCATTCTGTGCTTCTTGGTCCTCTGTAACTTTATAATACACACATAGACAGAGGGGGAGAGGGAATGGGGAAGGAAGAAGGAGAGCTCAGCCCCGTAAGCACTGGTTTTTGGGAAGCGGTTGTAAGTCAGGTGTAGTGTACACGGCCCGCAATCCCAGCCGTTGGGTCAGGAATTGAAGGTTCTGATCAGCTTCATGAGACCCTCTCTCAATAAACTCAAACTAAAACGAAAGGAAAGGCTCCTGCGGTGTTTTCTTTGTTTTCCAGATGGTAATTGTGGATTTCCCATTGTTTTACAGCACATAGATAAAATAATGAGTACCCATGGAAAGCAGATTATGCAAGCTGTCACTCTGATCCTGGAAGGGGAGCATAGCATTGAAGTTAAAGAGCAGGTATGTGTTGTGGAGAGCTTTCTGATTGTAAGTATACAGATAGGTCTTTAGTCCTGTGAAATATGTCCGCAGAAGACAAGAAGGGTCCTTCACCACCTTTTATTGCTTTCCTGTGATTTCTTTGCCTGGAAAAGAGGAAAACATGATTAGAGTTTATGCCAGTATGCCTTGGCCCTGTCTCTGTAGGAACCGCCTCTTTTTAGCTAGACTTAATGCTTTCTCCAGGCTAACGTGGAGATAAGCCTTCTCCATCCCCATACCCAAAACTCAGAGCTCAAATTCCTGCAACTCCTTATCTTGAAGGCAGTTTGGGTTCTTAAGTCCTTGGCATCTTCTATTCTTGGTTACCATTTTAAACCTTGGCTTTCTATAGGACACATTTAGGGAGGATATGTAAGGACAGCAGCTACATTATCAGGGAACCAGTTGGGAGTTGCTTTCTATATTTTCTAGAATTTATCATAGATAAATGTGTAGACATTTTGTTTTACCCCAAGAATAAAAGTGACCTTCCAGGATGGTAGCACAGAATCTGAAGCACTGCTAGTATTTGTTTCCTGACACAGTTGTTTGGCTCCATAGCTCTGCTCCTGTTGAGAATTTATTGAGCTGTGGTAGTGAGTGCAAAATGACACACTTTTTAAAAACTGGCATTTTCATAAGGTCAAAGTGCACAGTCATCTTCAGTATCTATGAATAATTGGTCCCCTCACCTGTCCCTATGTGAAATGAATGGGTTATAGTACTTATATGTAATCTGCAGACAGTCTCCTTTATACTTTAATAATTGCTGAGTAGTTTCTTTTATAACAGTGTAAATGCTGTGTGAATAATCATAATATTTCATGGCTTAAGGATTAATGACAAGAAAAATGTATATATGCTCACTACAAACACAGTTTTTCCCCTGGAATTTTTCCATCTGTACATGTGGAACCCACAGTTCAGAAGTCTAGTTGTAGCTTCCTAGGTATTAATTCATAAAGTGAAAACCTATTTTCACAAAAATCCTGTCAGTGTTCATAAGAATTTTTAATCCATAGTCACTAAAAAATTAAAACAAACTCAATGGTGCTCAAGCAAAGAATGAGGAAACCGTGGATTGCCTGCTGAGCAGTGCTGGGGTAATACAAGGGTTGAGTGTTGATATATTTCGCAGCGTGGATGACTCTTAGGTGCATTGTGCCTCGTGAAAGAAGCGAGGTTCCAAAACCAGCATGTTAGGCAGTTCTGTTCATGCAGCAATTTATAAAAAGCAGCAATGAAAAGAGCAGTTAAAGGCATGCAAGGTTCCAAAGAGGAGGAACCCGGGCAGAGAGACCATGGTAGAATTATTCCGTGAGTGAGGATTTTAACATTCTTCTCATGTGGAAGGGACACCAAAAGTTTCGTTTTGTATTTGATGTGTTTGAGAGTTTTGCTGTGTGTTCCTCGCATGCCTGGTGTCTGTGGAGGCCAGAAGAGGGCATCAGCTCCCCTAGAACTGGAGTTACACAGCTGTGAGCTGCCATGTGGGTGCTGAGGCTAGGCTGGGTCCTCTGGAAGAGCCCATCAAGAGCTCTTAACTCCAGTCCCTATGGAGCAGCACTTGACAGGCTTTGGTATGCAGCCCTTGAACCCCTTTAGTCTACATTTACCCTACTGAGTGGTAGATGACTTTTAGGTCTTTAAATTTTATATGTATGTGTCTTTTTGCTGCATGTATGTGTGCACCTTGGATAACCTGGAATAGTTACAAGCTGTCATGTGGGTGATGAGAATTGAATTTGTGTTCTCTAGAGAGCAGGCAGTGTTCTTCACCACTGAGCCATCTCTTTGGCCCCTGCTATATGTTTGATGTAATTTTGAATGACATTTTAAAAAATCATGATTTCCAGTAAAATTAAAATGCTCATTGCTAATATATGGACAGTTTTTGAACACTGATCTTTCATTGTTCACTCTTAAGTCCTTTTTGAGAATTGTTCAGAATTTTCTATCTATGAATGAAAACAGTTTAACATATTGTTTTTGTTTTATTTAGCTGGAATGCCCAGTATAGTGGATGTATAGGAGCTGATAAGAGAGGACATATTTGCCTTGTTTCCAATATTAGACAAAAGCATTGCCTTTCACTGTTGACTATGAGAAATGTAGGTTTCTGATAAGTCCTCTTTATTAAGAAAAGTATTACGTAGTCTACTGAATACTTACCAATGAATAAATAGATTTTTTTCAGTCTGTTTTTCTGCACCTGGTTGTCAGAAAAGAAAAAGAAAAAGCCACTTTTGTTTGTTTTTCAGCTCAGGGTTACTCTGTAGACCAGGCTGTCCTGGAACTCAGAGATCTGCCTGCCCCTGAGATTAAAGACATGACACCACTGTCATCTCAGGGTACAGGAATTAGGAATTCTTTAAGTCTCATGAATGTGATGGATCCATTGTTGGGTTTCAGAGATTCAGAGCACTTGGTCATTTCTCTTTACGTGTGGTGATGGGTTCACCTGACTGGACTGTGAAAAGCACATGCCACATCTGTGCAAGTAAGGGATTGGGAGAAATCCTCTCTTTATGTCGTTTTGTTAGGGATAATGCTGGCTTTTGAGGTGAGGTGGAAATAGTCTCTCTTCAACTTCCTGCAAGACTTTGTGGACAGCTGACACCCTTTCTTCACTCTGGGTGGAATATGCCAGTGAAACCAGTTGGGTGTAATATTTCTTTGTGGGAGTATTTAGCTGTAAATTCAGTTTCTTTAACAAGTGGTGGACTATTCAAGGCTGTTTCTTCTTGAATGAGATATGGTACCATAAGTCTTTGGAGGAATTTTTCACTTCATCTAAGACTTCAAATTATTGACATAAAGTTGGTTTGTTGCAGTGGGGTTTCTTGGTCCCAGGCGGCCAGAGCCCAGACCCACAGACCGTGCCGCGCCAGACCCCTTACCGCCCAGCCGCCGCCACTCAGTCCCCCAGAAATGACTCCAACGCTTATATTAATTTTGTGCTGTTTGGCCTATGGCTCAGGCACATTGCTAGCTAGCTCTTACATCTTAAATCAACCCATTTCTATTAATCTGTCTGCCACGTGGCCCATGGCTCACCTGTGTTCCTTACATGTTGCTCCTTGGGTGACTTGCTCAGGTCTGCCTGACTCCGCCCTGCTTCTCCTATCTATGCTCTGATTTCTCCTCCTACTTCTTCTATGGTTCCTGTCATGGCCCAAAACAGCTCCTTTATTTAAAGATTGGTATTCACAGCATACAGAAAGGCATTCCCATATCATTGGTTGTTGCCTTCTCTAATTGCTGTTAATAAACAGGCATTATTCTGAAGTGTTACTTTCTCTTTCGGGGGAAAGGGTGAGACAGTGTCTTACTCTAGTTTAGAACTCTCTATGTAGCCCTCAGTGGCCTCAACTCTTGGCAGTCCTCCTGTCTCCCAAGTACAGGGATTGAACCCCACCATACCCATTTTCTCTTTTGCCCTGTGTTGCCATGCCTTCCTTACAGATGAGTCTAGCTAGAATAATTTAATTAATCTTTTAAAGATTGTTTTCCATTTCATTTTTACTATTTTTCTGTTCACTGTTTCAGAATTGGCAAACTTTCTGTAAAGGGCAGGATATGATAAAACTTACCAGAAGAGACAAGGTGTTGATTGGCTCCCAGGCCATATTTTGCCGGTCTCTGCTTTATATTATTGATGCTAGTGGATTCTGCCTGCACAAATGTTGTGTGTGCGTGTGTGCCCACACCTGTGTGCACACTTGTGTATGTGTGCTCATGTGCATGTAGCTTTTATCTCTCTGCTGCCTGGTTCATATGATGAGCTAACTCTGCTCAAGAACTAATTGAATGTCTTTGGTTTCCTTGTGTCCATAGAAGCATTTTTAGTAACGTTTTTTGGAGGCTCATGGATCGATTCTGACACTCCCAAAAAATCAGTTTCTAATCTGTCTTACTGAAGGAGTCTGTTCTATAATTTTCCTTTATATTCTTTAGTAAGTAAGAGGCAGGTAATTCTTCCAAGCTAAGGCTTAACATGTTTACATTTCCTCTTTTCCCTGAGAATATTTGGCCTTTTAGAATTCTTATTTCTAGTCTGTCATTTCCATTATTTTCTCTTAGGCTGCTCTGGCCAGCTCAGTACTGAGTGTTCTGAGGAGAATTGGAAAAACAACACAAGAGAATGTTTCTGTGCTGCTTCTCCCCTTCCCCTGCTCCCTGCCATGCCATGCTTCACCTTCCTATGTATTGCTTGACCTTGCTCTTTGCCTTTTGGCTTTGTCCTGCTGAGGAGTATTACCTTGTAGGGCTTGTGAAATCATTCTGTAATAAACATGTCTCTTGTGCCCAGAGGCACTTTCTTAGACCCATACTTCAGATCTTACTTCCTAGTTATCTAGTCATAGCCATACATTAAGAAAAGTGACTTATACCCACAGACCCCTTAGGACATTTGAAGTCTTTGGCCTGACTAAGAAAATAGTTTCTTCCTTGGCTTAATTCACTGTCTTACAACAGAAAAGATTTTGACTGGAAGAAATTGAATTGGTCCCCGTCTTCAGCCTCTCATACCTGTCTTTGATTCCTGGGCTTCAGCATCATGTTGCTTCCCTACCCTGTATTGTACCAATAACTCGTTTTATTGGTTCTTCTTTGCTTCAGTGAAATGGAGTTGTTTATTTGACAGTGTTAAGGTCACCTCATCTGGATGCCCTGCAGAAGATGGGCCCATGGTAGGTTCCAAATGATGTCTTGATTTCCCTGCCAAAATCCGTTTACCTTTGCCTTAATCAGAAGTGGGGCATCTGGTAAGAAGTCTCTTCTGCTGAGTAGAAACCCTAGTTGCCAGTGCCCTGTCAAGATGTACTGTTAACATCAGCTGGCATAGGCTTCCTCCAGTCTCTTCATCAGGCCAACTTGGACCAAGCTCCTTTACACATATTGCATCCTTTTCTGTCTCTCAAAAAATATCAGCATGCCCTAATTGCAATGGCCAGTGTAACCTCTAGACTGGTTCAGTCACACGCTTGAGAGGGAAGTTGCAGAGGGAGGCGTAGGGAAGGGAGGGGAGTTATAGCTCCTAGGAAGCTTCCAGCAAAGAGGCTGCATCTTTGAAGATGGGGCCAGTCACAGGAGCATCTCTTAGAAATGAGTTTTAAAATGTATTATCTTAGTTGTAGAGTTTGGTGAAGCCAGGATTTAACCAGGCTTTTTGTGTGCTGGTCCACCACCAATTCACACTTTTTAAAAAAAAATAGATAAATAAATATAACAATTGTTTATTGGTTCTTTTGGAACTTCACATTATGTACCCCAGTCCTGTTCACCTCCCAGTCCCTCCATCTCCTCCCTTTACCTCTGCAGCATCCTCCCGAGCAAACTCCCCCCCTTAAAAGTCAATTAAAAACAAAACAAACAAGATAACCCACCTCACTCCTTTGTCTTTCTAAGACCTCTTCATCCTGGTGGCTTTGGGTGCAGTATGTCACGAAGCATGCCCTTTTGTCCAATCAGCCACACCCACAAAGGGTTCATTACCATCATCACTGGACCCTCACCCAAACTCCTCTGAGACATCCTACTATTATTCCGAGTCATGGCATCCTGTGGTTAGCATTTAGCAGGACCAGGCCCTCTTCACATTCCAGTTTGTCGTAGATGGGGTAGATGTTAGGGTGGGCAAACCCCAAGGCCCAGAATGTGTCTGGGTATAGCTTAGCTGGTGGTTCTGGTCCACTGGGACTGCCCCTGCAGGAAAGGGGCAGAGCCAGCTCTCCTAGGTCCATGCCATCGGGTCCAGGCCAGCACAGCCCTCAGATTTCATTCAACACAGGTGGTTTCCTTTGACCCCATGTGGCAACATGGGCCATGGACATCATCATAGACTCCAGCTGCAGCAAGAACATGGACCCAGACATGGCTCTCAGCAGCAACTCTGGCCTGGATGTCGCCATGGTCTTGTTGGCAGCTCAGGCCACTTAGATCAGTATGACTTTGGCAGCAAGGCCCTCAGATACCAATATGGTTTCAGATGGCCATTTAGACCCCTGGCATCCACACAGCCCTCATTATTAACAGAAGCCATGAATATCAACTTAGACCCATGCTGGACCATGGACAGGAAACACCTTTTTAAGAAAAGATAGTGTGGTGATGTAGCAGCCTTCACATGACTATGGCTTAAAGTCCAGCAAGAAATCACTTAAATATTTGAGTTCTTGTTTGCATAAGGTAAACTTTTCTTGGCTATGATTACTGTGGTTGGCAGTAATGACAGGAGGTGAGAATCAGGGCATTTGTTGTAGAACCCGTGAGAAGCTGTGCACCGTCACATGAGAAATTTCCCACGGTCTTCTGGAAACTTTATTTTTAAATCTTATTTTATGTGTATAAGTGTTTTGTCTGAATGTTTGTTTATATAATTTTTGTATGCCTGGTGCCCACAGAGATGGAAGAGAGCATCAGATCCTCTGGAACTGGAGTTATGGGTGCTTGAGAGCCACCATATGGGTGCTGGGAACCAGACCTGTTTCTTCTGCAGAAGCAGCATGTGTTCTTAACCATTGAGCCATCTCTAGTGCCCTGAGGGAGTTTTCTCATTGCTGGCTCTTTGTTCTTTTGCAGACGTTATGCATCCTAGCCAACATAGCAGATGGGACAACAGCAAAAGAACTCATTATGACCAATGACGACATCCTTCAGAAAGTCAAATATTATATGGTAAGCCTTAGCCTCTCTTACTGCAGAAGTAGAAGACAGGGGCTTGAGCATTGTAGCTCAGAACAAACTGTGCTGAGGATGCTCACTGCTCTAACGGATTGGAAAAGTTTATATCCTCAAGTAGAAAAAGCAAGCCCAGCTCTGTCTTCCTCAGGTCTCCAGACCCCTGGTGAATGAGTCCCCTGGATAGCTGCAACCTTACTTCTTTGACATGTCTACTTCTAAACACAGACTGCCGCCTTCTGCTGTGCCATGTTATCATGGGACACTGCCTGTTTAGCACCAGATCTGATACTGAACTCTCCCACAGCGTTCTAACCATGAAAGACGTCTCCACACTCCTCCCTCCAGCAAAGCTATCTTCTGTGGACATTTCATAGTTAGCAATTGCAGAGAAATGCACAGAAACAAGCTGGATGGTTTGTGCTTATAGATCCTGTCTGTGTCCTTCATTGATTTTCTAGTAAGCTCTGCCTCTGTTCTCCCCAGAACAGGTTCATACACTTTGCTCTTTTAAGCTTAACTCTCCAGTCCCCATCACTTTGTGTTGTCCCATTCTTCATTGTACTAACGGAACAGAAGATGAAATCCACATGTCCTGACACCCCAGCTCCTTTGAGTGAAGGTTTTGGCCTCTTATAAAGGTCTGATAAGTGCTGTGTGGCCTGACTCACGGTATCCCTGATTCATTTCACCTTGTTCACTACATGGCTGCCTTCTAGCTCCTAGATGAAGGCACGTTCTTTTCTACGTCAGGTCCTGTATCCTCCTGGCTTCTCCACCTGAGACACTTTACCCAACTTGTCTTCCTTCAGATGTCTGCTGAGCTGACACTCCATCCCTGTATCCCTCTTGTGTGTGTTATAGCATTATTTTCTTCCAAGCAGTTCAGTCCATTTAGTGATATTTTCCTGCGTCTCCTGCCTCTGTAAAAGTGAGACTGAGGCATTGTCTGCACCATTTTATATCTACCACCTTCATCGTGCCTGGCCCAAATACCTACTCAGTGTTGAGTAAGAACTTACTTGAACTGGTAATTCCCTTACTGTTACCACATGGTGTCTTGTGCCTTTCTGGAAGTTCCATTAGTAGTAACCATCTCCATTGCCCATGCCCTGGACTCGCTCTGCAGCGCTGGAAGGACGGAATCTGGTGTCACTGCCTTTGTTCACTGAGCCATCAAGGTATACACCAAAAGCATCTTCTGCATATTCTCGCTTTTTTTTTGCCGCCACCTTTGTTTTAACCTATGTAATCTTGCTTCACCTTCATCACTCACCTGCAGCTGTTCTAGTGACCTCTGTAATGCCCAGTCCGAAAGCTGTTTTCCTTCCCTATGCTCCCTACTGAGAGCTGACGTGAACACAGCCACTGTTTCCTCCTGGAAACATCTCTTCCTCTCCACTTCCCTGACACCACACCCCAGACAGTCCCACAGACAGTCCCCCTCCTGTCTGCTCTCCAGTTGCTGGTCTGCATAGAGCCCCTAAGGAGCTTTCACTGTCTGCCTTATCCTTGTCCCCCAGGATTCTTTCTAATAAAAAGTCAGGATATGACTTAGTTACCCAGATCTTTAAGTTATTCTTCTGTCTTAGATGGAGGAAGCCACCGGTCTGACAGACTCTCATCACTGCCATTGGGCTTTTCATCTCTGATGTATTCAAAGCCTGCAAGAAATCCTTGAGCATATCATCCAGTTGTTATTTCTTCAGCTGTACTTTAATTACTTAAGGTCTTTTTTTTTTTATTAATTTGTTTAGTTGGCTGGTTTTAGTTTTTTGAGACGGCATTTCTCTGGGTAGCCCTGGCTAACCTGGAATTTGCTTTGTAGACCAGGCTATACTCAAACTCACAGAATTCTGCCTGCCCTGCACCACCATGTTCAGCTGATTTTAAAAAAAAAAATATTTAATTTTGTGTTTGTGTGTGTGTGATTGAGTGTATGTATATGCACCACATGTGTGCCTGGTGTCCTCAGAGATCAGAAGAAGGCGTCAGATCTCCTGGAACTGGAGATGTAGGCAGTTGTGAGCCTACGTATGAGTGCTGGGAGTCAAATCTGGGTCCTCTGTAAGAGTAGCCAGTGTGGTTATTTGCCGAGCCATCTCTCTAATCTTTATTTAAGACCTTTAAAATGAATCAGAGAAATAATCTAAAGGTTGTTTACAATTTATTGAGTCTTCTACATTTAGGAAAAGGCATTCTATAGGGATAGACAATCCAACTTAACCAGAAGATGTTGCACTTATAGTACATATTGGAAAATAAGAATCATGTATTAGAATAGGAAGCTCCCCTCTTTCCAGTCCTCCCTGAGCTCCTTCCTACCCCATCCCCCCATCCAATCCCCAGAGAAGGGAAGGACTCCCAGGTGAGTCAGTGTATCTGGCATATCCAATTGAGGTAGGACCAAATAAGTGCCTTCCCGCAGTATTGAGGCTGAGAAAGTTGTTCCTCTGTAGGGAATGGGCTCCAAGAAGTCAGTTCATACACTAGGAATATTCTGGTCCCACTCTGGGTTATTCTTATAGAAATAAAAGTAATTTTATTATTCCAGAAGCCAGATGTATTATATCCTTCTCATTTTAGCAAATAGTATCAGGAGAATGAACTATTTATAAAGTGTGCTTAAATCTGATCATTTATAAACCTCCTGGCTTTGTTTCCTACCCCAGAGGAATTACTGGACTCCTTGAGCAAGATGGTAGGTGAAGAGCTGGTAGGAAGTCTACAGTTCACCACCGCCAGTGACTGAGAGCACGGGCTAGTTGATGGCGAGGAGCTGTTAGGTGCCTCTGTTTCCCTATACATGCATTAGAGCTCAAACTTCTCATCTGTGGCCTCAGAGCTATTTTATTTGGCCACTTGATGATTTTTAAAATTTTGTCTCTTGTCATAGATTGCACTCTTCAATTGGCCAGATTTCCCACCATTTCCTATTGCTTAAAAGCCTGACCTTTGCCCTCTTTAATGTTAACTTTCTAGCTCCTCAGGTTTGTGGCCTCTGGTTCAGAATGTAGGCTCTGGGAATTATCTGTGGTATGTCACAAGAAAAATGATGTGCAGTGAAATTACCCCATTTTGATTTTTGTTTCTTTTCTACATCACTAGGGTCATTCACATGTCAAGCTGCAGCTTGCTGCTATGTTTTGTGTATCAAACCTCATATGGAGTGAAGAGGAAGGTAAGATGTTGATGAGGTTTGTCCCACAGAACATTTGGGAGGGAAATATTTATATGGGAAAAACAAAAACCCCACACTCTTGAACTAGCTGGTTCCTAACATTACAGAGATATCTTGCTGAAAGAATCAATAGTATTAACCTAAGTCAACCAAACGCTTGATGCTGAATTGTGGGCTGCACCCCCGTACTTTAAGCCATCCTGGTACTAGATTACGGGGGGTCAGGATAAGAGGGAGGCACCAGTCCCGACCTTTGGGAGACGTCTGCAGAGGATGTTGTGAGTTGACGGTGGCCCGAGGGTGGGCCTTTTGTTTTGAGCTGAGGATGTACATTTAGATACTGCCCTTCTAACAACATGACAGTAAAGGGAGCACATAGGGAAGTTGAACAGACCAGCTGAAAGTGAGCCCTCTTGAGGGAAAGGTTCTCCCCTAAGTTGAGGATTCAGTTTTCACACCAAGCCATTTAAGTCAGAGTCAGGCTCTGGGGATGGACAATTCTTCATGCTTCCTGGGTTTCTCTTTGTGTAACAAAGGCAGGAGCCTGACTGCAGAGAGCACCGCCGGGTACATTAAAACCACCCGGGAAAGCCTAGGCATACAATTTCTGGAGCCTGTCCCTAGAGAGTGTGGGCCATTGGGTGTAGCGAGGGTGGTGTGTGCAGCAGTCACTAGGGCCTTTTAGTGAGGAAGAAACTCCAAGGAGCTTCATATACTTTGCATTCAGAACATTCAGAACAAAGTGGAAGAAAGCAAAAGCAGATTTAACCAACAGGCCTTGATACCAAGGGTTGTTTGTGACCCAGAACATCAAAACCAGGCTTCAGGCTAGTCCACTTGGAGGACAGAACAGAGCAGTGTGACACTAGAAAGTGTGTTGTCACAGAAGCAGCAAGAAGTGCTGGGAGAAGCGAGGAGTGGAGACAGAACAGGAAAAATGTGGCCTGCCAGAGACCGTTGGTTTGTCCTTAAAAGCTGATTTCTAGTGGCACAGGGTCTTGTACCAGGCTGAAGAGTGTGACTGACTCTGAAGTCCATGCCAGAATTAACTTACCAGCAGAGCCAAGGGTAGACTTGAAGGAAGGGGTTTCAAAGGACAGAGAAGCCAAGTTCAGGCATGAAGGAATCCGGCCACACTCACATGGGGATGGTGGGGACAGTGGCTGTAAAGCTGGAGGAGAGCAGTATCCTCCGTCATGTTCCCAGTAACCTAGTGGTTTCAATCTTTTAGGTTCACAGGAACGCCAGGATAAATTACGAGACATGGGCATTGTAGATATCCTACACAAACTGAGTCAGTCGCCAGACTCAAACCTTTGTGACAAGTGAGTATTGATGCAAAGGGCCCTGCTTTAGGCCATCCTCAGTTCTGCTGTGAAAGGTTTGAGCTGTTTCAGTAACTCATGCAGCCAGCCTTTTAACATGTTTTACATTGCTGTACTTTATTTTTAACTGTGAACCAGCAGTAACATTTGATTATATTTTTACGTTTAATTATTTTATGTATGTATATGGGTGTGTATGTGTGTACCCATAGCACATGTGTGGAGGTCAGAGGACAACTGTTTGGGTCTCTTCTTCCATCATGTGGGCGTAGAGATGGTAGTCAAACCATGCTTATCAGCAAGTACCTATCTAAAGAGGGTCCAGAGGTTATTCCCTTACATTCCATTGACCATTAAAATAGAAAGGCATATGGCTTTTTAGGGAAGCATGGAAGAGACCACAGTAAAACACTTATTGGCTCAGAGCTTCATAGCTTCATTGAGCTCTACCTTATGCCATTGCAACAGGGAACCTCTGTCTCAGGGAGCTCACCACTCCTAGGAAGGACAAGCGGAATAGTCAGAGATGCAGCTTTTCCTATTCCTGTCCCTGCCCCTCACCAAGAGATGCTTTTCCTGTACTCTCTTGACAAGAGCCTTCATGTTCCTGCTCATTTCTGAGAATAACAGCTGGGAACATCTGCTCTTTTACTGTCTTCGTGTTAAGATAGCTCAGAAGCCCTCATGCCTTTCACATTCATTCCTACCCAATGCCCACCCCATAATGCAGCCCTACCTGCTGGTTTACAGTGTTCCCTTCAGGCATTACGTGTCTGTCACATGTCATTTGCCACCCTAGTTGTTTCCTTTTCATGTCTCCGTTGTTCAGTGTCTTTCAAAAATGACCCACCTATATTCCAGTAACCTCAGTGTTTTATGTATTGATTGTAAAAAAAAAAAATGAATAATTTTGTGAAGTCCTTACCAGTGTGCGACTCAGATCCTAGTACAAAAGTCAGACACTGAACAAATAGACATATATCAGATGGTGGCAAGTTCCATAAAAAATAAAGAGCATTTCTTTCATATTGTATAGTCAGAAAATGTCTCTCTGATGTGGTGGCTCATCATAGGCCCAGAGATACAGGGGTGAATTTCATATGCTGAAGGATGAATATACAGGAAGAGCAACAGGGCTGGAGAAAGTGATGAAGGGCCAGATCTCATCACACCTCAAAGAGCTTTCAAGGCTCTTGAGAAGGCTTTTATGAAGGACCCTTAATAATAAGGACTTAGGGTTCTTAAAGGAGGTTGGTAGAGAGCTTTGAGGAAGGAGACAGAGAAAGCTGCAGGACTGCTCTGGGCTCTTAGGATGAGAGCAAAGGAAGGTACCTAGATCTATCCTGAACAGTGGGGTAGAAGGCACTGTGCTCACCAGGATGACGTGAATATGGGAAGTTAGGTGGATAGACTGAATTGAATTTTTGTTTGGGTGTACTGACTTTAAAATGTGACTGGTGTCGTTATGAATGGTGTCCAGACGCAGAGCTGGAGAAAGTCCCTGAAGGAGAGAGTAGGAACAAGAAGAGAGAGAAGTGCTAAGAACCAAGTTCCAGGACCTGCCAACATTTCTGTCAGATGAGAAAATGACAGCAGGACAGCAGAAGTGACAGCTAGTGGGACAAGCAAACATGCAGGTGCTAGGTGTCCTGAAAGCAAGGGGAGAGATGCCCAGTGGAGGCTCATCTTTATGCAGAACTCACCATTTCTAAGAAGCCACACCCCCTCAGCGACCATGCCAGCACCTTCTCTGCTCCCCCACACTGTCTTAGTTATCACTTTGTTTAGCGGTTCTAGATACCAAAACATACAGAGCAGGAAGCTTATTGTTCCCTAGGTTAGTGAAGAGGAGTCTGAGTAATCTGTAGCTCCAGGTGGCAATCAGATGAGCATAGGACCAAAGGCAAGTGAGGTCAGCCGCATGCCACACGCTGGAGTCTGCCTGCCTTCCATGGCTGCTGGCTTAATTGGTGGGCTTTGTCAGCCTACCTCCCTGACTGAAAGCCAGGCTGTTATTGGGAGTTCTGCTCGTATTTGCTTAGAAGATAAAACCTACTTAAAATTGTCTTTGGGGATGTAGAGTTCAAAGAAAAATCTCATCAACATGAACTGGAATAGGTTTGGGTTCTGGCCTGTACTGCTTTAGGCCAGTCTGATGCTATTCTCCAAATCCGCGTGGCATAAAAGTTTTGGGTTTCCACATACAAAACCCTATTAAAAGAAAAGGAAGCTGACTGGATTAGAGGTATTCTCCTGTGATCTCAGCACCCAGGAGGCTGAGAAGAGAATTGTGAGTTTGGAGCCAGGCTAGGCTGTAATGCAAGGAGCCTGCCTTAGGAAGAAAAGAACCAAGAAGTGAGCTATTCAGCCTGTCTGTCCTCTAAAATCACCCACGTGAAAGGCAAGTTTTCTTCTTGTTTAGGTGAGAGGTCAGTGTCTCACCGTGTATCCCAGGCTGGCCTGGACTTTATGATCCTTCTCCTGCCTCCACCTTTCTGATGTTATTTATAGACAGGTACCGTCACATGGGCTGAATTCATAGTTTTAAAGCCTAATGCAAAATTTCACATAAGACCCTCATGTGTACATAGTGACGTGGCATAGTAAAGTCTGTCAACAAACATGGCAGTTCTACTTCAGAAATTCCTAACTTTAGCTGGGGAAGAGGACCACTGCAAGTTCAAGGCCACAAGAGGCGACATAGTGATTTCTAGGTCAGCCTAGGCTCCAGAGTGACTCTGTGTCAAACATACACATAAAAATAAAGCCTCCTAAGACTATACCTTTGCCTTCACAGTAGCAGCTGTGATTGAGTCTGCTTTACCCTCGGCCCAGTCTATTAGTACCACTCTGATCACCTAATAGCAACTTCCAGTTTTGACCTTTTCTTTCTTTAAGCTGGGCAGGGAGACCATTTCTAAAGTCAGATCCTAACTCCACAGTTGTGTCTTCTTTAACCTTCATAGTTCTGAGGCATTTGAAGCAGGAGACAGCTTTGCCTGACTGGCTTTTGGCTCCTTTTCAGTGACCTCAGCACCTTTGCCTGTGCCCGCTTCCCAGAGTCCTTCCCTAGCCTTAGACATTGCTGCATAAAATCCACACACAGTAAGAACAAGTCAGTATTCCAGATCCATCTCAGCTGTAGGGTCACCATAGAGCTGCCCAGGAGAACCCCAGGGGGAAATGGGAACATGTCTCCTGACAATAGATCTTTGCCCATAAGGTAACCCAGCTCCCTCCCAAGCACCACTAGTCACAAAGGTTTTCCCCCCAGTTATATTTGTGAGATGGTGGCTAACGAATGGGAACTTTGTGATTTCAGGGCAAAGACGGCGCTGCAGCAGTACCTGGCATGATGGGCGAGCCCGGGCCCCTGCGAGCACCCCACACCTTCTTAAGGAAGCTCAGGAGCTAGCCTCGTTAGACTCCTTCAGTTTGCACACGTCACCTTGGACTGCAGGGAGCTGTTTTGCAAAGCAGTGTAGTAGGCTTAGGTCTCAAATTTCATCCTGAGAACATTTTTTTGAGGTAGTAATTTCCTCAGAGGATTATTGTGTTTTGTTTTGTTCTGAGCTACCTGGACTCCTTATTAGAACAATCAATCATTTTCCTTTGGACCTACAATTTTTTGCCTATGCTGCAGCCACTTTGTGAGCAAGAATGGTGTGTGTGTGTGTGTGTGTGTGTGTGTGTGTGTGTGTGTGTGTGTGTGTGTGTACACGAATGTGTGTACACTCACACACGTGTGACAGAATGAATGGCCGTGTGGGTGAGGGATACCTCAGATTTTCTTTTTCTTATTTTGTGTGAAAATCTCTTTTCTACAGATTTTCCAGGGTTTAAGCATTGCTTGCTGTATAAAAAAAAAAAAAAACTTTACTGAATTATATACAGTTTGAATGAAATGTTATTTTAAAAAGCAAAACAATTGTTTAGTGTTCCATAAAAGTTATGTTGAATTTTGGTCAGATGAATATTTGTAAGTAAAAAATATATGCATTTCTGAACCTCAACTTACATAGATTTTCTTTATAAAAACAAAAAAAGAAAAAAAAAGACAAAGTTGGCTACAGTCGGCCTGAATAACAGGCACTGTACATGGTGCTGTGCAGATAGTAAGCTAGCCTCTTACTGCCATCAATATTAGCAGATACAAAACCTTTGGTTTTGGTTTTGGTTTTTGTTGTTCTTGTTATATTTTTCAGCTTAACTCAGTGAGTTCTCAGGCTTCCAAGTCAGAAGGTGGAATGGAGTGAAGTGAGGCAACGGAGTCACTGTAGGTTCTTGAACCATCAGAGGGAGATAGAAGTGCAGATAGTGGAAGCCTAGAGAGGACTGGGTGGGCTGCCTTTGACAGGACCGGGGACCCAGAGCCTCCCACCTTCCCTAAATCCTGTCTTTTGTGTAGCAGTACCTGGTATGGTTTAGAACAGACCTGGAGAGCAGGTGCCCCTTCCTGGAAACAAGCCAGATCACTTTGTGCTTCCTGCGACAGCATTTATCACTGTGAGGCCAGCTTGTTCTGCAAACACATCCTAGGAAGAAGCAGCAAGATGGGAGCATCTTCCTCCTGTCTTCCGGAAAGCTGCTTCTTGACCATCCCCATGTGGTAGCTGGGGGTGGCTGGTTGTTGTGCTTTCCTAGAATGATATGGGAAGTCTTTTCCTGAATGAAGCTAAAATATTTCATGTCGAGAGAAGGGAAAGGAGTTTCCTGACTGAAGATGACTTCTTTTTCTTTTCTTTTTTGACATCTGCTCTAACTTCTGGTCCTTCAAGGTGAACTCAGCAGAGGCAGAACCAGCCTTCCTTTCCCTTTGCTAGATGGAGGTCAGAAGCATGGCAGGCAGGATGTGAGGTCTATGGTCCAGAAGCTTGCAGTGAGTGTGTGCAGTTGCCGGGGGTCCACACCCTCCCCCCAGCCACTCCTGATAAGGTCTGTCACCAGCCTGCACCTTCCTTGGGAGATTTAAATATGGTTGATTGCAAATGAATGTTTTTAAATGTATTTAATGCAATGTTTCCTGTTCTCCATATGACCACCCAAGATGCAAACACAGAGATTTCCAGGTTGTGTTGTTTTGTTTTTCCCCAGAACATCACTGATTTAAAAGCTGTCACAACAGAACTTGGGTTTTGTGCAGGTATCAGAGTGTTGATGTGAGAAAGATTAGCTCACAGGAAGCCTGGTTTGCTGGGAATGAAGCCTTATGAGGGCCCTCTGCTTGCCACTCCTGGTGCTGAGACTGTACCCTTTGAGAGCATTTGGAACTCAAAATGCTACAGCATCAATTTTAGAAAGTACCAGTAAATATAAAGAAACCAATAACGCATTGCTGAGACAATCTTGAACCCAAATAGCATGAGAGAGCTGAAGACGCCTTGAACTCTGTGGATAAATCTTTCCTGTGGGTATAAGCAATGATCACATAAGAAGTGCTTTACTATAATTAATTTTTCTGATGTGAATGAAGGGAAATGTATTTATTAAAACAAAGCTGTTTGCTGCTTTATGCAGGTGCAGTGTCTGGTCAGCAAGGAAGTGGGGAAATGGGACATGGTCTTATGTCTACACCCAAGTTCTTACTGAAGCTTCTCGCTCTAATACTGCATTCTGTTTCTCCTTTTGTGCCCTGATTGTAACCCAGAATTTATGAACTAGAAAAGAATGTCCAATTTAATGAGTTGCATTTTTTTTCTTAAGCACTTTATTCAGAATAATATGTGTTCTTCTGGTAGTGTTTGGATAATATGATTTTAACACATGCTAATAAAAGCCAAGAAAAATCATGGCAACTTCTTCAAAGGAGTCTGTTTTCCAAGTGACTGGAGCACAGGGAAATAGAAGATAATGCAGTCAGGCTTTTAGAGGCTGTGATTCGAGGTAAATGAAGGGCTGTAAAGTGGTTTCATGTTGAGGAATGGAGGACAATACCTCAAGCCCATTCTGGCTCTCAGAGGCACCTGCAGTAGTCTGAGCTCCTCTGGCCCCTGAAAAGCGTGCAGACCCTTTATGGGTCCCCGTTCCCAGCCACCAAGACCCATCCATCATGTACTGTGCTGTGTCTCTTTTCACCTAGCCTCTTACTGCCATTGCTACCACCTGCTGAAGGCAGATTGAGTGTGGCAGATGACCAGCTACTGTCCTGCGGGGACACACAGATACTCCTCACTTCCATTCTGTGCTGCCTTCTGAGTCTAACCTTACCACAGCCCCCAGTTCAAGTGCTCACTGGAACTAGAAATCCAGGGATACCTGACAGAGGAGGAGCATTAGGTAGGTGTTAGGGGAAGAGAATTGTGGTGAGAATCTCTGGGGTGCCCAAAGTGACCACAAGCCGAAGATGAGGCAGCTGCAAAGCCTGAGGAAGGGGACATTGTCACTCCAGGTTTTGGTACAGGCCCAGCAGAAGGGGTCCCAACACCTCCTAACTGGGGTAGGGCTTCCCTTCCTTTCCCATATGGCCTCTGATCACTGAGCAGAGGCTCATTCATTTACCCCAAGAGTCAAGTTTTTCTCAGGACCTATCCTCATGGGGAGTTCAGAGCTCTAAGGCTGTGGTATAGGTGGTGGGCCACCCACATCGTCTCTGCAGCTCCAAGTTCCTGCTTCTCCTGTTGCCAGGCAATGTGGCTCTCACTCACTGAGCAGGCCACAGCCAGCTCCCAGAGTGGGACCACCCCTTGGTCTCCTTCTATTGGGCACTTGAACAGAGGAACTGAGAGATCCAGAAGCCCTAACACCCATTGAAAAACTTGGCTGATTCCTGTTCAGAGTGTCAGGCCAAGGTCCCTACCAAGAACGCTGTCCTCTGGGGCTGATCTTAACAGCCACTTAAGCCTCTTCCTAAACTCTGTTCTTCATGCCATGGATCTTAGGAATTGTTAAAGGCAATGCCGTGCAGGAGTGTGTCCCTGCACTGTTCCGTGCTCCCAGTTTCCAGCTTCCTCCTCGCAGCTGCCTCCTAGGAAGGTTCCAACTGTCGATAATACAACATCTCACCCTCAGACCCAGCTCCTCTTCCCCTGCCTTTAGAGGCCTTGATTGTTCCAGTTCTCTCTGACCAGAGATAAGCCCCCTGACATCCTGACTTTGGGGAGGTGAGGTAGCTGTCAGTGGAGTTGTAATTGATGCCTGTTGTGTGGAAACCATGACATTGCAGGCCTCTTGAGTCCAAACATAAAAAGAGCATGGCCGCACTGTGCTCTATGTGCCTGGAGTTTGGAATAGTGGATCCCAGCAATTGCTGAGCACGCTGTCATGAGGGAGCCCAGGACAGATCAGAGGTAACTTAGACCCAAAGGCATCGTGTCTCATGCTTTCTTTTCTAACCTCAAGCAGCTCGGCCTAACCTTTCAGAGTCAGCACAGTGCTCAGCAGAGTTCCTAGGTTGGGTGGACAGAAAGTGTGATGCCCCCAGTGAAGAGCTGGCTTTCTGAGAGCAGACTGCCGAGAGCCTGCAACCATAAGAGGGAGCTTTTCTAGGGGAAGACCATCGACAGAGTGCTGCCATTTTCCTCATGTTGTGGAAGAGCACAGCCTTTCCTCAGAGTGGAATGTGCCTGGGCTTGGCCAGTTCACAAATAATGCATGAACAAGGTGGTCAAGGGTGGACACGCATGTGTGGTAACACCTCAGGCTCCTAAGTTACTTTTTATTGAAATCTCACATCTCTCAGAGGAAGAAGTGGCAGCTGAGGTGACCACACAGTGAAAAATCAGAGTTTGCCTGGCCCCACGGAGCACATGGTCAGGTCTTAAAACTGGACTTACTTCAGCCCAACGAGAAGCCAAAGAAATAGGGGAGGAGAGTACTGGGTTAGCCCAGGTTCCTCATATACCATCACTGTTTTAGGAGCATGCTGTGATGTGTGGTGAACTGCAGTGGTAGTGCTGGTGACTTGAATAGGTAACATGGGTAGTGCCAAAGCCTGTTCATACCTGTCAAGCTAATTTCAAATCTCATGTTACTAAGTTGGGGCTGCTGAGGTGGCCTGAGATGCTCCAGCAGGTAAGATAACCTGCTGCCATGCCTAATGATCTTTAAATATCCAGACCCATGTGGGGGAAGAAGACAATTGATTTCCTTAAGGTATCATCTGACCTTGCCCACACCCACACATAGACTCACACCCCACACACAAGATAAATAGCTGTTTTTAAAGTACTAGGCTAGCCTCAAAGCAGTAGACTTATTGTTGGGGAGATCCTATGTCCTCAGGGGCGACACCATGCCTCAGCAGAGTACAGTGACTAGAGGGTAGAGTATGTTCTGTAGACTGTTTAATATGCCAGGGAAGTATATACAGTGATTTTCATTGTCTACAAAATAGGGCTGAACCAAGAACATATTGGTGCTCTGAAATCTTCCCTGAAGGCCTTTCTGTGCAGACATGAACATACCCCTCTTGTGGCCTTGTGACCTTGACCCTGGCAGAAGACAGTAGTGTTCCAGTCCTCAGATACACTCAGAGATGCAAAGGGTCTCCATGGGGTTCACCGCTCTTTGAGCCTCAGTACCTGGGGGAGTGACATTGTTCTATAAGATTCCTAAAATACCCGTAGCACTGGACTCCTGCCATCTCCATCCCCCCAACCCTCAAAACAACAACAACAAAACAAACAAACAAACAAACAAAAACAGCTGGAGTGTGTAACAGGCCAGACAGCCAAAGGGATCCTAATGGGTGTGTTAAGAAGGATGCATACGGTTCAGGTAGATCAGTCACCGGCTAGACCTTTACATCCTATTTCCAAAATCTTCTCAACAGATCTGTGAGGAGGATGGTGATATTAAATTATTAGTTTGGGGTTTTGATGGGCCTATTGTCTCCATTTCACATATGAAGACATGGGAGGTAGTGTGGGTGGAAAGGTTTAGGCTGCAAAGGAGGCCTTGGAGATTAGGGAGATGAGGATGCAGGATGGGCAGAGAATTAACTATCAAGTATGAAGAAGCCATTTGAAAAGCAATGAATGCCCATATACATTCCTGTCAAGCTAATTTCAAATCTCATGTTACTAAATTAGGGCTGCTGAGGTGGCCTGAGATGCTCCAGCAGGTAAGATAACCTGCTGCCATGCCTATTCTATTGTTAATAGAACAATCAAGTGCCATCTCATGGTTTCAAGACCTTCTCCAAGAGGATGAGACCAGTGCCTGGGAGAAGTAGGCCTGTGCGGGGAATTATATAGGATTATGTTGTTACATTGTAAATAATTGCCCTGTCTATGAGTTTAATAAAAAGCACTGACTGGCCAAAGGCAGACAGGAAGTGTGGGTGGGGCTACCAGACTAAGAAAGCTAAGAACAAGAACAGAGTAGAACGCCAGAGAGAAGCCAGAAGATGCAGAGGACAACTGTGCTGCTCTGAGAAAGGTACCGAGCCTCATGGCTGAACAGGATAAGAATCATGGGTTAGATTAAGAGCAAGAGCTAGCTAGTTATATGCCTGGACCCCAGGCCAATCAGCATACAATTAATGTAAGCATCTGTGTGTCTCTGTAGGACTGTGAGACTGGCGGGGTGTGCGGGTCTGTGGGTCTGTGGATCCAAACCACGAGGCTAGGCTGGAAAGTCCAGGCCAGAAACCTCTTACTATAGGGAATGTATTTCTCAGGGTTAAATCAACCAAATATTAGTAATTGCCTTCTGAATAGCAGTACTGAGACCCATAGACAAAGGTGACACCTAATCAGAGAAGCCTCTCCTGACAATGGGCAGTAGTATTAAAAAAAAAAAAAAAAAAAAAGACTCATGGCTGCCCAGGATGCAGAAAATGAGTGACAGATGTGGACCCACCCCTTCTAGTGCTCTGGGAACATTGTGTAAGAGAGGCAGGGTAAAGGACCATCAAACACCATTCCCCAGACGCACATGAATTGTCACAAGGTCCATCCTCTACCTCTAAACTCTTGACTGTCAATACACCCTGAGAATGAGGGAATCGCTGTCATTAATATAGTGTACTCTCTCTGAGTTCTCCAGGCATTCCCTAACGGATAGCTTCAAACCCATGGTCACACAGCTGGCCCTGGCTAAACTTGGTAGATCACAATACAAAATGAACAGATGTGAACACTAGACAGGGATTTGTGGGGGAGGGAGAATGGGCACAGTAGGTGGAATGTGGGAGACAAAAGGGATCAGTATGCAAAACATGCATATGTAAAATGATAAAAATAAATTTTTAATTTTGCCTAAAGTGAGATTTCCCTCATGGTTTGCAGAAAGAAATACGAAGTGTCTCTACAGTTAAACTGTGACTCCACAGTAAGCAAGAAAAAGCCCAACGTGGTGTTAAATAGCAACCCTGATGCTGGATGAATAAGCCAAGTGATTTAATGCTGACACCAGTTACATGGTGGTGTTACACGGTGGCCTGTGGTTGGGAAGAGAGCCTTATTTGCTGATTAGGAGGCAAGCTGTCAGTTTTACATAGGCATAGTCATAAATAGTTTTCACCTCACAATTTAATAAAGAGAGCTGCCTTAACAACTTACCCTGTGGTGCTTTGGTGTCTTTATCTGAAAACTTGAAACTGGGGAAGAGCAGGGCCAGCTCTCTGTTGGCATCGTCTCTGTCTCGGCTTCCATGGATAGCGTTGAAGGGCATTTCTGTGCCATACTGAGCCCGGAGACTGAGAGCATTGGGACGATGTAAAAGAAACAATTGCTTCACTTGAAAAGAAATGTTTTGCTCACTGGCAGCAGGACCACTACCAATCAGGGTGAGAGTGCTTGCTCTTTTGTGGAGAGTCTGAGAACAGCAGCCATACCAGCAATTGCCAGAAAGGGCATTGCACACAGGATCTGGCTGCCTTTCATCTCTTCCCAGAGAATGAGTGACTACAATTCCCGCGGTGTTGGATCAGTGCTTAGGGCTAGCACTGTTCAGTGAGTGCATCATACAGCTCTTCATGACTAATTTTGATAAGAACTGTAACACCAGGAGTACCAGGTAGGACCTATGAGCTGAGCACACATCTAAATGCCTCTGTCCTCTCTCATCATGGCCATTCCCACTTTACAGCCTAGGGAACTGAAGCCAAGGAGGGACTCGACCCATTAGGTGATGGCCTGAGCCCTAGGCTGCTTCCTTAGTCTGATAGATGGCCTTGCCCCTTATGACTGTAAGGTACAGCTCTAAGGCTTGAGCTTTTAGCTGAGCTCTTTCCTGCTCTCTGTCCATGGATTTGTCACCTCAAAGTCCAGGACCCAGGGATTTTGCACTGTTGACTCCAGGCTAGCTGTGCACTGAGTCCCAGGGCAGGCCAAGCAGGTCTAAGTAGGTGTGTTCAACAGGAAGCTGACTCCAGAGGGTTGTGGGAGTTTAGTCTATGGTACAGGCCATGCTGCAGCCTTTGACTTGACAGGCTTGTCTGAGTTCCTGAGATCTGTGACTATGAGCCAAACTCAGCAGTAGCCTTTGTGGGGGGACATCCCACAGTGGGGGTTATACAGCCAAGGCTGGGGAACTCAACCAGGGTAAGAAGATGTTGGAAGACTTCCCATATATATAGTAAGGGACCTGGCCACCAGAGAGCTGACAGCATCCCCCACAATTCCAAAGCAAATACCGAATGAAGGGACTACAGCTGGTGTCACCTTTCAGGATGTTCCCTTCTGGCCACATTGGGATCACAAGGCCCCAGGAAGGTTCGCCAAGCAGTGACTACATCCTCAGTGCCCTCGGTCTTGGTGAGGATCAGGAGGTGGCTGGGTCCACTGCACATGTGATGTACCAGCTTCTCAAATGTCTCCTAGGCACAGGGCAGAACAACAGCCTGGGCAGGAGTTCCTAATACCCAAGTGAACCCAGACAACCCACAGACTAGAAGGAAGGTAGTAAGTAGCCTTGTGTACTCATGGACATGCAGCCACATCTACCTGCTGTAATGGTAATGACCAGGAAGGTGAGCCAGGTGGGTAGTGGTATACTAAGAGTATTCTATGTATGGACATGTAATGGATGGGTGTTGGATCTCCAAGGGTACGGTGTGGATACCCTCACCATGCTTTATGGCCCTTTCTCCTCCTAGAACAGTAGCCTGGGTTTCCCTGGGAGAAGATCTCTCCTTCATTTTATTTGTTCCTCATTTCACAACCATGATGCTTAGCAACCATCACACCACCTGATGGAAGTGATGCTATCGCCTAAGGGTTGTCAGCCATACTCCCCAACTGGGCAGATCATAAGCAGGCGCAAGCAGAAAAGGCACGTGGACCAAAGAGGCTGTTGGTGATGTCTTGAGTGGTTTGCCTGCTGCCTTGGCTCCTGTGGGCCCTAGAACTCTCTTGTTTCTCTTCTCTCCAAGTCCACTTACTAAACTTCTTCATTTCCTTTCATGAATCCTGGGAGTTATGGAGCATCCTTCTAATAAAAGTCTTTATTCTGTTACGTACAGTCAAAATGGAGCCACCGTACTTCAACTGTACAGGCTCTAATCATATTCTGAGTGCAAACCTATTACCCACCCACTTGCTGGTCATATTCTTGTTTTTCATGTTGCTTCCCAGCTCCTATCAACCTATCAGCATAGTGTTGGGAGAGAAAAGAGAGTGTCATGGACCAATGGCAGCAGATGAGCTGACCTCTCCGACTCTGTGTTGATAGAACTCTTGCATCTCCGCCTCTGTCAGGGTTCTTTCTTCATTTGATAGAATGTCAAATCCTGCTTCCTGGATCTACAGAATATACAGACATATACATATACAGACATATACATACACATACATATACCTAAGCGTGTTTTCTGCAAATGTGACTAAAACCCACACTTACAGTAATCTTAATTGAAAGATTAAAAAATAAAGATGGGCAACGTTAGAAGCGGGGCAGATGCTCAGCCCCTCAGGACCTGCCCCCCAGGTCTAACTTTGTCCCAACCTGGGATAAAGTTAGAGTTATAACGTACCAGAAGCCTTCTCTCCTCACACATCACACTTGCCACTGCCCCCATCCCTGCGTGTTCACTGGGGGAGACGTGAGAACATGAAGTCGTGTATCTCCTACCTTCATGATAATCTCCTCAGCCTTCCCATGGGCCACTGCATCTGGCTTGATGATGGCTAATGTACAGGTCTTCTCTGATGACACTGAAACGAGCAGGCGAGGGTGCTGTGTGAGCTCATGCTCCATGGAACTGAGTACCAGGTATAGGTTTGGACTCCAGACTCTGGCCTTTAGAATGTGCCTCGGACTCTAGCAAATGGCACACATCTGACACCACACCACAGCTAGGAACCTTAGCCTGACTTAGATGGACAGTCTGACTCTCTGAACTCTGCTCTGGAGACACATAGGAACGAACATTTCTAAAGACTTGAGAAACTTGGAATGACTGAATGGGTTGCCTGGAGATGGGCGAGCAAGGAGTACAGGAATAGAGGTGCCATCCTCAAGAATTCCTCATCCCCTCTTGGGGGTCTCAGCTTTAACTTCTGTCTGCCGTGCTCTCTTCTCATCCTCCTGACTACTTTGTTTTTGAAAAATAAATTTATGTGTGTGAATGTTTTGCCTACGTGTATCCCTGTGCAGCATAGGCATACAGCTTCTGTGGAGGCCAGAAGGTGGCATTGGACCTGCTGGGACAGCAGTTCCAGACAATTAACTGCCAAGTGGGTGCTCAGAACTGAGTACTATGGAAGAGCAGCCAGTCCTCTTGACCACCCAGCCTCTCTCCATCTCCCGTCTGCTTTTTGATTTTCTTGCCATGTGGCAGAAATGGTTACCCCAGGCCTTGCACAAATTTTGTGCTTCTCAACTCCAGCACATGATACTAAGCTGTGGCTTCAAATCTCCTTGTCTCACTTCAAGTTCCTCAAGAGAAGGTCAGATAGAGTGGCCTGAGTTTTGGGGGTTTTGTTTTGTTTGGGTTTTTTTTTTTTAACTTTGTTTTGGTTTTAGCTATTTTGTCTGTGCTGGGATCAACCTTGATGATCAGAAGACACTTAGATCTAAACTCTGGGAAACTGTAGGGAAAGTTTTGTCTAGTCCAGTAGCCCATCTCTACTGGACTCTTATTTACACGAACGTGGCCTTGGGAAGTTATCTGCATTCTCAACAGAATCAACGTTTCCCACTATTTTCTGCTTTTCAACTTTTATGTCTGTTATGCCCAATGAAACAAAACCATCTGTATCTAAGGAGGGTCTCTACTGAGAATATTTGTAAAGCCTGTTCTAAATAGATACGTGCTATCCACTGGATAAATGTCTTCTAAGGGCCCAGATGCTAAAGGCTTGGTCCCCAGCCTATGGTCCTGGAGGGAGGTAGTGGAACCTTTGAAAGCTGGGACCTGCTGCAGGTGGCCAAGCAGAGAGCTTATACTTTTGCTGAGGGTTGAGGTGCCCCAGCTCATCTGTGCCTCCTCACTGCTGTCCCATGTGCTCCTGCCCTGTGCTGCTTTACCGCAATCCCCAAAGCATCAGGACCAACTGATGGGCTGAACGTTCCAAAACTCTGAGCCAAAGTGAGGTGACTATTCCCAGGTATTTCATATAACATTAGAAAGGAACGTGCACAGTATATGTTACCCAGACAACCACCTGTTAAGTTTCTATGGTTACCATTTCTGATAGACTGTGAACACTTGACATTAAAGTACTCTTGTGATTGACTTTGTGATGAATTGGAGGGCTCGTGAGATCACTAAAGCATAGAGAGAGAAGAGATGAGGCCCTTGCAGGCCTCATCTTCCAGCTTCAGCTCAAAGGGGAAGCCCAGGAAAAGAGGCCAGAGAAATGCAGACATGTTATCTCAGAAACCAGAGGGTAGAACTTGAAGTTCAGAGGGACTGGCCTAGCACGCATGAGGGCCTAAGTCCCATTACCAGATAAACACACACGTGAGGTGAGGGAGTTTAGAAGGAAGGGACATAAACACCATGACTATCGTCCTCTGCTGGAAGAGGCTGTGACCTTTGGCAACAGGAATGTCACTGTGCCTCTCAGGAGTGCCCTTTCAGGAGCAGCAGGTTCAGAGTCAGGCCACAGCACGTCAGCAGGAGTAAGGGCACCAAGATGTGGACAAAGTTCACGTATCTTAGCTGAAAGGGAGAAGAGTTTACGAGGGAGAAAGAGTTTCGTGTGGTTTTCTGGGCCGAAGAGGCTTGACTCCAGAGCGTGAAACAGAGGAGGGAAGAGGCAGTAACACGAAGAATATTTCCTGTGAGAGCCAATTCACAGATTGTCTTCTCCTGGCTTTCATATGTCATACTTCTTGCCTTATCAGACTCCAATCCCAAGAGTCCTTACTATGCACCCAGGAGAAACAGCCATGTATCTCATGTGATGATAACTTTAAAAGCTTCCTGCTACTAGCTGCATCCAGTCCCAGTTCCCTCACATCCAGTCCCGGTTGCCTGGCATCTTGGCTGCTAATATAAGACATTATCTTGGCAGCAGCATGCCTAACTATCTGGTCCTCACACGCAGCCAGGCCACTCTTCTCATAAGAAGGCTCCAGAAGAACCACAATGCAGTGCATATGAAACCTGTGGCTGATAAGGGAGAGAGGGTGGGACCGTAAGCAGAGGAAGGAAAGCTGTGGAGAATAGAGGGCTCTGAATATTTCAGAAAGAGGCAGAAAGCAAAACTGGAACTCTCCAGATCGGACAGAACTCATTGCTTCTCTTCCCCATTATTACTGAAGTTTCTAGAAGGATATTTCCTGATGTCCAATGATTGCTATCGAAGTCATATTTGAGTATTATCAGACAGCTATCAAATGTACCCCTGAGCCACTGAAGGGCAGAAGGGAGATCTCGTTTGTTTGAAGCCAAACGCTTAGGACATGAGCGTTCGCTCATAGCCAGCTTCCCAGAACTGAGATGGCGCAATACCCTGGTGATTTGTTTAAGATGTACATCAAACCAGAATTCACCTTGCTCATCGGCTCTGCACACACCCATGTCTTCATCTCCAAAACCATCCTTTTCTTGGGGAGGACACTTGGCTGCACCACAAAGAACCTCATCAGTAACCTAGGGCGAATCAGTCATGAATAGAAAGGTGTGGGAGATTGTGTTGTTTCATTGTAAATAATTGTCCCACCCACTGGTTTAATAAAAAGCACTGATTGGCCAAAGGCAGACAGGAAGTATGGGTGGGGCTACCAGACTAAGAAAACTCTTGAGAACAGGAAGCACAGAGCAGAACGCCAGAGAGAAGCCAGAAGAAGCAGAGGAAAACTATGCTGCTCTAAAGAAAGGTACTGAGCCACATGGCTGAACAGGAAGAATCATAGGTTAGATGAAGGGTAGAGAGTTAGCAAGTTATATGCCTGGGCCTGAGGTTGATCAGCCTAAAACTATAGTAAGCCTCTGTGTGTCTCCGTGGGACTGTGGGACTGAGGGTCTGTGGGTCCTAAATATTGAGGCTAGGCCTGATAGTCCGGGCCAAAAGCCTCGTACTACAGAAAGGATTCTGTCAATGAAAATTATTATGAAGATTTTCACCCTCTGCAGAAACAGATTAAAATGCAGAGTGTTTAAGCCTTGGGGAAGAGGACATGGTCATCAGGGTTTGGGCAACAAAGGTCATTCTAGTAGTTAGATAGTGGGGGACATTTTTGATGGTCTCGACCTTAGAGTCTGCCTCTCAACCAAGCACAAGTACAGCCTCAAGAATGATAAAGAACGGATAGCTGGAATTCAAATACAAGGGATGTGCCACCCAGTGCAGATAAAAAACGCAATAGGCCATTTTCCCAGAGGCCGCTTGTGGAAAATGTGTGTGCTCTTCCTTCTCAGGGAAACAGGGCTAGTGTTTTTAGAAACACCGAAGTATAACCTGAGTCTGTGTATTCTAGAAAAGTCTGCTCTTTGGAACTTAGTATAAAAGGTTGGACAGGGAGCACCCAGCATGTGCTCCCAGCACATGCAGAGTACCTGGAAGACTGCTAGTTAACTGTGAAGGTGTTGCAGTCTGTATTAATATGGAAACAGTTTCTCGAAGCCACAAATTATGCTGATCTCGTCTCCCACGGTAATGACAGCTGAGTTTCTAAATTAAGGAAACGACTGTGTGTGCTCACAGCTAAAAAAACCTTTAGGGATTTGAGTGTGTGGGTCACCAAGAGAGATTTTACATGAGGCTGGGGGAAGATCCTCCTATCCATTTCCTGTAGTTTGGGTGTTCCCCCAAAGCCCATGTATTAAACTCATGGTCCTTAGCTTGGGAAGACGGTGACTTTTTCTTTAGTGGTGACCACTAAAGAGGAGGGCCGTAAAGATCACTAGGGCAGTGTACGTGAAGGAGACTTTGGAAGAAGAGGTTACTTGTTCCAGTCTCCGTGAGACAAACAGCCTTCACCACACACTGCCTGGACACTGGCTCAAAATCACCAGACACAACTAACTATGGACGGAAGCCTAGGCTGTGGACCAAAATGACCTGTTTTCTAAAGACTGACTGAATATTTTGTGATGGGCTGACTAAGTCACTACTCCGTTCTGGAAGTTTATCTCCTCCCTGAAGTCATGACTAAGAATTTAGTCATGAGTAAAAGGAAAACGGATGAAAGAAGTTCCAAGGGCTGTGGAAAGAGACTCCAGAATGATCACTTGCCCAAGGCCAGGGAAGGACACCAGCTTCCTCATGGGGAGAGGACCCGCGCAAGCACACTTGTGAGCCTGCCAGTTGGACAAGTGACCGCCACCTACCACATTCCGCTCCCTGCCTTCAGCCAGAACCTTCTTTTCAGCCTCCAGCTGGTGTAAGATGGTCTTCCGAAGCAGAGGAGCATTGGCCCCCTTCACCACAGACACCAGTTCTCCCCCCTGGAATGTGTGAAGGGCGTGTGAGATCCTCTGCTCATTCATTCAGGAGATAGGGCGTTTGAGGCTATATCTAAGGTCAAGGTTCATGAGCCCCAGGCCCACATCCTCACCCTCACCTCTGCTGCCCCTTCCTGGAGCCCACCCCACCATGAGGCCCTCAGTTTGGCTTATAGTTCTGAAACAATTGCTCTCAGATCGCCTCTTCTCTCTGGCCACCCCTCTTGTCAAAGCTTCCTTCAGGGAAACTGGCAGTTAGTCAAGGGAGGAACAATTCATAGAAAATCGTGTGACGAAATGACTTACATGTCGCTTATTGACACATAGTTATTGAGTTCTTAAGACACTCAGACTGCAGTGAAGAACATAAGCACTAACCCAAGGAGGACATAAGAACCACCTCAGTGAAAGAAAGTGGAGTGGTCACTCCAAACACAATCGGGATAAAATAGCTGTGGTAATAAGGGGCTTCATGTTTGAAGCCAATCAGCATGGAAGCGGAAAAGTGAATTCCCAGTACTGACTGAGCAGTCAGAGAGGGTTTCATAGTCACGCCTAGGGTGGCCCGCAATTTTCCACTTTTTAGAAATTGATCTGAGGAGCGGTTTCTCTCCATTCCCTCATGGACCACCCTGGGTTAGAGATTGTGGCCCAAATCCCCAGGTGATTGTGATTTATGTTTTAACCATCACTGACCCAAGAAGTCAAATAACTTTGATAAGGACTGTGTTCTATGACAGCTCTGGTGGCCAGTGTGGCTGGGTGGGCATGGAATCTATCCTCCTCTCCTTCTGAGATCAAAAAGACCTAAGCAGTCCTTTCTCCCCACATACAGAAGCTGGATAGTAGTACCAAAAATCAAAGATCAAGTGACATTTTAGCCTAAATTTCTAGTGTGCGCGTGTGTAAATATATTACATAATTATAATGAGTTTTCAATATGTGACACTCAGAGTGCCAAGGCTAAGAACTGAGCTAAGTAACCCAGACTGGCTATCAGGAGACCTGAGACTCTGGTTTCCCTGACTACTATGAGGGGGCAGGGCTGAGTCTGTATTAGGCTATCCATTGGTTGCCTCCTGAGTCTGACAGACAGCCATAACCTGGGAATCCAGGGATACAACAGTAGGCTCTAAGGGGCATGGAGCTGGCCATGGATGGCATATTTAAAGACATCCAAGTCACTGTCACCACAGACTCTTTTAGTTCCCAGAAGGCCCCCTCTCTTTTCCTTTCATTTCAGACTGTGCTTATCAAGACAAATACACAGCTTCTCTGTAACATTCATTTCCCCTAAAAGTTCCCCTTGGCAGAGAAGAGACATCTCAAAACTTCTCTGAGAGTAAAGCTGAACTTGAGTGTGTCCAAGTCTGATTATGTGCATTCTAGGATGTGTATCCTTTGCCACACAGTCACCTAGGAAGGCTGTCCAGCCATCAAGGGCCACCCTTCAGCACACAGCCCCCAGGCAGGACTGAACACACCTGTGCATGCCCATGTCTTAGGGAAGTTCTGCATGGACTTAGTCAATCAGTCTAAAGGCTGTTTCAGGGACAGCATCACCTCTTAGCATGGCTGAGGCTTCCTGGTGGCTCCTGAGAACTGGTGCATCTATCTGAATACCAGATTTGCAGTGTCACGGGACATTTGTTTGTATTGTCATTCTGAGACCACCAATGGAGTTAAACTTTGATCCAGGAAGAAGAGTCCATGTTCAGCTGGCCAGAATAAGCCATGGCTTTCTGGTCAACCCAGAGGGGGATAAAAGAGACACAGAGAGCAATAAGGAGGGTCTTAGAAAGACTCATGGGTATTTTTTATCTCAGAAGGAGAGGAAGATAGATTATTCTGTGGGCCTATGGGGCTTATATCCTAATATCTGACCCCCAAGCTTTATTTATTAATAAAACAATAAAAGAAGCTGAGATAACAAACAGCCCTGCTTCCGCAAAGATACCTACTGCGTAGAACAGAAAGGTTGGCTCACACTTCCCTCGGTATTTTTCCAGAACATCAAGACAGTCTGCCTCTGCCTGAAAAAAAGCAAGCCGTCAGCCGATACCCGAGGTGCAGCAGGTGCAGGATCACAGCAACAGCATGCCCTCATGATTAACTTCCCAAATGAAGCCCAGCTCACTGTCTTGTCAACATGCTGGTGACAGTGCACCGGTGGCATTACCTTGAAGAGTCAAGTGAGAAGGAGATAGAGCTTGTCTGGCTCCCTATCCAACTACTTGCCCGGTTCAGGGATCCTCACCATCTGACATTCTTCTACAGCTGTAAGTGGAAGTGACAGGCCTGAAGTTCCCAGGCATCCCTCCCTGTCTATGGTCCATGGTCCTAGCAGGCTGACCTCCTGAGAAGTTAGTGTACAAGCCATATTGGCTTCTGTTGTCTTTAGTGTCTGTGGACCTCACAATGCATCAGCGTGCAGTGTCAGTGGGGTCTCTATGGATTCCCATTTCTGTACTTTAAGCAGACATTTGCTAAAAGATCCCCTTTATGACGTAGAAGATGGAAGTCTTGAAGTACTGAGCTCTGAAAGTGACATTTCGGACAACAGTGCTCACTAGCTAAGATGGATATGTAGATGCATTTGAGGGACAGGGGATCTTTTCCCGGCATACAGCTTGGTGGTAATGTTGGTGCCTTTATGTCTAGAGAAACTGCAGGACACAGTGACCACCGGTGGCTTTCTATTTGAAAAGGGCCGTTGGTGCTCTCTGCTGCTTGTCCCTTCCATGTTTAATTTATTTACACTGACATGTGACGGTTTGCTAAGAAGGAAGCTTACCAAAGCAAAATGGAGACAGTCCAGACCAACCTCCATCCTCATCTTCTGGAAGAGACTAACGACAGGTTTACAGGGGCCACACCAGCCCTGATAGACGTCCACAACTGCAGGAGCCAAGGAGTGACAATGTTCAGCAGACAGTTGCTCTCACGCCTCCACCCCCTGCAATGGATATGCTTGCAGGATAGAGTCAACCGAGCAGATTAGGACTGAGCATAAAACACAACCATCCCTCATTCCAACATGACATTCTGGATCCAAAATATTTCTGAAGTAGTTTGCTGTGGTGGCTCATGACTGTAATCTCAACACCAGGAAAGTGGAAGCAGGAAGATCAGATCAAATGTTCAAGACCATCCTCAACTACAAGTGAGCTTATTTTACATGAGATCCTGTTTGGGGGGGGGAGCAACTGCAGGGGGAAAAGGAGAGATAAAATGAGTATATATAGACAAGCAAGTTTTAAGGTGATCTCTTTACCTTGGGGGTTCAGGCATGGACCAGAGTGTTATTCAATGAACACAAACTACTTCAACAGTAGGTCACCCTAGGTGACTAGGTAGCATCCAGCTGACTCTTATCCACTGACAGGAACTGTGGCTTTCCATTACCAATTAGAGTAAGGCAAGAGATCAAAAATTACCAAGATGCCTGGGGAGAAGAGGGGCTTGAGCCTCTTTGGCATCTATTCTGAGATCAAGGCTCAGGGGTTCTTTGAGAACAAGACCTTTCTAACAGACAGATGTTTGGATTCCAACACACCACAGGCAAAACCACACTCGGATGAAGTAAAGAAAACACCTCTGAACATTGAGAGATACTGCAACATCTCTACTGAGGAAGGCAAGTTCAAGTCCCACAGGAAAAGAAATGGGGCCCAAGTAAGGTCTCTACAGTGTCTGGCTTCGGCCAGCTTCTGTCTCAAGTGATACTTTCTATCAGCTTTTCATCCCCTCTCTTCCTCAGCTCTGGGAGGAATGGTGAGGACAAAGACTGATGGAGTGGTCACATGAGTGTAGGGGGTGGAGGGGTGGGGACATTAGGGAGGAAGAACATGAAGATGTCACTCTGAAAGACAGAAGGCACCTAATTGTGTGTAAATCTGAAGGCAAATGAGAAAGAGGAGCAGAAGAGACTTCCAGTGTGGATGGCATTAGAAATAAGTTTCTACTGGTTCCAGAAAGATGATTTCTCTCTTACCTGCTAACTGTACCCCTCCCTGTGTGTGTGTGTATGTGTGTGGGTGTGTGTGCGAGTTTATTCCTCTAACCGGTCTAGTGAGAGAAAGTGTTAGAGGAGCCTTTCACCATCAAACTACTGTGAATAAGCATGGCTTAGTCAGTGTTCAGGAAACATTAGCCATGGTCACAGCCATGCAGGCAGCCAGCACATGGAGAATCTCCAAAAGATTATGGAATGCTGGTTCTTTTATGATTGCTTAAAAAAAATAAAGTAATGCTTCGTTTCACCCTGAAGATGTATTTAGCTGCCCAGACCAGACACATGAGTACAATGGTTAAGCCTTGGCACCATCAAAAAGGTTTCATAATCTCCCCAACTGGAGAGAATGCCAACACTCACACAAACACACACACACACACACACACACACACACACACACACACACACACACACACACACTGGATCAATGGGACTAGCATTATTTAATATCACTTGGCCCCAAGCTTGGACCAATCTGCTACAGATGCCAGATGAAAAAGCTAACAGTGTTGTGTTAAGAGTCTGGAGTGACAGACAGGATGCAGAACAGGAAGTATCCTGGGAAACTTGACAGAGCCCTAGAGGCTCCCATGAGGAGGAAAGTAGAGATCATGAAAGATTCCACAGAGGCAGGCTACTTTTGAGCTAGACCTTGGAATGAGAACTATGAACTAGAACGTGGAGAACATGAAGACGTGAGAAAACCCATGACATGCTCAGGAAAGATATCTCAGTTCAGGACATACCTTAGGAAAGAGTCAAGGAAAAAGCTGGAAGGATGTAGAGCTTTCGAGAGAGAGAGCACATTCTTGAATGCTGAATGGTCATGGAGATACATAGAGGAGTATAATACTGAGAATAACAGAATGCAGAAGAGGAAGGAATAACATGAGTAGGAGAGGGTGGGCACTTCCAAGACTCTAGCATCCTGGTATGTACGCCATTGTATGAGCCTCAGCCCTTGAGAGTGGGCTGGATCTCATGACAGGCTTCTAATAAGCACAATAAAGGATGGATATGACTTTTAAGATTACATTGACAAAAGGCGGTCTTACAGCTGTGTCTCCTCAGTGCCTCAACTCTAGAGGAAGCAAGTTACCATGATGTGAGTAACTTGTAGAAGCTGATGGCAAGAAATTGTCATTGGCCAACAGCCAGTGAGGACATGAACCCTGCTGACAACCACTGGGTGACCCTGGTCCACCAGCAGCCATAGAGAACTTGGAAGTGAGTCTGCTCCAAAGTAAAATCTATCTGTAACACATAAACTGAACCCTGGTAAAGTCCCTGGGGCCAGAGGCACCCAGCTTGAGTGTAGGTAAGCCAGCTTTGGGTGACTTATAAAGGAGATGGGTGTGAACAATGGTTGTGGGGATATATATTCCATAAAAATAGTCTGGAATGTCAAAGGACAGATCCACCCACAGAGCCAAGCCACAAAGGTCAGGGAGTGGTGACCCATACCTTTAATCCTAGCTCTAGGAATGCTGGATGAGGAAGTGAGATAGGTAGATAGAGGGAAAGAAGGAAGTTCAGCCACTTCCCTGGTGGGCTGAGATGGTGGGGGAGGGGGATGGAGTTGGAGGATTCAAAAGGAGAAGCCTGAGAAGTTGCCTGGGTGAGACGTGGCTGTAAGTCTCCCCCCACCCCGATATTTCAATTTTTCCCCAGTTTCTGGCCCCGAGTTTTTAATTATAATTCCAAGTAGAATTTGTGCAACAGATGGTTGCGCTGTCCTGGTTGTTTCCAATTCTCTGTGATGTCTTATTCTTTCTTCTTCCTGGGAGTTCCAGGAAAGGCCCATTTTCCTCCCAAAACATTCTCCTTTCATGCCTCAGGGCATACAAATTTTCCTGTGACTGGCCACAAAACAGCACAGCAATCAGCTCTAAACCAAATAACCCTGTTATCTGAAAGTAATCCAGTCACTGGACTGAATTTACTGATGTCCAAGGAAATGAAATACAGCAGTCCTCCTTATCCCTAGGGGATATGTCCCAAGACATTGAGGAGAAAAGAAGCTGAATAGGACCGAAGCTAATACAAGCACTTTGGGATGGAGACAGTTTGGTAACTAGCTTCTAAGAGAATAAGCAGGTGGTATATGCATGGTGGATACACAGGCCGAAAGAATGACTGCTGTCCCAGGTGGGAGGGCCTGAAACTTCAGCACTTCTCAGAATAGTGTGTAATTTTAAAATTATAAACTTATATTTTTGGAATTTTCCATGGGACTATGGTAGGATGCAAGTAACTGAGCCAGAAGAAAGTAAAAACTAGAGATGCAGCAGGGCTACTGTGTATGCAGAAACAGAGAAACTGCCTGATTCCTGTGGAGTTTGTGCACTTTGAAACAGAGTCATAGGTAGCCCAAGCAAACCTCAGACCTGCCATGAACCTTGAACTCTGAAAATCTGCATCCAACTCCCGAATGCGGGGATTACAGATGCATGCCACCGTAGGTGATGTATGCAGTACTAGGGATTGAGACACAGGCTCAAAAGACAATAAAGGTCAATGTAACCCCTTCTTCACATGCATCACTGAATGATTTGGAAGAGAATGGACCAGGGGACATGGTTTCATTTGGAATCACCAGTCAGTCCTTTGGAGCCGAGCATTTCCTCCCAAAGCTCCTGGGTGTTGATGGTAACCTGCAGACCAAAGGACCAAAAGCAGCATCAGTAGGGGCAGAGACGGGAAGCCACTTTCTTTTTTCCATCGCTCTCTGCTGGAGAATAGTATTTTTACTAGGCGAAGATGTGGTGCATTTATTTATGCTGCAGAATATTACCTTTACTGTGTGAATGTGTTGTATCTGTTTCACCTTGCTTGCCTAAGGCGCCTGATTTAACAAAGAGTCAATAAAGAGCAGAATGGCCAATAGCTAGGTAGAGAAAGGATAGGCAGGGCTGGCAGGCAGCCAGGAGGTGAAATTTCAACTGGAAAAAATAAAAGAAGGAGAGAAGAAGAGTGAGGGGGCGCCCAGGGTAAGAAGCCAGCCGCCTGTAGAGAAACAGTAAAGCAGAGATATGCAGAAGGGAGGAAGGTGGCTAGCCCTGAAGCAAAGGGCAGATAAAGAGAAGCAGGTTAATTTAAATTAAAAGAGCTAGTCAGAAATGAGCATCAGAACTGTTAAGTCTGTGTCACATCTGGGAGTTGGTTGGTGGCCCAAAAGAAAACATCTGGAGCGGCTCTCTCTGCAATGTTCCTAAATGCAGCTCTAACTGTCTTTTCTTTCTTCTTCTTCCTCCTCCTCTCCCTCCTTCTCCTCTTCCTCCCCCCCCCCTTTCTTTCCTCTCTTCTTATACTCCAGGAAAAAACTGACCTAAAAACAATGCGTGTCATTTTCGGATATTAAAATACGTTACATGCTGTTTGTCCAGGGATTGTGGAGAAAGTTGTCTTATGTTGTCAGCCTACACACTCCGTTCCCTTTATGGTTTATGTTCACTCAGTATCAGAAATTATTAGTTGTCATCCACTCACATTTTTCATATTTATAAAAAAGTTCTGGCATATATGAAAACACAGGGGAAATGAATATTATCCCTGTCCACCTTTTATAATCTATACAAAATACATCTTTATTTTAAAAAGTTTTTAAAATTACAAAAAGTAACATGTACTTGAAAGTATGATATAGGGGCTGGAGAGATGGCTCTGCAATTAAGAGGCTCTACTGCTCTTCCAGAGATCCTGAGTTCATTTTCTAGTAAACCGCATGGTGGCTCACAGCCATGTAGAATTAGACCTGATGCCCTCTCTGGCATGCAGGCGTACATATAGACAGAGCACTCATAAATAAATCTTTAAAAGAAAAGGTAAATAAAGAATATCTGGGGTACTTTTTAGTTACCTGAAAGTAAGCTGTCAATCTGACATCCTGTCATCCCTGAATGCTGACCAACAAGGGGTGGGGGGTCAGTAAAATGCTCCCGGTACAAACATAAAGACCTAAGTCTGTGTCCTTAGCACCCATGCAAAAAAACGTGGGGAATGGTGTGGTGCATCTGTGGGTAGAGACAGGAAGATCCTGGGAGCTCATTGGCCAATCCTTCTAGCTGAAATGAGGTCCAGGATCAGGGACAGACCTTTTTTCATAAGGTAGAGAAGCAATTGAGAAAGACATCCTGACATCAACCTCTGGCAGACACAGGCGCTGCTGGTACAGTTGTGTGCATACACACACACACACACACACACACACACACACACACAACAGAGAGAGAGAGAGAGAGAGAGAGAGAGAGAGAGAGAGAGAGAGAGAGAGAGAGAGAGAGAGAGAGAGAGAGAGAGAGATGCTCCCTGCATTTGGCCGCTCTGGTCTCATGCATTTGAAGCAGGTTCTGGAGCCTTTACAACCTGGGGCAAAGCTGGCGTATTATATAAGCCAGTCTGGAGAGGCATTGGGGGTTCTATAGCTCATCACTAACATCCAGACCTGTCTCAGTTTTCCTGTCCACCCAGATGTAAGAAGCCCCATGCTGCAAGCTGTCATTGCCAAGACTGGAGTCACTATCGGCCATTTCTCTGCCAGGATGGACTATCTCCTGTACAGTGAGCCCAAATAAACTCTCTTGAGCTGCTTCTGTCTGATATTTTGTCTCAGCAAAGAGAAATGAAGGCTATTACTTTGACATTATACAAATGAAAAGATCAGAAAAACTACACCTTGTTCTTTAAAGTTTTTTTTAAAAGATTTATTTATTTTATGTGTATGGGTGCTTTGCTTGCTTATATGTCTGCACACCACTTGCATGTCTGGTGCCTGAGGCCAGAAAGTGAGGATCCCCTAAACTAGAGTTACAGAAGGCTGTGAGATATTATTTGGGTGCTGAGAATCGAACTCGGGTCTTCTAGAAGAACAACCAGTGCTCTTAACCACTGAGCCATCTCTCCAGACCCCTAAAACTGGTTCTTGATAAAAATATGTAAAGGTCTGCATTACGATATATTATCCACCAGTTACAGCAGGAAACTATCCTCTATTATAGGTCTCCATTTTCAAGGAAGCTCTGTGTGTGTGTGTGTGTGTGTGTGTGTGTGTGTGTGTGTGTGTGTGTGTGTGCAGACACAAAAGAGAAAAGACATTTTGAAGCCTTAAGTGAGAGAATTGAACTGATTCCATCCTGGCCCCATAGCTCTGCCTCTGGAGCAAGTGACAGAAGAGGAAGGACAGAAGAGTCCTGTCACCACCCAGAGGTTTAACTGATGCCATTGTACCTCTCTACTTCTTGGTCCCCTTCATGTAGTGAGCCACACTAGCCCCGGGACCAGATGGACTGTCTGACTCCCGGTCATAGGGTATATCAGCGTGAAAAATATTATTTGAACTTTCCCAAGCCTGCATTTGGAGAGAATGAACAGACTGCCTGGTACCTTTTGACCAGATTATTCCCTGATGTCATGTGATTTCTGTATCAGCCACAGAAAGAAGACAGAGAGAAGACAGGGTTTTTGGACTGGTTGGAGCTCTTAGACAATGAATACAAAGAATGACCTCATTTGGGATGAAGAAAATGCCACACACACCACACTCACACGCACACCTCACACACAATACACACACTTACACACACCCTGCACACAATACACACTCACACACCACATGCACTCACACACACCACACACACATACACACATTCACACACATCATATACACATACAGACCACACACAGAGAAACACAACAAACACCACACACACACTCTCACACACACACAGACACAACAAACACAACACACCACACACTTCCTCAGTAGACGAAAGATGAGTACTGAGTCATGTTCAACTCTCAGGAATAGTATAAAACACCAGTAACAAGTATTGTTACCCACAAGGGGATACAGGACATTAAAAGGTGAACTAAGAAACACATGGGCTGTTATGAGACACACTGAGAGCATGCAGGCTGTCCTGGAACCATCCAGAGTCTCAACATCATAACTGCAATTCAGATATTACCTGCCCTGCATCTGCACAGGGCTCAGAGAGGTTGAGGAAATGGTTCACACAGCAATAATGGGGAAACAGGTACTCAGACTCTACCACAGAAGACCCCTATGGTGGAGTTCTAGGATGTCAATGGCGCTTTGAGATGTTTACATAGTCTCACTTCACAGGTGAGCTACATAGAGAGACCCTGTCTCAAAAAACGAGGTTAGGGGGAAGAGGGGAAAAGGAAGAGGTGGAAAGAGCTGGCTTGTCCTATGTGCAAATGAAGAAAAGCAGTCTACAAAGCAAATACTCATCACACAACAAATCTCAAGTCATACTGTTTGAACAAAATCGTGCAGGGAAACTGGTCACCACAAAGTACACAGATGTGTGCCCAAATCAAAAGAATCTATATCCTGTGTGTTTCTGCAATTATTATTTGACAGATAATAAGCTTGGGGAATTAGGCTGCTTCATCTTCTCTTGGATTTGTGGTTTTATGCTAATGCCCATTTGAGTCTTACGGTTGCAAAGTCCCATTAAGAGCTTTTGCCTTGGTCGGGAATATATGAGGTTGCCGTTACTAGATGCTTCAGATCTTTATTTCATCTTTAATACAGAAGGGTAGGGCATTCGGGTTCCTACTGCTAGCAAGTAGAAAGTCATCTTTGTTTATACTGTACCCTACACCCACACCACCCTCTCCAGCCAAGTGCTGGGAGCTAGCGCTCATAGAAGCTTACCTGCAGGGCAATATCCTTCTTCTTGCTGCCCATGGCTCTGCAAAGAAATCAAATTCTGTTCCTGAGGATTGAGCGGTCATCGCGACAACCGCCCCACAACCTCTGTCAAACCAGCAAGCCTAGAGCCTCTTTTAAAGAGTAAATCAATGTACCGATGCAAAATGCCCAGAAACACAGATTGACACATTCTCGCTCTCCCTCCTTCCCTCTCCCTTCTCCCGAACGCCCCTGAGAGGGATCGCCAAGCTGTTGAGGGGAGGGTCTGCAAAGCCCCTTCGCTCTGGAGCCCCAGGGTCAAACACAGGCAGCACCAGCAGTTTGTCATTTTATAGCGTCCACTGAAGAATTCGATAAAGAATTCCGATAAAGGGGGTCTTGCTGTCCCTACAAGTCCGCATGAAATATGGGGAAACAGCCTCTGTGAACTACGGAATAAATACCAGATACCTGGGCCTGGACGAGCCTAGGAGTCTCCAACTAGCGTCTTTGCGATGGT
Source organism: Phyllotis vaccarum (assembly GCA_033318265.1). Classification (NCBI taxonomy): domain Eukaryota; kingdom Metazoa; phylum Chordata; class Mammalia; order Rodentia; family Cricetidae; genus Phyllotis; species Phyllotis vaccarum. The sequence goes on from JARWLC010000004.1 coordinate 110,591,711, forward strand.
CGTCCTAGCAACCTAGCGCCCAGCCCATCGCTGCCAGTGGGGAGCTCTCATTGGCTGGAGGGAATGTCAGGTTCTAGAGGCACCAGGGTTAGGATCCCACCCTTCCCGTGTTCTGGGCCGCTTGATTCCAGCCTCCTTCCAACTCTCAGGCTAGATGTTCAGCTTTTCAGCCATCCAAGACATCCTTAAAGAAGGAGTGCCACACAGAATACTTTTCAGGAATATTAGAGTTGTCTTTAAGTCTGCAAATAATTGTGAATTCAAAATTAACTATGGACGTTAAGTTCACATATCCCTAACAGGTTCAAATAGTGGGTATTAATCCAAGCGTATTAAAATATTTTGGTTTATATCATTGAAAGACAGAGATTTATATCAGAGTGTGACTGAAGAGGTGACTCAGTTGTTAAGAGTATATTTTGGTCTCCCAGAAGACCGAGTTCGATTCCCAGACCCCACCAGGTGACTCACAGCTGTCTGTAGCCCTAGTACAGCGGATCCTAATGTTCTTCCAACTTCCACATTCTCCTAGCACAACACGCGATGCACTAGCATTGTATCCAGGGGAAACACACGTGTAAAATAAAGTAAATCTAAAAATAAAAATTGAAGTATATTGTTTGAACCACCAGCCCCCCCCCACACACACACCAAACGTATCATCTTGAGCTACCCCGTTTTTATGCTGTTATTTAAAAGATTGGGGGGGTGGGCAGGGGGAGCTTATTTTTTGTACGTATGAGTATTTTGCTACAAATGCTTCTGTGCCTGATACCCAAGGAGGTCCGAAGAGGGCGCCAGATCCTCTGGAACAGGAGTAACAGATAGTTTTGAGTTATCCGTGTAGGTGCTGCTGGAATTGAACCCTGGGTCTACCGGAAGAGCAGCCAATGCTCTTAACCCCTAAACTATCTCTCCAGCCCTACTTGATCTTTTTATATTTGATAATATAGTCAGTGAGCTTGTTTTGTCCCAAAACAAACCTCACAAAACACACTTTTAAATTAGACTTAGGCTAAAGAATGTGTTTATTATTTCTCTTTGTTTCAATGCAAAAAATGCTAACTTTGGCTAATGGAATGTTTTGCTCTTAAGGATTAACTTTTTCCTGCAAGTCACGTTCTTTGCCACAGGTGGTGCTTTGCCCAAAGGAAGTGAGACCCAAATAAGCAACCCTGGAGCTGATGGAACTGCAGAACAAAGAACAAGTTATCTACTAAGCTGGGTCACGTGCCATCTTCCAGTTTTTCATCTCAAATGATAAGGAAACAGAACCACAAAAGCAGAACTGAAAACTTCAATTAGGCTAGATCCTACATCTGCTGCCCCCCAGTCCCCTTCTCATGCCTAAAAAAGGTACATCCTTCTTCAGCCTCGGTTTCTCATTTTTAATGAGGAATATAATTCTGGCCATCCCGGGACATTGTAGAAAAGATGATGTCCTTTGGCATCTCTGGACAAACTAGTGTTGCTGTTGCTATGGAGTTAGGCCTCTTCATGGAATGGTGCTGGGCAGTAGCTCCAGGCAAAGGCCACAGTGGCCACCCCATCCACATCCCTTGCGTCCTGTTGGAATTATTTTGATTAGTTTTCCTCAGTCAAATTGGAAGAGGCAGATAACACTCTTTTCTTTCATTGTTTAGCTCAGTTTGGTCTTAACTTGTGATTCTCCACGGTGCCGGGATTATAGGCATGGACCACCATTGCTTGATGATCTACAATTTGCCAAAATTGCATACCATATTTTGTTGCTTTCCTGTCGGCTTGGTCACTGCCACCAAACATAGTTTTTAGTTAAGTCTCTATCATTCTATTTATCAATAAAGACTCAGAAGTCAGATGTTAGGTTGAAAACCTGCTGAGTCAGAAAAGCCTAGAAGCAACCAGCTGACCTTCCTTTTTGGACACAGACCCTTCAAGAGAGCATCTCTCCACTTGTCCCAAACCAAAAAAGACCAGAATCTCCAAGTTCCTCCCCACTCCTTCCTCTCTATCCATCTCGCCAGCTTCTCTGTACTCCCTAGTGGCTGGCCCTGACCCCTGATTTAAGGATGGTTTTATTAACACAGTCTCAGGTTTCACAGTTTTATCAAATATCCTGCAACAATGTTAATTGCTTTTTTGTCCTAATAAATCTTTGCCTACCCACAGGTCACGAAGCTGTTGTTATTTTTGTTTTCTAAGAGTTATAAAAAGCTCCAATTCTTGGAATTATAAAAAAATTAATAAAAATAAATATTACAGCCTCTAGGGGCTGGAGGGGTGACTCAGTGCTTTGGAGCACTTACTGCTCTTGCAGAGGACCTGAGTTCAGTTCCTGGCACCCACACAGTGGCTCCCAATTGCCTGTAACTGTACTTTCAGGGGATCCCATACCTCCTGCACACACCTACATACATCCATACACTCAGGCACACGCACATACGCATAACAGGAAAAGAGGGGAAGTGAGTTACCTCTACCTTTAGGCTTATAATTCCCTGTCCTTACAGTCTTCCTCTGTTGCTCAGGCCAATTGAACTTAACCCTTCAACCAACCAAGCAGCTGCCATTCTAAGTGTACAGGATTCTGCCCAGCTTAAACTTTCAGGTTTTAATTAAATAATTGGCTCCCACTATGGTTTTAGCAAATAACACAGAGAAATCTGTTGTGTTCTCTCTCTCAATGGTAACATTTTAAAAAAATTATAGTACACTATCAAAAACAGATTAGTGACATTGGCACAATTTATTCATCTCAGTGCTGGTTTGTGTGTGTTCTATAGACACTTTCACGCTTGCATGATGTGGGAATGTCTTTCTGTATGCTGTGCATATCAATCTTTAAATATAGGACTGTTTTGGCCATGGCAGGCACCGTAGAAGAAGTAGGTGGGGAATCAGAATAGTTAGGAGTCAGATCAGATCGAACCATCGCCAAAGAAGAAACATGTAAGGAACACAGGTGAGCCATGGGCCATGTGGCAGACAGATTAATGGAAATGGGTTGATTTAAGATGAAAGAGCAAGGTAGCAATGTGCCTGAGCCATAGGCCAAACAGCATGAAGTTAATATAAGCATCTGAATCATTTTGGGGGAGCTAAGCAGCAGCGGGCTGTTAAGCAGTCTGGGACTGCAGGTCTGTGAGTCAGGACCTCTGGCCTAATGGGACCAAGAAAACTTAATGTAACACTTGCATAAGTTGGTGTATTCTCTGCCATCAAAATTATGAACCTTTAAAGGAGCATTACATTGTCCTTTATAGCCACGCCCACCTTCCTCCTGAGTGTCTTCCCAGCCCTTCCGTTGACCTCCAGGGACTGTTACTCTCTTCTCTGTATCTGAACTTTGCTATTAGAAAGTTATATGAAATTATATAAACAATATCATGCAGCATGTAGTCTTTTGAGAAGCAACGTGCTCATCTGGTATAATTCCCTTGGAATTTGAAATTCCCCTGGCCATCATCCCAGTCATTGCATGTATTCATAATTTAATTCCGCATGGATGTGCATTCCAGTCTTTGTGCACCAGACTTTGTTTCAAACTAATTTTTGCCTGGGATGTGAGGGAAGAGTCAAGTATTATTTTCTCACATATATTTCTGGCTGTGTGAGTAGATGTCCAGAAGAGTTTCTTTTATTTCACTGAATCGCTCTCTTTGATCCAGATCAACCTGATCTACATAGCAAGTTTCAGGCCAGCCAGGGCTATAGTGTGAGACCCTATCTTAAAAAATGATCAGCTGATTGTACTAGTGTGAGATGTCTTTAGGGCTCCTTTTCCTGCTATTATTAGTAAATAGACAATAATCAAGATTATCTTAAAAGCACATAATCAAAGTCATTCAATTTTATTTTATTTTCTAACAGTATACAAGCACCATGTTTAATTATAGCAATTTCATACATGTCTTTCTTTTCCATATTCCTTTGGTTATTTTTAACAACTTAGATTTTCATACAAACTTCAGAGTCAGCCTGTTAATATTTTTTGAAAAATTCTGTTAAATTTGAGTAGGATTGTGCTGCCCCTAAAGATTATCTTGGGGAGAACTGATATTTATTAATGTTGAATCACCTAATCTGAAAACAGGCTGGACTCTTTATTTCTTCTTCCCAGTACTGGGGATAGAATCCAGGGTCCTGGGCATCTAGACCAAGTTAAATCATCAGACTTCTGTTTTTCTTTGATTTTAACAATATTTTCTAGTTGTTGAAAAATCAAGTTATTTGCATTTTGTGTTCCTACCCATTGTTATTAAAACATTTTATTCCTTTTAAAAATATTTATTTTTAATTATGTATATTTGGAGGGGTGTGCAACAGTATCTGTGGGGGTCAGAGGAGTCAGATTATCCCTGGAGCTAGAGCTGGAAGCTGAACTCAAGTCCTCTGGAAGAGCAGCAGGCTCTCTTGATCAGCAAGGATCTCTCCAGTGCTGAGACATTTCCTTTCTTTCCTTCAGTTTCAATTATCCACTGCTAGAACATGGGGATACACCTGCTTGTTTCTCATATTGACTACTATTCTGAGATCTTGCTAAATTCATTATGGATTGCTAGTAGTTTTAAGTAATACTTATATTTATTCTTTGACAATTTCATACATTTATACAACATATCTTGAGCCACCTCCTTCCAGCTCTCTCTAATATCCCCACCCTGTCTTGTTCCCATTTCATGTCTTTTTATTGTTACTAACAAACTTCTTATTCGAATTACTGCTGTCCATATACAGTATTTTGTTGTTAATTGCTGGGGTGACTTTTGACATTGGTCATTGTTGTTTGGGACAGAATGTCTTAGCGAGGCTTCCAATTGCTGTGAGGAGACACCATGACCACGGCAACTTTTATAAAAGAAAATGTTTAATTTGGGTGGCTTACAGTTCCAGAGGTTTAGTTCATTATCATCATGGCAAGGAAGCATAGTGGCACACAGGGAGGCATGGTGCTAGAGAAGGAGCTGATCTTGATCCACAGGCAACAGGAAGTGAACTGTGTCTACACTGAGCATAGCTTGAGCATAGAAGACCTCAAAGACCATCCCCACAATGACACACTTCCTCCAACAAGGTCATATCTACTCCAACAAAGCTGCACCTCCTAATAGTGCCATTTCCTATGAGCTTATGGGGGAGAGGGTTGTATTAAAACCACCACACAGGGTTTCACTCTGTAGACCACCTAACCTTGAACTCAAAGAGATCTCTGTGCCTCTGCCTCCCCCGTGCTGGGATTAAAGACATATGATACCTGGGCTGTGATGACTTTGTCAACAAAACAGTGAGTTATAAAAATACCTCTCTGAACCTGACAGCCTATATCCATTGTGCTGTATTGTCTTCAAGCTACAGAAGTTAGTTAGCATTACCATCAAACTGCTAGGCCCTGATAGGACTTCCTAGTGTATATTTTATCACAGAGCCTCAAGTTGTCATCAAGACCAGAACTAATGAGCTCTGTGCTGTCCACTGTCCTAGCTTCTTGAAAAGTTCAAGCAGCAAAGAGCTGTTCTGTATGAAGTTTACCTTCTAACTCACTCAACATGTTGTACAAAGAGAAATGCAGGACACCTATATTCCTGACTATCTTTTCAGGAATGTTTTATAGCCTTGGAAGACAGAGTGTTCTTTTAGAGCAAAGCAAAGGTTTGCTTATAGCCTTGGAAGGTAGTGATATGCTGTTCTCTGCAGAGGAACATTTACTCTCCATGTAGGTGCATTGGTTTGTTTATTGGAACTTGAATTCCTATCTTGTGACACACCCCAGCCCTTTTTTTTTGTGGTCCTGTGGGGAACCCAAGGTTCAGAAACCTTGGTACTGTTTTTGTTTTGACTACTAAATTCTCCTTTGTCTCTGACTTGAAAACTTCACATCTTCTGCCAGAATCTAGGAAACTATGTAGGGGGCTAGTTGTTAACTTGCAAAGAGGGTAAAAAAAAAAAAAATCACAGACCACAGTGTTTTGTTTGGGATGAGATCAAACTATTTGCCCAGGCTGAATTCAAACTCCAGGGCTCACCCTCCTGGCTTGTCTTCCCCAATATCTGGGGCTACAAGCAAGAACCACAATATTTGAAACCTACTTCATAATTCTGGACCACTCCAGAGAGGTGATGAACTTTGTCTATTGATAGGGTAGGGAGAGCATGACCTTCTAGACTCTTCTCATAGCTTCTTTCCCAACTACATGACCTGACAAGCTCTGAGGCAGAGCTGTCAATCCACAGTCCTCATTATAAGTACTTCCTCCCCCACAGCACCACAAGCTTCTTCAGGTCCTGCCCCCTCCGGTTAAGTGTGTTGTGCTAAATAGCCCTCTAGGATCTCCAGAATTCATTAATATTTATCACAAAGATTTGTGTGCATTTTAAAATATTACATGCTGTATTTAGAATAGCATTTAGATTGACTCATATCTAGAAGCCCAGACACCGCTCATGTGACAGGCAATAGTCTTCACCCTAGCTCAGCCTCTCACACAGCTACCAATGCTCATTAAGGATTTTATTTTTCAATGAAGAAAGCCATCAGATGCTTTCAAAAGTATCGCTTAATTTCAATTTTATCATTTTATCAGATGTAAATTATTGAAATTTGTCAGATTCTGAGTAAATGTATATTTCTCAAATGATTCATACTCCTCTTTACCCAACTCCCAAGGTTTGGGACATGATGACCAGTTAATGTCAAAAGATACCATATTTGCTGATGTGGGAATGTCTTTCTGTATGCTGTGAATATCAATCTTTAAATAAAGGAGCTGTTTTGGCCCATGACAGGCACCATAGAAAAAGTAGAAGGAGAAATCAGAGCATAGGTAGGAGAAGCAGGGCGGAGTCAGGTAGACGAGCCAGAAGCCCAAAGAAGAAGCATGTAAGGAACACAAGTGAGCCATGGGCCACATGGCAGAAAGATGAATAGAAATGAGTTGATTTAAGATGTAAGAGCTAGCTAGCAATGTGCCTAAGTCATAGACCAAACAGCATGAAGATAACATAAGCGTCTGAATCATTTTCGGGGCCTGAGCAGTGGCAGGCGACTGAAGGGTGTGAGGCTGACTGCAGGTCCTGGGTCTGGACCTCTGGCTTCCCAGGACCAAGAAACCCCACTGTAACAATTTGCCATCCAGAAAATTAGCTGTTTCCCCTTCCTTCCAGGCACAACGCTGGTGTATACAGAGATGCTGGCAGTAGAACATTCTGGTAGAGGTACCTTCTCTGGACCCACGCCTGTTCTCCTGATCATGTCCACATAATCTAGCTCAGCAAATCCCCAGGGAACAAAAGCTCCCAACTCTCACTGTATACTGCCTCTGAAAAATTCCTGAGAAATGTGAGCCACAAAAGGAAACAATACATTCAGGATCCAGTTTGCATCTGCCTGCAGCAAAGCCATCAGCCATCGATAAGAAGGTCATGGAAGGCAGTACCAAAACCCTTCCGTCACTGAAGAGCTGGAGGGAGGAAGATCAAAAATTCAAGGTGATTCTTGGCAACAGAGGGAGTTCAAGACCAGCCTGGGATACATAAGATGCTGTCATAGATAGATAGATAGATAGATAGATAGATAGATAGATAGATAGATAGATAGATAGATAGGTAGGTAGGTAGGTAGGTAGGTAGGTAGATAGATAGATAGATAGATAGATAGATAGATAGATAGATAGATAGATAGATAGATAGATAGATAGAAGGATAGATAGATAAATGTCAGGGGTTGAAGAGATGGCTCAGTGGTTAAGAACACTTGTCACTCTTGAAGAGGACTGGGTTCAGTTCCCAGCACCACATGGTGCCTCACAACCATCTATAGCACCAGTTTCAGATGAAGTTCCGTTCTCTGAGAGCACAAGATACACAGAGAGGCAAATACACACACAGAGGCAAATACTCAAATGCATAAAATAAAATCTTCAAAAAATAAAATAAATAAAAAGGAATTAAATCACAAAACTTTGTTCTTCCAACTTATACAATACATATACTGAAACCGACATTCTGGGAAAGCTAGTCCATTATAACTCTGTGACTGAACCTTGAAGTTGAGACGCCCCTTTCCTGGTGTGGGGAAGCCACAGGAGGACCTATGACCCTAAGGAAGGTCGGAAGTGCTTTGCTCTGCCACTGTCCCTCTGACCTCCGTTCCAAGTCATTTTGTTGCAGGGGGAGCAGGGGAAGGCCAGTTTATTAACACTGCAAACATGGTGGCCATATATAAAATATGAGTCTATCTTAATGACTGGGCCTGGATCTTGTTCCTCTGTGAGTTGTATTTCCCAGCATGAAGGGAGAAGGTATGCAACCCCGGAGGAAGCCCATTCTTGTGAAAGGACTAGGGAAACTGAACCTCAGTGATGGTAGGATCTGGACAAGGATGTATAAGGGCCAGGTCCCAGCTTACATGTATACTCAGGCTAAGGCTTCAAGGCAATAGCAGTATAGACATGCTTGCAATCTTCCCTGAGCACTTAGTGTCTTGGGGAAATCTATCTAGGAAACTGTGCAAAGGCATTTATTAGGCCCAGTGCTGTAATCCACTTACCTAATCAACTGCCCAGCTGCCATCACACCATCTCATCCCATGCCACCATCTGTCTTAGCATTCAGCTGGGAGAGAACCAAGTCCTGGCAGGGCCTCCACTGCATTTGATGTAGCAGGAGTGTTGGTAGTCCTGGCAACAAGCCTCAGCTCCCAGATTCCTATTCTGGTCTTTTTTACCACCTCAGAAACTTCCCTGCATGGAGTGATTGCCTGGAGAAGCTAAATGATCTGAACCAGAACAGCAGTTGTGTGAATCCTGAGGATAACTTTGACCCTGAGAGACAGAAATACCTCTCTCTTCCCTTTCTCCAGTGATTCTCAACCTTCTTATTGCTGAGGCCCTTTATACAGTTTCTCATTTTGTGGTGATCCCTATCCCCTAACCATCAAATTATTTTCATTGCTATTTTGTAACTGTAATTTTTCTATTGTTATGAGTCATAATGTAAATAACTGTGTTTTCCAATGGTCTTAGGTGACCCCTATAAAAGGGTCGTTCGACCTCCCAAAGGGGTATCTATCCAGAAGTTGAGAACTGCTGTTGTAGTGACAATTTCCAAGAATCAGGGGTTCCAGTTATCCTACAATACAGACCCAAATCAGTCATTTTCTTACTAATCTGTGTGTTTGAGAACACTGTCAGAAATACAGACACATTTATCGTTTTCCACAATGTCATAATTTATTGAGTAACAATAAATTCACTAACTACTTTTGTGTAAGTTTTCTTGGAGATTGAAACATTCCATCCTGCAAGAAGCTCCTGAACATAAAGGTAAACAAAACAGCTTCAGGAAGTCCCTGAAACTGAACAGATTCATTAGGCCTCTCCCAGCCAAAGTAATGAATAAAAGCTGAAAGTCCCTCTCAGATGAGAGAGAGCTGAGCTGCAAAGAAGAAATTGAGGCCAGACTAGCTGCCTGAAAGAAGCAAAACCCAGCTGATCTGTCTAGCAGAGGTTTAGATAAACTGAGGTCCTGGAAAGGGCACACTTTAACCTGCTGAGCTGCCTACAGGCTGTGTAGTGTGCTCTAGGTTTCCAGGTTTTGTGAACTATCACCTATGTTGGGATGGGCCTTGGTGTTGCATTTGTCTTTGAGTCATTTCTGCTCCTGGAAGTAACAACCCAAATAAAGCTCATTGGCTCACCAAGTTAGACTGTGGTGGAATCCATACTTTGGTCTGTCAGGGTTCCCCATCTTGGGTGAGTAGACATGTGTGTTTAGTCTCTCCAGGAAAAGTTTGTCACACAACAGCCACATTTAGTTTTGTTACCTGAAATTTACCATGAAATTCAGATTTCCTTTGCTAACACTAAAGGGGCTCTAGCAGGCCCACGCATGGCAAACACGGCTCTGTCAGGCTTTGCCCTTCTCCCCATTCCCTCGGCCTCACAGAAACCCACTAGATTACATTCCTAAAGCTGGCCACCAAGGTCTATTCCCTTATTTGGCCACTTCCTCCTCCTGAGGCTGACTACCAAGGTCCAGTTATCAAAGTAGCTAAGTCCAGCAATGAAAAGCCCCCCCTTTGTCTACTATAATTAATCTGTTCAATCATAACACAGGGTTTCCCCATTTGCCTTTATGAACCACCATTTCCCTTCGGGCCACATCTTTCTCCTCTGTCTAGAGGTATTTCTTTGTCCCTCCAGGGCAAACAGCCCTTCCCCATCTCTCCTGTTCTCTTCTCCTTCTCTCTTGTCTGCCATGTCCTGTCCTTGTCTCTTACTCTCTGTCCCTTGTCCCTCAGAGGCAAATAAATCTCCTTTGTGCTGAGACCTTGGCCTTGGGGTGTTTTGTACCAATACCTTTCAAACATGATCTTTGGCCATTGTGGGTTCTTATTTTTATTTTATGTGCATGACTTTTTTTTTTTTTTTTTTTGCCTACATGTATGTCTGTGCACCTTGTGCATATCTGGTGTCCAAAGAAGTAGAAGACAGAGATATTCTGGGGTTGTTATTGCAGACATTTTTGAGCCACAGTGTGGTTGCTGGGAATCAAACCCGGGTCCTCTGGAAGATCAGCCAGTGCTCTTAACCACTGAGCATCTCTCTAGCACCTTGTGGATTCTTTTATTCAAATCTTAGTTACTGATACTAACTCTTGGACCTCACATTACTCTTTACACAAAGTGTACACACACACACACACACACACACACACACACACACACACACACACACACGTTGAGCTGTAGCTCTGGGGGCAGTTGACACTTCTCTGCCGATTGGGCCTTTAACATGGGTAGCAGGTGGTCAGAAGAGTTAGCATAGCAGAACATCACTGTTAGTGTGTTAGCAGTCATTCTAGAGCCTCAAGTGAGGATCTGGCACCCTTTAGTGGTCTGGTGAGTTTGACAAGGTCACGGGTCTGGCTTTTTTGAAATGGTTTGAATATGATAAGTTTACTGTGTACTGATAGGAATAAGTCATGCGTCTCATGGATGGTGTCAGGCCATTGGTGGTGTCCACATCCATTTCACCTCTGTATTTACACTCAAAATGGAGCCAAATGCTCCTGTGTCGAATGGAATCTCACGGCATGGAACAGATTGAAAGCCATTTCTCACACACCAGTGAGTGTGCATACAATTTACATATTCCCCACTTTCCCTGCCTTACCTACCTTTGCCTCTCATGTTTGCTGCTCTGAGATTGGATCTCCTTCCATGGACTGTTAGCACATATGGTTTGGGTGAGTATATACTTAAACCTATATCAAGATTATGTGTTTCGTACTTCACATTAATTTCTAACTTTGTTCGGTTACGTTTTTAAGATCTACACGTTAGTATGTGGCCATCTCTTCTAGGCGCTTCCTGGCCCTCCATGGCAAGTGCTTGCCTTTCCTTCTTTCCCATGCTCTGCATTAATGATCCCCAAAACCTCTCAAACGATGCCCTAAACAATGACACACAGATGATTTTTATTTACAACGTTCATTTCATCTGGTATTAGAATAAAACTTAGGCAAGTTGCATTTTATACTGGCAAACAGGTTTGTACTCAGTGACTGTCACTCTGGACTTCCTCCTAATATGGACACCATTACCAGAGTTAGCTTGCAACTACACTGAACTTACCACAGGCCAGTGCATGGTGGAGAGGCATTTGGTATTTCTGGTACTTACCACTTCTCTACTCTGGCTTCTGCAGCTGTGTCAGGTTCTCGCCCACCCACATGGCATCTACAGGCCTTTGTGGCAGTCGCGAGTTTTGTAGGGGTCTTTGACTTGTTTTCTCTATGCTTCCTTGCCCACACATGTGCATAGCTGCCCCATTATCAGCATCCTCCACCAGTGTCTTATATTTGTTATAATTGAAAAACTGTTTTGATGTATCATAATGACCTATCAGCTGTAGTCGATTTATGATGTTACACTGTATATAATTGTCCGGCCTATGAGTTTAATAAAAAGTGGCTGATTGGCCAAGGGCAGACAGGAAGTGTGGGCGGGGCTACCAGACTAAGAAAACTCTGGGAACAGGAAGAACAGAGCAGAAATGTCATAGAGACTCCAGAGTTGCCAGGCAAGCCAGAAGATGCAGAGGACAACTATACTGCATTGAGAAAAGGTACCGAGCCCCATGGCTGAACAGGATAAGTCATGGGTTAGTTTAAGGGTAAAGAGTTTGCAAGTTACATGCCTGGGCCCCAAGTCAATCAACATACAATTAATGTAAGCATCTGTGTGTCTCCGTGGGACTGTGAGACTGTGGATCTCTGGGTCTGGGAGTCTGCAGGTCTGCAAGTCTGTGCATCCAAACCTTGTGGCTAGGCCTGAAAGTCTGGGCCAGAAACCTCTCATACTATAATCAGCTGTACATAACAGTTGTTAGCCATTGTGACGTGTCATCATCTACAAGTCCCATACACGAGAACCGTGCAATGGAGTTGACCAAAATATATCTCATAGTGCTTTAATTAAGTGTATGATTTTGTACTGGGCTCCCTTTCAAAGCTCTCATTGGCCACATGTGGCCTGCAGGCCACAGATGGGACAAGCCTGCAGCCTAGTTCATTTTTGCTGTTGAAAACTCCCTACATTTTGGTGAATGTATAATGACATATATCAACCATTCTTACATCACACAGAATATGGGGTGTGCCTGTATCTCTGTGGTAGTGCAGCATCCTTTAGGAACATAGCCACAGGTGGTCTGGCTGTGCCATCCGGTAGTTCTATCTTTTATTTTAGGAGGAGCCCCACACTGATTTCCATGGTGGCTGCACGAGTTGACACCCCCATCAGCAGGAGGTAGGTTCTGCTTTCCCTACATTTCACTAGTGCTCTGTCTTCGGTGCTTGTGACAACGAGAGTGAGGTGAATTCTCAAGAGTTTGGAGCTATATTTGTGATTTTTCTTTGCACTTATGATTTGGGGATGCCAAGCTCCTTGAATCTGCGGATTGATAAAACTTAGAAAATCCTCTCCCTCAGCCACCCTCCCTTGTTCCTCCTTCGTGTGGATGACCTTTTTCTCTGTGCGCACTTTAGTGTCAATGTCATCCTCTGATTTGTCACCTACGTCGTGAAGTCTCTATATAATTGCGTCCTATCTGCCATTAAGCTGACCTGCTGCAATCTTGATTTCAGTTACAATTTTAAATTTTATACTTTTTGCACATTCCCGTCTCTCCCCTCAATCAGTCCTATGTACAGTTTCCTCCATGTAATCATTAGTGGGTATTTTTTAAAAATAATTTTGAAAGTGTGAAGTACACTAATTATTAATGCACAGCATAGTGTGCTTGCAGGTTTACATGCACAGGTGTGATCACTGCCTAGATCAAGATGAACTACATTTCTGACATGGTCGCCCACTTGGTTATTTATAACTTTCCTGTCCAAGGCAGACCTACCGTCCTGATTGTTAGCACTATCAGCTAGCTTTTTGTTTTGTTTAGATTTTATTTTATTTCATATGTCTGAGTATGGGAAAATACATACACACACACAAATATATATGTATATGTACACACACACACAGACACACACACAGAGCAAGAGCAAAAGTCTCTTCAAACAACAGTTATCTTTAGTATGTGTGATATCCTCTGATATATTCAATTCCATCCTGTGTCATCAAAATGCCACCTTTTGACAGCCAGGGCTGTAGATTCGTGGTGTTGCTGCAGAATTTTTCAAGGACGGTCAATAGAAGATTATGAAACACATGCTAACGAAAATGGTTTGAGACAAGTTTTGGTTTTCAAATACCAAGATTTTCTCTTCTAGGTGAGCAGGTATGGACCAGTAAATTCCTGTCACAACAGAACAGGAGGCTTCTAACGTTCCCACTCCCAAACCCTTATCTAAAATAATGGCCAATTTGGGGTGCCAGTTAGGGATTGTTGGCCCAGTAAGTCCTATGATGGAGGAAACAGTGCTGAGCAAAGCTTTCACCACACGATGATAGGGTGGCAAACGAGAGCACAGGAGACCTTAAACAGCTCATTTCTTCTCAGGGCCTAAGAATGCACTGAAGAAAACAGAATGAGGGGGCTGGATAGATGGCTCAGCAGTGAAGAAAACTTGCTGCTCTTGAAGAAGACTTGGGATCGATTCTCAGCACCTACACAGTGGCTAAAAACTGACTGCAACCTCAGTTCCTGGGGATCCTTGCCTTTGACCTCTGTGGGTACATAGATATACTGGATGGTAAAATACCCATCAGATAAAATAATTAAATCTAGAGGAGTAAGAAGAAGATGGCAACAGAAAGAAGTCTCTTCTAGTCCACAGCGTCTAGAAAATAAAGGCGACCCAGGGAGTAAGGGCTTGATGGAAACACGAAGTTATCGCCCACTTCAAGATTCTGAGGATTTTGAAATTCCACGGGGACTGAGCCTGGGCAACTGCATCAGGAAGACCTCAAGGGCAGGACAAAAATTCCATTGAGATAGGAAGGCCCTCAAGGCTTGTTAAAATGAGAATTAAACCCTAGCCCCAATCCAGTTTAATCCTGGATTTATGTGATTATTCCTCACCCATAGGCTTAATTGAAGAAAAGCCAAACATTCTTCTTGACAAATTACCCACAATGTTTGCTAGAAGTAAAAAGCAACGGATAAATAATAAGTGTGGGTGAGTGGTGTAGCATGGTCTTTGTAAGCATGAGGTACAGGTGTTGCGGAACAGTCTCCTCTAAGATTAAGACATTCCATCCTGCAGGGGAAGCTCCTTAAGCAGTGAGGTAATTAAAAAACAGCTTCAAGAACTCCCTGAATCTGACCAGATTCACTAGGCCCCTCCTTACCAGACAGGGCAGAGCCAGCTACAAATGAAGACTAGGAGCCCAGACCAGCTGCCTGAAGAAGTAGAAAGATGCCAAGCTTCCCAGAAGAGATTTAGATCAGCCGAGGCTCCTGTGAAGGGTATTCTCTACTGAGCTGCCTACAGACTGTGTAGAATGCTCCAAGTTTCCCAGCTGTATGGACCTTGGTGATGCACATGTCTTTGAATCATTCCTGCTCTTGAAAGTAACCCCTCACCTGTATTCCTGTAAGTAACTTCAGTGAAACCCATTTGTTCACCAGGTTGAAATTTGGTGGGATCTGGACTTTGGTCTGTCCTGAGTTTCCTATCTGGGGTAAGAAGAGGAATGTGTTTCATCTCCCTAGGAAAAGTTTGTCACACAAAATCAGGCTTCAGCTCTTACTAACAAAACACAATCAGCAATGGTAATAATTAGAACTGTAAAGAGACAAGAAGACAATACTGGTCAGCAAGAGAATACAGTATAAGCCGACAAAAGGTTATTCAAAGGACTTTAAAATAACTGAGTATAGAGAAACCGGGTCTCGTTTTTAATTTAAGTCAGTATTTTATTTACTTTTTAGGACAACTGTTTGGAGCAGTTTGGTAGTGAGTAGTAGGAAGATTCATAGAAAACTACTCTTCTGAATCCAGAGAGCAAGAGGAAGCCTCTGGGAGGAGTGGCTTATGAATGCCCCAAAAGAAACTCTTGTGAGGCTTCACTTCTAATGTGGGGGAGGGGTGCTGAGAAGTGATTGGCAAAAGCCATGGGAGAGCAGATTTTGTGAGAGCAGATTTTGGCATTCATGGAGCTACATCATAAGTGGAGAATAAACCATCTTGAACCTGTAGTAGCAGAACAGCCAGTTAAGAAATATCTAGCATGGGGCTCCGAAACCCTCTTTTGCTAATCTATGCTGGGAGCTTCTGGGCCATAGAAAGATTTAATTAAAGCCACAGCTTGAAGACACTGTACCTAGAACAAAGACTGTTTTCTTATTCACCTTCCTACCTTTCTAGCACCAAACACCCACAAGTGACCTGTTGTTCAGGTCACCTGTGCAGCCAGATAGGCTTTGTGGGCAGGAGAGCCTATCCTTATGGGCTGCATGGGATTGGACCTGCTACCTTTTTACATCTAGATCAAGGCAGATAAGGCTCTTTGCACAGGCTCCTGGGAGGTCCATATCCGTATCCAATAGGTGGCAAATCACGTGTGGGTGCGGGCTTTTTTATCCCCAGAGATCACACTGAGGCTGGAGTCTAGAGGAAGACTTGAGCAATCGGGGACCTGGATGGTTTCCAGTCCTGAAGGCCCCAGCCTACTCCATGTTACTCACTGAACCATTTCCTCCAGTCTGTTCTGACCCACAGCATTTAGCGTCCCCCTGGGGCAGTGAGGATAGTACACTTGCTTTGTCCCTAACTGGGGAGGTCTCATTGTGTATCATCCCAGCAGCTCTGACCTTTATTCTATTCCAGGAGTTGGCTCCTGGTCCACTGGTGGCTGGCTTGCCCTAAAGGCATGAAATCTGGTGTGTGCTCTCTCTGGGTCCTTAGCCAGAAGTCTGGTTTGCCATGCTTCGGTCATACCTGATCAACCATGAATATCTGCTGGAACATTTTTAAAGGCTTCAGCTCAATCGTGTCTAAATACACAAGTTTTGTCTCTTAGCTCTTAGCCCAGCTATCAAATTAGTGCCCGTCTCCCATCCCCCTCCCGTGTCCTCTGACCTGGCTCATCAGCTATCATTTGCTCCCTCTGCACCTTGGGCTAGGTGCTTTTCTCTGGGTGCTCACACAGACCTGCAAGTCTCTCCAGCACAGGGGAAACATGAGAAGAATTTCTGTATGGAAACAGGGTAGATGTAACTCCACTCGTATGGAACACCTTCTGCCTATCTTTCCAGAGGCCTGTGATAAATAAAATGAGGGGGGAAAGGCAGTGTTAGGGCAAGACGAAGTCAGGTGGACTTCTAACCTTCAAGGCTCCTCCCCAACCACTTTATTTATTCCTTTCTGCCAGTAAAAGACACGTTCAATGGCATCTAGTGTGTTCTTTGTGTCCTGAGGCTCCTGAGGCCACCAGGTCTTTGAGACCAGCAGATGGGAGTGTGGTTGTAAGGACTACACACGGCTCTCACCAAATGGTTGGTGGCTGAGAGGCCAGTAGAAGCCTGCCCTAGGCAGAATCTTAGTCTGGCCTGCAAGATTCAGAGCTGGGATCTCTCTTGAGGCCGGGGGTTAGGAGAAACACTCAAAATGATAAGGCAGGCCTGGATAAGTAAAGGTACCTCCAAGTTCTCAAAGATTGGCTTCAGAAATGACCCTGAAGTGGATATGGAGGTATGGAAATCCAATCTCAGGAGAGAGAGAGAGAGAACACATTGAGACTTAAAACAAGAGGCCACTCACCTCTACTAATGCACTATCATCTAAAAGACACACAATTACAAGTGTTGGCAAAAACAAGATTGGAACAAAAGCTGTGTCTAAAGCCAGGCCTTCCCTATGTGAGGAGGGAGGCAGAGGCAGCAGATCCCCTAGGTCTGTAACCCAGCCAGCCTACTGCAGGTTCCAGGTTTTCATTGTTTATTTTTAGATAGGGGTCTTACTAAAAACCAAAACAACCACAATCCCCCAGACCAAACATCAAAACAAAACAAAATGGTGAATAAGATCCAAAGAAAGACACCTAATGTCTTCTGTCCTCACAGGCATGTGCATGCTTAAGCACATGCACCTATATGTACACGCACAGGTGGACACACACACACACACACACACACGGACACACGGACACACGGACACACGGACACACGGACACACAAAGAATTTGGAGACAGTAATTAGAAAATAAAATGCTGTGGCTGCTTTGGAAACAGATAATCCCCCACCCCCACCCCCGTGATCCCCACTCCACCCTCCTTCCAAAGTTGCCTAATGACCTAGCAATTCCACTGGAGATGTATCCAGGAGAAATCAGTGTGCTTACACAGACTTGTATAATAACATTCTAGTCACTTTATTCATAATAGCCCAAAGTGGAAATGTAGATAACCACTGATTGATGATTAGCTAAACAAAATGCTTCATTATATATACATTGGGAGATGAATCTGTCTGAGGCGCTGCTGCACCGGACCACATACATCCACCCTGAAAACACCATGGAAGAAGCCGGTCACAGAGACCACATGTTGTATGACTCCATTTATAGAAAATGTTCTGAATAGGCAAATCCACCGAGGCTGAAAAGCAGATTAGAGCTTTCCAAAGGCTGGGAGGAGAGAAGAATGAGGAAAGTCTACCCACAGAGGTTTTTATTTATTGGGGAAAAGGAGTGGCGACCCAAATGTTCTGGAATTAGATAATAACTATGATTGCACAACTTTCGGAATATACCAAAACCTCACTTTAAAAGCGTACATTCAGCGTTATGTGAGCCTATCTCAAGGGAAAGGGATGGCCAGGGTAGGGGGGATGATTCCTACATCGAAATGGTGCGCGATTGTCGCCTCCTGTCCTGGTTGCTAGCAAATGCATGAACTTTGAGGCCTGAAACTTCGCCACCTAGCAGGCTCTTGGAACCCCGGGGCTCTGAGGACACTATTGACAGGGGTCGTCCAGGACTGGGGAGGCGTCCTCAGATCTCGAAGTTGGTGGCCACAACAGAGAGTCAAAGGTTGGAGCTCCGACTCTTTTAAAGCCGCCCGGGGGCGAATTCCCATTAGGTGTCCCAGGCTCCCGGGCTGCCGGTCTCTTCGGTGAGCACGTGGGTCCGAGGGACCCTGCCCGATGCCAGCTGTCCCAGCGCCCGCAGTGGTGCCGTTTTGGGGTCGCCGCGGGCGCGGGGTGCGCGGTCGCTTTAAGGCGGCGGTGGGGCGGGGACGGCGGCGGCGGCGGCCGGGCTGGCTGGCGCGGAGCCGTCAGTCGGCGGCGCGGGGCCCGGCGGGCGCGGGCGCGGCGCTTGCTCCTCCCGGTGCGAGCGAGGAGGCGGCGGCCGAGGGCCGGAGCCCAGCCCGGGCCGGAGCGCGCGGATCGCTACCCGGCAGCGGGGCGGGGAAGAGGCCGGCGGGCGCTTTGTTCCGGGGCTGGAGGTGTGGCCGGCGGTGTGGCCCGCTTGCACCGGGGCGTCCGACTCTGGCTGTGCGTGGCCTCTGCAATCCACCCCCCGCCCCAGCGCAAGGGTGTGCGGTGAAGTCGTTCGTCACCCGGACCTCAGTGGGGAGGGCCTGGCCACCTCTCAAACAGACTCCTTCGACTGTGGTCACCCCGGGGTAAGGACTCGGCGGGGAGGTGGGCGGCGGGGTGGTGGGGCTCTCCAGGCTTAAAATGGCGTTGACCGGGCTCGGGATCTGCGGAGGGGTGGCACATTCATGTGCATAATGAAAGGCAGTTTGCTTCATAAACAACTCTTTCCTGCGCCCCGGGTTCGGGTTGCTGGGGCTCTGGTCACAACTGGGGCCTGAGCTCACACACTAAAGTGACACGGCCAGGTGCCCTACCATATGTCAGGCTCAATTCTAACTCCTGTCCCACCCGGAAGGCAAGGGCACAAACTGAATGACAGCCCACGGTCAGTAGGAGAACTGAAGAGACCCTACTCAAGGGTAGGAAGTCCCGGGAAGACTGCCTCCAAGAGCAGATGTGAGCATCTGCAGTGGGCTCTTGACACCCAGTTAGAAACCCCTGCAGGGAGCTGAGGTGGCTTGGGGCAAAGTGCTGTCTGGAGAGGGGACAAAGACAGCTTCACCTGGTCTCTGACCTAAGTGCTGGGCCAGCCCCTGGTGGTGGTGGTGGTGGTGGGGGAACCTCCTTGGATAGCAATGACTCTTGCTCCTTAGGACCAAATTAGAGACTAGACTGGTAGGGCTCAGAACTGTGGCCCCTAGAAGTCTGCCAAGAGGAGGGAGTAAGCAGAGAACACTTAGAAGCAAAGCTGAGCACATGATGGGAATTTTCCCATCTTCAGACAGGACGCCACGGCGCCGCCAGAAAGATGTTACTATGGTGGTATCCAGAAACGGGGAAGTGGACAGACAACCTACCCAGGACTGTGTTGAAGACTGTGCTTTTGATCCTGTGTCTGTCCTGGCCTGTTGTGAGTGTGTGTGTGTGTGGGGGGGGGGGGTCTATGGTGCAGGGTTGTAAGGCTAGTGAAGCCTGTGTTGTGCATTTATAGTGCGGCAGTCCTGCATCCTGTAGTGGTGGGTTGAAGTGTGAGGTGGCGGCTGTGTATATTAATAACTGACACATGTCAGGGCTTAGCTATGAGCAAAGCGCTTTCACTGAGACAGTTCTTAGAGTTTCTCCTGTCCCCTTTCCCAGAGAAGAAATCTGAGCTGTTAACATTCCATAAATCTTCTTATTTCCTGTAGATTGCATGTCCCTGCTGACTGGGGCTGAAAATGTTTCAGGCAGTGGTATTTACTCATGGGTCTACTCATGCTACCCAGCAGGCAGTTAGCATCTCTGTCTGTGGTTTATGGCATAGCTTGGCCTTTCTCTGCCAGGGTGGGAGGTATGGGGCTCTGTTGTTATGGGGTTTCAAGGTCAGTCTCTTTGGAGTGGGAGGTTAAGCAAGTCCCCATGCTGTGATGGAAACTGCCACCCCCAAATGTGACCTTGACATTTCCTTACGAAGAGGAAAGGCCCTCTGGGTAGGCAGGTGGCTGACTACTTTCTAGAGCTGTGGCCTTGCTCCTGCATAAAGCAATTTCCATAGCCCTGGCTGGCCTTGAGCTTATGTTGGAGGCCAGGCTGGCTGGAACTCACCTGAGATATCTACCTACCTCTGCCTCCTGAGTGCTGGGATTATACCATCACACTGGCTGCATTTATGGTGTGTGTGTGTGTGTGTGTGTGTGTGTGTGTGTGTGTGTGTGTGTGTGTGTGTGTGTGTGTGTGAGTGTGGTGTGTGACAAATATAACTTTTGCTAGTTTTAGGCACAGATATTTCACTTGTTTATAAAGTGATAAATCCACCTCACTCCGTCCAGGTTGGTCCCTAATCTCCAGTGATTGCCTGTAATTAGAGAGAATTCTAATCTGAACCTTTGACTGACTGGTTGTGACATTACGCATTCACCAGTCTCCTGGATCTACTGAGTTCTCAGGAAATTGTGATTTCTATGCTATATTTGACACTTTGTCTACTGATAAAATACTCCCAAACAATATGCCACCCTGGAAGTACCTGAAAATACACTGCTTCTGAGCACTGTGTAGTTTGTACAAGGAGTGCTAAGTAGGAGTTAGGCCCTTGTGCAAAGCTGGAATGTGCTCTAGTGTCTATAGGGTATGAATGCAGGCATGAGCCAGCTATGAGGTATCATCACTCTTATAGAGAGATGGGGGGGGAATGAAGGAGTTGGATGTGAGCCCCTTGCAATTTGGAGCACCTAGCAGATGCCCATTATACAGGTGCTGAGCAGAGCACTTTGTAGATACACTCTAAAGCCGTACCTCATAGTTTATATGATGCCTCTGGGCCCTGTGGTCCAAATCCACCGGGATGTATTGGGCTGCAAGTAACAAAACTCAATTAACAACAGGCTAGACAAGGCTCAGATCTCCCAAAGACACTCCTGGCTCTTGTGAGATCTTGTATACTTCCAGCATGTTATTGTGGGACAGGAGACTGAGGCTCTGAAGTTTAGAGTTCTGGTTTTCATGATCTAGAGGTGGTGCTTTGTAAACATGTGTATGGGACGTCAGAGAACACTCTTTGGTGTGCAGAGTTGAGCTTGTGTGTTGGTTATTTCACTTGTCACTATGACAAAATGCTTGACCAAAGCAACGGATGGAAGGGTTCCTTTCGACTCAGTTTGAGACGACAGCCCCTCCTGACAGAGAAGGCATGCTGATGAGAATGTTTCTAGCTGGGATGGCAAGCATATGAGATGGCTGGTCACTCTGCATCCATGGTTAGAGTAGGAGGGATGAATACTGGCTTTCTCCTTGCTGCCTCCTTTTTTTCTTAGTTCAAGGACAGCATCCCATTGGATGGTGTTGTTTACATTCAGGGCAGCTATTTCCTACTGCATTAAACATGTCCTGAAACACCCTCACAGACATGCCCAGAGGTTAGTTTCTTAGATGATTCTAAATCTCATCCTGTTAACAAGATTAGCAGTCATGGCATATGACTCAGGCAGTTATGAATCTCTGAAAATGAGCCAGAGATTGACCCTCCTGCTCTAATGCCCATTGCTTCAACAATGATTTTTGAAGACTGTCGTGTGTCCCAGCCAGATTCTGTTCTTCTCTAGAACACCCTGAAAGGACAGAGATGGTGTCCAAAGTGGACTGGGGTACTACCACCAAGCTGAGGTAAGATATGTGTCCTCAGCTTCCAACCTAGGAGGTGCAGAGAAAGGAGAGGTGTTACTGCAAATCCAAGGCCAGGCTGAATCCCTTACTGCTGGACAATCCACAGTGGTGCCTCTTGTCCTCTAGGTAGCTTCTTATTCCTTGAGAGTGTCACTTCACCAGCTCTCCTTGGCTTGCCTTCTACAACCCCATACTCCCCAGTGAACCTTTTCAGCTGGCCTGTGTGCTCCAAGATGATTTTCTTCAGGCATTCTTCTCATGGGAGCCATGGAGTAACCATGTGAAGTTAGCCTGTTACTGTCTTCTTACATGCTGGACAGTTTCATTAGATGGTCCTGAGGATAGCCAGATGGCCAAACCAAGATATGGGTAATCCCCAGCTGCTAAGGTGACACAGTGGCTCCCAGAAGGGCTTATTTTCTGTCTAGAAAGCCTAGCATGAGGCTACCTCTCAATGGATGAAAGTCACAATTTATATTTGGGTTGTTCACTAGCTTGAGTGTAACTAATTTAGCAACAGAGAGCGAGAGACTGGTCCTCTGAGACTGTCTGGAGGGCTTGCTGGGTCCGATACTCTGCAGGCTCAGGCTCTGTCTGTGTTTCTCTGTCCAGGGTTGTCATGGGAATTAGATGAAATACACAGATGAAATATACAGGGAGACTAGTGAGAATTGCAAGAATAAGAGCACAGTCGGGGTTGTAGCCATCTTAAATAACAGAATCCTGACCCAGCAGGCCCTCCAGCATATTTAGTGTAGAGTCGTGCCCAGTAGAACCATTTCTCATCATGATGGGAGAGATAATTTATGATGTGGTACAGACAAATCTCTCATTTGAATAGTTATATAGTTGTTACTATGCTTTATTAAAATATACATGCTGGCATCATATCAGACTTTTTTTTTTAAATGGATAGTTTTCTCAGATTAATGCTGTAAAGAAATTTTAGAGTTAGGTATAAACCTAGCACCTGAGGTAGATCCAGGAAGATCAGCTTAAAGTCATCCTAAAAAACATAGCAAATTAAAGGCCAGCTTTGGACTAGAAAGGCACTATCTGACTCAGTAGGTACAGGCTCTTGTTGCCAAGCCTGTGGACCTGAGTTCAACCCTGGGACCTCACTGGCACAAGCTGTCCTTTGACACCTTATGTGCATGTGCACATGCCCATAAACAAATAAGCAAATGAACAAAATCAAACCAAAAAGAAAATATTTTACTAGGAAATAAAGTACTTTTAAAGAGTCTATTTTAAAGGTAGATTGATGACAGTTTATCAGAGGACAGATATGGTCCCAGTGGGAAGTGGACCCATAGAGGCTAGCAAGCTTTCTACAGAGGAGCCCTTCCTTCTGTGACAGGTTTGGCTTCAGCTGGACCCCTGTAGAGATGGCACTCATTGCCCTTCAAGTTAGTCTGTTCAACTGAGGAATTTGCTCATTGGTTCAAAGTTCTTTCACCCTTTACCCTTTGCCCTGTCCTACACAAATCTCAGTCATGTGTTTTGTAGAACTGGCAGTTTTGCTTTCTTCAACTTCTCCCCAGTGGCTTGGTTTAAAGATATCGTCTCATGGCCATCTATACATTCTTCCACCTATCCATCCGTCTGTCCATCCATCTCTCAATCCGCCTACCCACCCATCTACCTACCTATCTTTCCTTCAGCACAGACTTGTGAATTTGCCTTGTCCTGTTCTTTGTATTTGCCACCCTGAACCTCAACTGTCCCTGGGTGCTGATAGCCTTTTGTGCTTGTGTAAACTAGGATTCAGGAAGGCTAAGCAGGTCTCTGTAGTCATGCGCTTAGAAATGCCAGGCAGGAGTCTGAGCACATTCTATTTCAAGCATATGATGTTGCTACTGCATCTGCTGTTCCCAGAACTAGAGGACCAAACAACCCAGTACCCTCTTTGCTGGTGATATGAGGCCCATTCTACATAATCAATATTATGGGGCCTTTTAAGGAGAGTGAGTTTTGCATGAAAACACTGTAGGCATAAAGAAACCTCAAAGGTAAACCTGTGGCTGATTCACAAGGGCAGAGAGAACTGAATGGTAGTAACCTTGATACCATTAATTCTACATTCACCTATGAACCCTGAAATCACTTTCCCATCTTCTTTTAATTTTTACAAACAAAAATGTAAAGAATAATGTAATGAATACCATGACTCAAATGAACAGGTGTGATCATGTTGTCTACACTTGACCCTTCCCATGGTGGGAAAACTTAAAACCAGAGCTTGATAATTTGGCTTGGTAAATCTGGGCCCAGCATGAGCCTGCTGAAGGCTATGCCCGGTTTCCAGGTATTAGACCTCTCTTTGTCCTCATACCCAGGTAACCCACTGAAGTTGCTAGTGAGGCCTCCACTGAGGATCTGATAGAAACGCCATTCTCCTGACCACACTGGGAAGGTGTGTGTGCATTGTGCTTCGATCTTTCTCAAAGGTTCTTTTCAAACGATCCACCCATTCATCTGTCCCCATAAATGTCTGCCTTGATCACTGGGTTTTGGAGCAAAATTTAGTTCTAACCCAACTGTAACATAATTGGAGGCTAGAAGTGGTGGTTTTGAAAAGACAGAAAGGCTATGACTCTCTTTTTAGAATCTGATGATTTGTGACATTCATTTTAAACAGTCATTGAAAAAGTCTATAGTATTCTGAACTGTAGGAGTAAGCTGGGCACAGTGGTGCATGCTTGTACTCCTGTCATTTGGGAGGCTGAGGCAGGAGAATCAAGGGTTCAAGGTCATCCCAGCTACATTTCAAGGCCATCCTGGACTATATGAGACCATGTCTCAGAACAAAAGTGTAAGGCCGGGTATAGTGGCTCACAATGTTAATCCCAAGACAGAGGCAGGATGACTTCTGTGAATTTAAAGCCAGCATGGTTTACATAGTGAGTTCCAGGACAGCCAGGGCTCTGTAGAGAGACTCTGTCACACCCCCACCCTCCCTACTCCCCAAAATCAAAACCACATGAACAGAAGTACAAGACTAACTTTAAGGAAGCTGACGAGGTCCAGTGGAGGCACTTTCTGATCCCCAGTTCTGCATGTTTCTGTTTTTCTTTTAGAATGGGCCCCAGGTGCCTTATAGGGGAGCTCTTCTCTGTCAGGCAGGGATAAACAGCTCTTCAGCTGCAGGGGATGGAAGGAAGCTTCTGGAGACAACCTCTTCTTTCCACCCACAGGCTGACTCTTATTAGCATTCAGCTTGGGCTTGAGTAAGAACAGCAGAGAGCTGCTTCTTAAAGCTATGTTGTAGAGACGCAGAAGGCTTTGGAAGGCCTGCCTTACTGGCAGATTGTTTTCCTCAATGTGTCATTAGTTGGGGCTGAGATTTGAACTAGTTTTGTGATGTGCCACAGGGGCCTGGGGTGGTCCTCATTATGAACTGGTGAAGATGGTAAGTATTTTTTATTGAGTTGCCAGCAAGGGTCGTACTTCTGGAGCCTTCTCCATCTGATGGAGATGCTACAAAAGTCACCAAGGCTGAGACTGGAGACCTCAGAAGGACCTAGGCTTTGTCTTACTATATATGTGACACCAGTGAGAGCAGTACGTATGCTTAGAACTAAGTTCTATTTGATTATAGAGAGGTAAGTATATGAATGTGTCATTTACAGACCCAGTTTCTAAATAGTTTGGGTTTACAAGAACCTACACCACATATTGTTTGTTGGGTTGCCTACATTACATACCAAGCACTGAGGTTTAAAAAAATATTTGTAGTCATGTGGTACTGTGTGTAAATTGGTAGAATTGCCAGAAATTAAGTGGCAGCTTAGGGCCACCTAACTGATCATGAAGAGCTGATCATTTAGGGGAAAGTTGGGGACAGGCTCTTGTCTCCCAAAAGTGTTGCATTCATTTCAAAAGAAGAATTAATTTCAAGGTATTTACCAATTTTCTTCTTCTTATGCTTTAGAATTTCAACACACTTTCTGGAACACGCCCCCCCCCCTTTAGATAATTCAAATTCACCTCTTCTGTTTTAATTAACACCAGTGGAAACTGAAGCTTTGGTGAAGTTCAAAACAATACATCTTTCTCAAGCAGTGCCATCCTTTTAGGAATCACACCCAAAGTCCAAAGAAGGAAATCAGGGCTTACAGAGGTCAGTTACCCAGTTGGCATTTAAGGCCGGCTGGCTTCCTAGCCTCCTGTTCACTCCACTCATGGACCCAAGCTCCACCCACCCTCCATGGATTGTGGCCTGAGTCCACTTATCTGGGGCTGGGTGGGTGTTTCCTGAATGTTTAAGATTTTATGGAGGAAATAAAAATAAAGGAACAAAGCGTTTGTTTTATTTCTGGGCTCCAGTGGGGATGGCTGGAAGGATGGGAAGGGAGCAGGAGCTTGGCACCTTAACAACATAACCATTCTAATAGAGAAAGCAGTTCACAGGGATGGTTCTATTTAGGGTTGGTCTGGGTGACTAGGAAAGATGGGTAGAGGGTTTGGAGAGGGCTGGCAAGTGGGTGGAATGAAATAGGACAGGGTGGAGTGACTTTGCCTTCGGGCAGGGGTCTGCGGCCACCCAACTATGCTTCCGAGCAGGAGGCTTGCCTTTAGGGACTCTCTGATTTGTCTTTCTTGGAGTCTCAACTCTAATTCTCCTGTTGTCTGTGGGATCTTAAGTGAGTCCTGACTTCTGTGAGCCTTCCTTCCACACAATAGAAGTGGTGCTCCCCGTGTGCCTTTCCTTCAGGGTCAGGCCTCCATTGTAGGGAGATAGGCCCCAGTATTTCTCAGTTCTTCCCAGAAGATTTTCTCCATACCGGAGTTCTCCAAAGGTGCCATTTAAAAAAAGTTTCCTAAGCATCATGAAAACCTCCAATACCCCACAGTATTTCTGTGTATTTGAGGGTGAGGATCATGTGCACTGGCTGTCTGACCTCCACTGTCAGCTTTCTGCTGTGTCTGTGAGTACAGTGGGCCTGGTTTATTTACTCCCTAAGCCCTACGGACTTAGTGCTGTGCTATACAACAGGCTGTCACCAAGAGCTCAGAAGAGCCAGAAGTAAAGTTGAATGACATTGATTCTCTTCTTGGTGGGTCATTTCCTTGGGGGATTTCTCTAGTGATCCTCTCTCACTTTCAAACTGAGTTAACTACCATTTCCTAGGGACCAGTTTTCCTGGACACTCTCCAAGAGCTGACAGCGCCCATGATTCCACAGCTGTGATGACAGTCTATTCTAGACTAAGCTTGAGCCAGACCCTTTAAATCCAAAAAGGGCCAGTAAGAAGCTCCTCTAAGCAGAATTCAGTTTCCTAGACCTACAGTAGAGCACAGATGCTTTAGGATGCTTATAGCCATCACTAGGCTAATATAAATTCTAAAGTCAGGCTGTGCCTCCTGATGACCAAACCAGGAGTGGATTTTTTTTTTTTTTTTTTTTTTTTATGTAGAGTGACTGAGCAGCGCAGAAATGATATGGGTTCATGCAGATGTTCACTGAGCTCTGCAGGGATGTGCATTGACCATCAAGTGGGGGAAGTCACACTACATTATATACAACTAAGCATTAAGTAGCAACCTGTGAAATGTGGTCAAGGTAGATTGCAGAGTGCTCTGGAGGGCATAACCGGAGTCTCACCAAGTCTGAGACACAGTAGGAGTCAGGGAGGTATATCATGGGGCTTAAGATGTGGTCGAGGCTTAATGAACAGGTATTATAATGATACACCCTGGCCACAGGCTGAGGCCTGGTTCTTCTTTCAGCTGCTTGCTGCTGTCACTCACCAGTAATAGTTTTGCATAGTTGTTAATTTGCTGAAGATTATATAGCTAGCAGAAGGGCAAGATAGATCTCTTTTTTCATGCTAGGTTCTTGTGTATCCCTGGCTTACTTTGGACTTGCTATATAGCCAAGAATGACCATGGATCCCTCATCTTTCCACCTCTACTTTCCAAGCTCTGGGATTATGGCTGTATGCTGTCTTGTATGGTCGATGAAGTACTGAGGATCAGACCCAAGGCTTCATGAATGCTAGGCACTCCACTGACCGATCTACAACTCCAGCCCCTCGATGAATGACTTTTAATGGAAATGCTATATAGAAAGCAGAGGGAGCTAAGTGTGGTGGCACACACCTTTAATCCCAGCACTCGGGAGGCAGAGGCAGGTGAACCACTGAGTTTGAAGCCAGTCTGGTCTACATAATGAGTTCCAGGACAGCTGAGGCTACATATTGAGATAATCTCAAACAAGGAAGGAGAGAAGGACATAGGCAAGCAGAGTGTGGATGACTGGCCACCCAGTGAGTGCTGACCTTTGGTGGAGCCTTGCCCTTCGGTCCAGGGCAGTCTGCCTGTTCTTCCTGTCCGTTCCAATCAGATCTGCTTGGTCAGGAAGGCGGAGGGAAACAGAAAACCAAAGAGCTCAGAGGATGAGATGTAGCAAGTGGCCCCTGCTATTCCAGCTAGAAAACTAGAATCCTGATTTTGGAAACATTGCTGAGAAAGCACCCTGTCCTGCCTTGAGCCCTAATTGGATGCTCAGAGCCAGGCAGCTGGTCCCCCTCAGTGTGCCCCACACAGGAAAATCCCATCAGCCTATGTGTTGCCATGCCCAGCTCATTTCCAGGAAGTTTCCCCTTTATTTGACCGGTCCATCTGATTACTCTTTAAAAATGGAAATTAGATTGCCTCACGCTACCTCTGGTAAGAGCTTGTCTCCATTTCTTTCTTTTTTGGCCAAGCATAAAAAATGTTCACATTCTTTGATAATGGTATTTAATGGTTTGAAAATAAACTAGGAAAACAAAATGCTTTTTGAATGTGCCTTTGCCCTTACTGGGCCGCTCCTGAGGCAGGCTTTGTGCCCTCTCTGTGGAGAACACAGCCCTGGAAATTTCCCTTCAGGCGGAACCCTGTTCTGCATGGGGCCAGTTCCACCTACTTTCATCTCTTGGCTCTTTGCCACCAGATCCAGGCCAGGCTAGGAGTGAGAAGAGTTATCTGTCCCGGGCCGCCACAGCCCTAGGATTGCGTGCATGCTGAAAAGAGCTGGGGCAGCCATTGATCTGGGGCAGAGCCATTGTGAGCCATGGGGGTCATTTGTTTGCCTTATACAATGAAAACCTTTTAAAATGACGGTCAGGTCAGTATTCTAATTTATTCTATGTGCATCAGTGCTTTGTCTTTGTGAAGGTGTCAGATCCCCTGGAACTTGAGTTATAGTTTTGAGCTCCCAGGTGGGTGCCGGGTATTGAACCCAGGTCCTCTGGAAGAGCCCTTAACCACTGAGCTCTCTGCAGCCCCAATGATCAGTATTTTAAAATCTGAGTTCTCACACAAAAAAACTAGACTTCTGGCTACTCTAAAAAAGTAAGCTATCTGTTGGGAGGTAGAGCTGAATAGCAAGCTCCAGGCTAGCCTAGGCCATTCAGTGAGACTTTGTTTCAAAAATGGACCAAAACAAAAACCTGCCCACTGTAGGCATTCTCTAGCTGCAGGTATCAGTTGAGTCAGTCATTGAGGGTCTGCCTTCAGCACCCCTCCATGTTAGCAGAGGGTAGAGGGGGTGGCATGGGAGCATGCTCCTTAAAAGAGGCAGTATGGCCATGTGCTAAGAGCTTTGTGGTCAGCTAGATATGCCCAAGCCATAGAACCCTGTCCCCTTGGAACCCCTTCTAGGGGCCAGTGAATAATGGCTGCCACAGGGAGTCTGCCTTGAAATTCCGTAGACTCCGAGAAAGAGGCCTTTCTGAGGCTCAGTTTAGAAAGGACTGTGAAGACAGGCTCCTCAGAGCGCGGGAGGTCCTTATTGGAAGACAGCCTATGGGCACCAACACTCTGCAGTCTGGACACCATCCCTGCCCCTGAGGACACCTCGCTAAAAATTAGTGAGAGCAGAGCTTGTGTGGGGAAGGGATGCTGAGCAGCAGAGGGAAAGCCTAGAAGGTTCTGTCTGTTCAGAAAGCAAAGGTTCCCATGCACAATTTCCCAGGAGGGTCCTTGTGCTCGGTCTGTGGGATTTCAAGGGCAGCTAAAGGGTAACAACGCTGAAGGATTGGGAGATCAGTGCTGGAGGAGGGAACCCAAGCTTGGAA
This sequence comes from Phyllotis vaccarum, assembly GCA_033318265.1. Classification (NCBI taxonomy): domain Eukaryota; kingdom Metazoa; phylum Chordata; class Mammalia; order Rodentia; family Cricetidae; genus Phyllotis; species Phyllotis vaccarum. The sequence continues at coordinate 110,621,902 of JARWLC010000004.1, forward strand.
CAGACTGCAGCCACTGACGGCGACCCATGGGGTGTCAAATAACCTTTTCACAGGGCTCACCTAGGATCATGGAGAAACAGATATTACATTGTGATTCATAACATTAGCAAAAATACAGTTATGAAGTAACAACAAAATAATTTAATGTTTGGGGGTCAGCACAACCTGAACTGTATTAAAGGGTCCCATCAGTAGGAAGGTTGAGAACCGCTGTGCTAGCTGAATCTGGCCTGTACAGGGTTGAGTTGGATTAAGCTGTGGAGTGAGAGAGAGAATTCGGATGAGGGGGAGCAGCAGGTAGGTAGGGCAGGACTGCTGCCTGCTTGGCTGTGGTATGGAGAACCTTCCTGTGGGGTGACCATAAGGGTGATTTTTCCCAGTCCCATGTAGACTCCTGTGGTAGACTGAAGAAATTCTGTCCCTTTGCTGCAGGTGAGCCTGCCCCAGCTCTAGGAAAATATTGACACCCCTACCCCCAGGAACTGAGAACAAAGATTTACAAAGCAAGCTACATCTGCCTCTCCTCTCAGCTGCTGCTCCAGCTAGAACTCAGCCCTGCACTGCGTAGGGTCTGTTCCTCACCTTTGGACTGAGAGCTTTCCATTCCTCCTGCCCCTGACGAAGTACTGGGGACATACTGAGAAGCTGAGTTGGGGGAGTGTGTGCTCCAGAGGCCAGGTGACACCCATAGCCTAAAGGTTGTATGGATCCTGAAATACTGAGAATTTTGTCAATGCCTCAGCCCTATGCCGTGACATAAATTTGTCTTGCAACTTGTCAGGGCTTGGAGGCAAAACCTCAGCCCTCCCTTTACTAATGTGTACCTTTGGGCAAATGCCTCATTGTCTCTGACTCTGTCTCCCTTGACAAAATGGAGTGGCAGCCTTCCCTGGGTTTCTGCCACCGGACCTGCCTGGGTTACCTGTCCGCTTCCCATCTAGACTAATCTTCCCCTAAACCTGCCCCTCTGCCCTAAGCTTCTAGTACTTGGAGTTTGTATTGTACAGCCTATACAGCCTCAGGCGGACTCTGCTGGGATTTGCTGACCTTGTAATCTCCCTGTGGCCATCACAATGAGTTGGGGACCCTGTGTCACTCACTGGGCAGCCATGTTGCAAACCTGATTGCAGGACTGTGCTGACCTTAGGACAGAGAGGATCTGTGGGCCTCCAGCATGTGCCTAGCCTTCCAGCCTTGGTCACTGGTTCTCATTGGATTGTTCTCTCTCTCTCTCTCTCTCTCTCTCTCTCTCTCTCTCTCTCTCTCTCTCTTCTCTCTCTCTCCTTCCTTGTTTTGTTTTGTTTTGTTTTTCTGTGTCACTTTGGCATCTGGAACTTGCTCTGTAGATCAAGTTGGCCTCGAACTCACAGAGATCTGCCTGTCTCTGCTTCCCAAGCACTAGCATTAAAGGTGTGCACATCCGCTGCTCACCTACATTGGATGTTTCTAGCCACTGTATGCTGCTGCACCATGCTGAGGGTGCAGAGATGAAGATCCCTGGTTCTCTCTCATCCTTACTCTCCTGCCTCATCACACCTACATTCTACACTCAGCCACATCTCACTCAATGTATCCTTGGTTTCATACTTCTGACCTTAACAGCTTTGCAACTTCTGTTCCTCACCTGGGACATGCTTGTTATTATTGTTTGCCTGGCTCATATCTAGGTGGTCTGAAAGACTCCACTCTGACATTGCCTTTACCAAGAAGACTTCTCCAGAGCCCTCCCACACCACCCCCACATGGCTAAAGCGCCCCTATTCCGAGACTCTCACATTATAGTATCAGTGTATAGACTGAGTAGATCTAAGAAGCTGGCCATATTGGTTCCTCACCCAGGACACTCTTCTCTGGACTCGGGTATAATTTGGCCATTTCTTATGTCCTGTGACTTGACAGCTTTTTAATCTGCCCAAAGATATACACAAGTCACCCATAGAGCCCTTGTTTTTTTTTTGTTAGAGAACACTGGCATTTAAGATCTTGAGGGAGATAGTGTTGAATGCTGAACCCACTAACAATGTACTATCTTCCATGTGCTCTGCAGTGAGAGCAGCTGTCTCCAGAACTCTAGGAGACACACAACAGAAGGCCTGGTTCCTGTCAGTCTGTGAGTGAGCACTTGGGGGTTCACTGTCCTAGGGAGCTGCTGAATGGATCATTGCAGGCTGAGGTGGATGCTTCCCTCCCAGCACAGATTCTGCAACGAAGCTAGTACAGGCTAGCATGAGGGCTGACAAGCAGTGGTGTCGTGCATTCTACTGAGCCAGCCTCTGTTGACCTGCTAGTTTGCAGGCCAGCCCTGAGCCCAGGAAGGCCTGGGAGGTGTAAGGGGTTCTTCCTGCAGGAGGAGAGACTGGAATGAGTTTTGAAGACTGCTGATGATGGTGATGACCTGGTGCTTTCTGGGGAGTTACTCTGTGTCAGACACTGAATCAAAAAAAGCAAAAGTAATACCTCTTAGCTCTGTGAGGCCAAGGGCTGCTGCTGTCTCCACTTTTCCAGAGGATGAGTGACTGCCCAAGGTTACAGACTTCTAACCCTGTAGCACCAGTTCCTTGATCTGGAGTTCCAGGTAAGGAACTAGCCAGGCCCATCTGGAAGCAGCAACTCTGCATGTGGATGGGCCGGGGTCAGGGCTCATGAGAGTGATACAAAGTGAGGTTTTAAAGGAATCTGGTTTCTCCCACTCCTCTCTGTCCACAAGGTATCTGCTGAGACCAGATCTGTGCAGCAGGCTTTGCCCGAGTTGGAAATGGGGAAGTGTGTCTGTGTGTGTCTGTGTGTGTCTGTGCGTGCCCCTTTGCATTTGACCTCTCTAGCCTGCCTTGCTGTTCTGCTTGTGGGGCCACTGATTTGGCCCTTGCGGTGTCTGACTCTGACACTGCCTCCCCAGCTTACTGCTGGGCTCTCTCCAACATGCTTGCATCTGTTCTCTCTGCCCTAGCCTGACTTTGCACACATATGTCCATCTTCCAGCCACAGGAGGATACCCAGAGTGGTAAGCTGGAGGTGGCTCTAAAGTCACTTACTTCTTTCTAGCTGGGAGACCTTGAAGGGAGTTATTTTAATTCCTCTGTGTCTCAGTTGTTTTTATTTTAGATTACATTTACTTATGTATTTGTTTAGTTCGTGTGTGTGTGTGTGTGTGTGTGTGTGTGTGTGTGTGTGTGTGCAGATGGAGTTTGCGTGGAGGCCAGAGGACAACTTGTAAAAGTCAGTTCTCTCTCTCTTTACCATGTAGGTCTCAGGGACTCACTCGGGTCTTCAAGATTGGCAGCAGATGCTTTTACCCACTGAGTCATTTCCTTGGCCCTGTGTTTCTGAAGCTGTAAAACTGGGTTCATAAAATCAGTACTTGAAAATTAAACGAGTTATTTGAATGGTGGAATCTCCCAAAAGATTTCACACATTAAGTGTTGGCTGTTAACATGATCTTTGCTGTCTTGAGTGTAGCCAGAGTTTTCTGGACACTGCTCGGAGACTCAGTGCTAGGGGGTAGATGAGAGCCCAGGCCCAGTCAAGAAGGCACCTAATGCCTGTGAGTCGGACCCGAGTGTTAATGGTTATGACAGAAGAGACTGGTGGTTCAGGGTGAACAAGGGCGCAGGGCTCTCTCCTTGATTGCTCCAGTGTTGTCTTCCTGGTTCTCCTGATGGTGGAAGATTCTGGCAGAAAGAAGAGCTGTTGAGTTAACAGAAGACAATGTTAGAATCATCCAAAGATGACCAAGCAGTATGCCTCTGAAGACCCTGGGCCTGTCCCAAGACAAAGGATAACCCTATGCTGGGTGCTCGGGAGAGGACAAGAAGGGCCGTGGGTTAGAGCTGAGGTGCCAAATATGTTTTCTACCTATGTCAATCACCTTGTTTCTGCCAGTCAGGAACACTTGGCAGGAAAGGACTCAAGAAGGAAGGGACCCACTATCAGTCAGTGGCATCTGCCATGGCTCTGGGAAGGAGCAGCACTCAGCTGCATGTTTTGTCATACGGAGTTGGGCCTAAAGTCCTCTGTGGTGAGCACTCACATCCATAGCTGGCTGGTAGTTCAATTGTAGGAATATGGAGGGAGCTGGGTGCAGAGGCGGCTGCTTCGAGGTGATGAGTGGTCCAGGGACAGTGCTGGCTGAGAAAGGGAAAGTCTTAGGGAAGGATGCCAAATGCCCCAGACTCCTGATGGGCCCTGCATTGCTTACAGCCTGTAGTCAGCAGCTGGGGGAAGCATCCCGTTTCTGGGAATTGTGCAGCAGGGAAGGGCAGCTCCTGGAATGCAAAGCCATTTCCTCCATATGGGATGGGTTGTTCCCCCTCAATATGTCCTCAACCCCCAGTGCTGGGCACACCCAGACATCACAGAGATGAGATTAGTTCCCCAGGACTGATTCAGCTCCATGTGAATGCACTCTCAGAAGAGTGCCATTAATAATGAACACACTCTCCTCTCCCAGCCTGCTTTACTTAGAAAACTCCAGCCCAACTGTCCAGCTCAGGAGGAATCTTTAAAATAACTAGTTTCAGAATATCTAGGTAAAGAAAGGTGAGTGCCAGATCTTCACTGAACTTGGTGGCATCCTTGAGGTCCTTCATCTGTGCTCTGGCTTCTTAACCATTGTGGCCTAGTTTTCAGTGTCAGGGAACCTGCCACAAGATGGACAATGCCCAGAGTAGACTTACAGTAACAGGTGACATTGTGTGATGCTGCAAATGAACCAAAACCAATCAGGGCCCACTTGGCCTGGCAATTCTAAGCACAACCTTTGGCATCTGTCCACTCCACAGCAAAGATCCACTAAGAAGTGGCAGTTGTTACCACTCTGACACCATTGATTTCAACCAGGACTATATGCCATTGCTTTGAATGTAGTGCCAGGTAAGGTCAGTGGGTGGCCAGGGCCCTCCTGGCCCTCCTGACAGCATCTGTCACCAGCACCCTGTCTTTTACATGTGCAACTCTCTTGGAATAGTGGGAAGTGATTTGGGGCTATTATGGGGGGAAAAGTTCTGTGGAATTTCTAGAACCTGGAAAGAAGGAAGCAGACTGATGTCCTGACCAGCCTCTATCACCCCTGATTGTGTGCTCTCTCTCTCTCTCTCTCTCTCTCTCTCTGTGTGTGTGTGTGTGTGTGTGTGTGTGTGTGTGTGTGTGTGTGTGTGTGTGTGTGTTGGAATAGGAAGCGGTTCCCCCTAGTTGAACATGTGCCTTTGCTCAGGCACTTTCCATGTTATTTCCACTGGGCTCTTGTTCTGCTTTTTTAACTGGGAAAACTGAGGCTCTAAAAGATTAAGAAGCCTCATCATGGGGCTTCATTGTCTGCCCGGCTGCAGAGTCAAGATGCTTCTAGTCCCCTAGGCTGCCACGCTGACAGCCACTGAGCCTTGTTTTGTCTTGTCCCCGGGTTTTCTCAGATGTCCCTACCATACTTTATTTATTTATTTACCTTTGTCTTATGTGTATGAGTGTTGTCTGTGTACCACATGTTTATCAGCTCTGCCTGAGGAAGGCAAAAGAGAGCAACAGATCTCCTGGAACTGGAGTCACAGATGGTTGTAAGCCACCATGTAGGTGCTGGGAACTGAACCTGGGTCTTCTGGGGCACTTTTAACCACTAAGCCATCTCTACAGCCCCCTGTGCCCACCGTACTTTGAAACTTGCTGAATGACAAGGTTATGCTGGGCTCACCATCCAAATACCTGCTTCTCAGGGGTGTGAGCTTGCCTCTGGTGGAAAAGTGGGCGCTTGGCACAAGTGTGGGCAGAGAGGGTAGAGGGCTAAGTGGGGCAGGATGGAGTGGCTGGGATTGTATCACCAGCCCTGGGAGGTGATGGAAAGGTGTGGCTGTCATCCTCATGGAGCCTGTGATCTGCTTGGGGAGGTTCTGGAATTCAGTAACTAATTTGATGTTAAGATGTTATGGAAAAGGAGTGATAGAGAGGCAAAACACAAAACCTAATGACAGCCAAAGAAAAGGCTTCTCAATTTAAAGATGCTTGAGGTTTTTTTATATAAAATCATTTTAAAAAGCAACATTGCCTTTTAAGAGGAAGTTTCCATTTTGAGTAATGGTTTAGACTGCTGGTAAGCTTGTGGGCTGGGCGGGGTTCTGGGAGCAGTGGTTACCATGGGAACCAGCTCAGCTGTCTTCACTGCCAAATGGTTGCTGTTCCAAAAGTTGGTTCCTATGTGGAGGGAGCTGGAACCTCAGAGCCTTTCCCATGGAAACAATGCCCTAAACGATGGGCAACATTCCCACATAGGCCTGCATCATCTGGCTGTAATGGAGATGAGGTGGCATTGGGACTTCAAATGAGGGAAGAGGCCATTGCTTGGAATCACATGACTGAGATGGGGGGTGTTTTTGCTTCTGGGAGCATAGCAAACAGGTGAGAGAAGAAATATCTGGGTGCCTTTTCTGAGCTTTGCATATTTCATGCTTAGAGCAGATCCCATGAAACACAACTTACCTGAGGTCATACAACTGGCCAGTGGACAGAAACTCAACAGGAGATAAATAGCAACATATGTTGAGAAACCGTCTATTAGGAGCCACCTGTCTACCTTCAAGGGGCCACAATGATTTCCACTAGAAGAAGAACAGACAGAACTACATATATAAGCAGCTTACTCCGTGGCAACAGTTTTGCCCGGTGGTGGCTTTTGTCATAGCCTTTGAGTGGCATTTGAGATTCTCTTGTCTTGCACCGTACAAGGACCATCCTATTTTGTAGAAGTGTGCCATGTACTCCATCTATACGATTTTATTTTTGATCCATTTTTTTCCTGGGTGAAAAACATGCCCCCATCCTCTCAGGAAAAGATACACAGCCAAAACCACTTCTGTACTGAGAGCCCTCTAGATCCATTCTGTCCTGGCAGCCCCTCTTCCTTTTGGCTCACACTGATTCCAAAAACGTCCTATCTGTAGGGTTTGTTTGACCCTTTGGACACAGTCCCAGTGCCTGGTTGAGAGGGTTTCCCTTAGTCCTGTGTGTAGTGAGGCCAGCTCTGTGGTTGGCAGGTTGTGTAACTTTTTTTTGGGAATGCCAGTGCTTAAGCCCTGGTGCATCCAGCCTGTTCTGTGCCAGGCTTTGTGAGGACAGAGGAGAGAACAAAGGTAGCCCAAGCCCTCTGGTGCATAATAAATAAGTAGGAGATTCCAAGTGTGATGGTGACCTCTGCTTGGGGACCATGGAGCTCAAAGCACAAGGTGGAAGCTGTGTCTCCCCTGGGGAGTGACTCCTGGGCCTGGGCTGACTAGAGTGTTCTATGCCTGCTCTGTACATGATTGTACGGCATGCCGGGAAAGCCAAGGCTTTTGGGGTGAGAGCAGAGTGTGGCTGGAGCAGTCACTGAGAGCTACTGATGATAGGTCGTAATTAAAGGCTCAGTGTAGGACTTTGGACTCGACTCATCATCAGCTGAGGGTGGAATCAAATGGGTTGTTAGCCTGAAACAGTGTGATCCTGTCCCACCAAGTCCTAGTTAGAAGAAAAATGCAAAAGAAAGGAAACCCTGATCTGATGCGGTTCCCTGTGGCCTGGGACGCCTCAGTCTCTGAGGTCAGAGGGCTGTAGAAGGGGACCCTCAGCTGAGCGCTTCCTGCTGGCTGCCTTAGCAAGGCCTCAGGTGTGGCTGCTGTGGGTGGTCTGACCGCTGACTTAGAGGGCAAGTTTGTATCCACTGTTGCTAGTGTGTGTCTTTCCTTAAGGCCTCTTGAACATAATCAACAGAAATGGCTTATTTCATCACCCTTTCCCACCTACTTACTGCGGCTTGCCCATGTGGCTTCCAGTGGAGAATGGAAATGTGTCTCTTTGACCAGCAGGCACCTGTGCCATTGTTCACTGGGGAGAGGGCAACCGTTGTTAAGGAGGGACAGTGGTACCAGGCTCTGCTGACCCGAGAGGTAGAGAAGAGGATGTCTGTCCTTCCTGCCTGCCCCTGCTCCTGTGGTCCTTTGGTCCTGTGGTCCACTCTCCTGTGGCCCCTGTACGTGGTGGCTCAGCCCACTGAAGCTGTAGCTCATTTCATTGTTGATTCTGGGGCTGCAGCCACATCCAGCTCCACCCCCCAAGAACTTAAATAAAGATGGAACGAACATTTTCAGGTAATAGGAACATTTTATTTTTGAGGAACATTTTAACGATGTCATATTGTTACACCATGCAAATCAATTACAGTCATCCCTTGGTATGGTGGGGCATTGGTTTCAAGATATCCTTGACAGATACCGAAATCTGTAGATCCTTAAGTCTCTTACATAAAATGTCATAGCATCTCCCCATACACTTTAAACCACTCCTACATTATACATCCCAATACAATAGATATGCTGAATAAATAGTGATATCAGACTACTTAAGGAATAATGATAAAAAAAAATAGTTCATACATATCAGGAGAAAAAATTAGAGGCAGGGTCTCATGTAGCTAGACTCCAACTTGCTATGTAGCTAGGGATAACCTTGGACTTCTGCTCTTCCTGCTTCCATCTCCCTGGTGCTGGAGGTTTAGTGCATGGTAAGCAAGCTCTCTACCAACCAAGCTGCAGAGCCAGCTTCAATCTTTTGCACATACAAAAATGTTTTATTAATACAGCATATACAAACTATAAAGGAATGCTAAGCTCTGACATCTGTGTTGTGATACGGAGGTGGAAATTCAACATCCAGGGCTCGGAGAACAATGAAAAAGAATACAACAGATTACATTCTCAGCGCAGTCCTCATAGACCAAGGGGGCCTCCGGCAGATGCTTCTCAAGCCCTCTCCTTTCTACGATCAGCATCAGTCAGGCTGGCCACACAGTCTAGAGGACCAGACGGGAAGAGACTTTCTGCTTCTAGATGGTCAGAAGCTGGAGGGGATCTTTAAGTTTCTCACAGTGAAGATTGGTTGGTTTTATTTGAGGGGCTGTCAGTCTTCTCTGGCTTTTCTCTAGTTCTTGTGGCAGTTCCCAGAGCCTGCCTGCCAGCTTCAGGCACTGACCATTTCTGCTAATTAATTGTGGTAAAACCTGTGATTTCCTACCAGACCTTCAGCCCATCCTTAGGAGCCACATGGACACCCAATTCTCCGTTGTCCTTACCCACGAAGATCAGAGTGGCCATTCTAGATCTTCAAGACTCCTTTCCCAAATAAATATTCACATATTTACAACCCATGGTTAGCTGAATCTCTAAATGTAGAACTCATGGCTGAGAAGAGTTGACTGTGTGTGTGTTCCAGTGAGTGCATGCAGGTGTGCATACATGCTTGTGTGTGCGTGTGCGTGTGCGTGTACGTGATGGAAAACAGACACAGGAGATCTATATAGTCTGACTCTGGGATAGCCACCTTCCAAACCTTGCTGTTCTGAGATCTACTTCTGGGCCGGGACAGTTGTGGGTGTGTGCCTTCCTGGAATAGCGGCCCTATACCTTTGCTGTTTATTTTTTCATATATAGTATAGAACTTTTTCTAGGTTTGTTAACTCTCTGGCTTTGGTTTTGTTTCTATGTGTGCATGTATGTATATGTGCAAGAGGATTTTGCTACGTGTCCCAGGTTTGCATAAACTTGTGGCCTCACTGCTTTAGCCTCCCTACTTCAGGGATTACAGGCATGCACCACTGCACCCAGTCAGTTAGCTGGTTGCTACATTTATCTGTGGTGATATGTTGTATATTTAATAAAACTAGTCTGAAATATCAGAGAAGAGATCCACCCACCATCAATCTAGCAGCATCAGAGAGTGGTAACTCACACCTTTAATCCCAGCACAGGGAGCGGGGGGGGGGGGGGGGGGGGGGGGGGGGGGGGGGGGGGGAGACCGGGAGTGGTGACCTACGCCCTTAATCCCAGCAGATCTGAGTTTGAGGCCAGCTGGGTTTACAGAGGGCGTTCCAGGCCCCCCAGGCAGGCAGTGGTGGGGCCAGGCCTTTAATCCCATAACTCCAGAGACAGAGATCTCTCTGTGTTTCTGTGAGTTCAAAGCTAACTACCAAAGAGTAGTAGCCCACGCCTTTAATCTTAGCCTGGATGTGAAACAACTGGGCAAAGAGGGTCTTTAAGGCAGGCAGAGGAAGACAGATGAAGCAGTAGAAGCCACGAGGAGCGAGGGCTGAGGAAGCTGGAAGACAGCTGGATGAGATCTGACTGTGGTGTTTCCTCTCTTTGATATTTCAGCCTTTCCCCGATATCTGGCTCTGAGTTTCCTTTATGACAACCAGAATTTGTGCTACATTTACCTATTTTTCCCTTTCTCCTCGTCAACATTTGAATTTTCACACTCCCATCTCCCCATTTCCAACGTTTTTGTGAAGTTGCCTGGTTAGATTTGTTTCCCTGCAATAAATTCTCACCTGACAGAGTACAAAAAAAAGGACGTACCCCTTTTCAATTTTGATCCAGTTCTGAAAGCATATTCTCAGCTCATCTTTGACAGATTTATCTTCTTCCTGCCTGCAAAAAAAAAAAAAAAAAAAAAACATGTACTTCCCCCACACTTTGGGGGAGTCCTAAATGTCAACATCAAGTTCCAGTGACTGCAAAGGACCCAGCAACAGCCCTGGCCTTTAGCCACATGCAAATCAGAATGGCCACATAACCTACATGTTTGTTAACACCCCTGTTTGTCACAAGCTAGAGTTGAAGATCTTGTAGAGCTGAAAATAACTATGAGCACCTCTCACACTAGCTGCTAGTCTGCTGTAGAAGAAAACCGTGGGTGGGGGCGCAGTGGTCGTGGCAGGAACCCAGGCAGGCCCCTGTCCTCCGGGGTATGCTATCCTTCCATCCCTCTGTACTGGCTGCACCCCTGAGCCTCTCTCTTCCCCAAAGCTGCACTGGGGTGTTCCCATCTGTATAGAGAGAGGAGCCAGCTTCTCCTCCCTCGGTGGGTTGATCTTATGCTGCCTGGGAATGACCTGTGAGCAGGAAGGCTTACTTTTCCCTGGCAGGATCTTCAGTGGGCAGCTTTGTCCCTGTCGGCACTCCTAATTGTTCTCTTCAGAATAGTTTTATGTAATACATTTTGATCATTGCATTTGATTCTCCACCCCCTCCTCCAGATCCTCCCACGTTTGCCCTCTCTACCTTCACCTCTCTACCCACCCTCCCTTTAGAATCTTCTTCTGTTCTTCTTCCCTCCTCCTCCTCCTCCTTCCCTCCTTTCTGGTCCAGCTGTGTTAGCCAACTGCTCTTGGGCATGGCATCTGCCCAGTATGTGGGTACCTAACCAGGATGCTGACTGCAGCTATCAAATGCCAACAGCACCTCGATAGTGGTGGAATTTGGCGCCCATCTCCCCCTGACTCCACACTAGGGTTTTGCCTGGCCTGACCATGTACAGGTCTTTTTTTACATGTTGTCACAATTTCTGTGAACTCGTGGGTGCTCTGTTGTGGCTGGAAAACACATTCCCTGAAGTCAGCCACCACCCCAGGCTCCCTCACCAGTGTGTGATTTCTGCTGCCAGCCTGCTAGCGACTGATAGCGCTCCCATTCTGTCCCTTCTGTGACCCACGCTTGCCTCTTTCTGGGTACTCTGTGACAGCATTTCCCACGGTCACTTCTCGTCCCTGTCTCCCCATCACAATCGGTCTCAGAACCCTGGACCCACATTCCCAGCTCTATCCTCTGCATTAGCTGGGAGCTTCTCAACCCCCACAGGTCTTCGCTGGGGAGGGCCAGCCTCTGTTTCCTGGAATGTTTAGCAACATCCCTGGCCTCTGCCCACTAGGTCCCAGCGATACTCAGAAACATCCCGACATTGCAGACATCCTGGTAGGGGAGAGAACTGGCCCTGGCTGAGAACCACCACAGCATCTGCTCCTTCCTTCTCTTTCTTGCAGTTTAAATGGATGGATGAGATTCCCTTTAATACCGGCATGACTGTAGCATGATGAAGTACAGGAAGAGGAAGGGGAGGATGGCAGATCTGAGTTGGAAAGGGCCTCCCGGAGCACAGACATGTTAAATTTGCACCGCCCTTTTGTCCTTTGGGCCCAACAGCAGTGGCTCTTTCTCAGCAGAGCATTTCACTGGATAAAAGATGTTCTAGTTGATAAGAGGTGTAGTGAAAGGTGAGCCCAGGGCCTCTTGCTTGGTATATAGTTCTGGGGAACTCCCTCCACGCAGCTTTTAGACCATTGGTATGGGGTGAGTCAGACCAGACCTGGCATGTAGTTGCTCTTCAGTAAATAATCACAAACAGATAATTTGAACAGCATTGTCTTGGTGGTAGGACCATGTATGACACACATTGTTTTGCCTCCTTTTTCACTTTCTATTCTACCTTTGGGAGTTTTTTGTAAGAACCAAACCCCTGGGTATTTCTCCCCAGTTCAGGTAAGAAAGCCCATGAATATTTTTTCCTAGTTCAAAAGGAAAAGACCCTTCCTCATTTCATGTGTCTTTCTTCCTAGGCTTGACGACCAGAAGCATGGCAACCAGCGCTGTTCCCAGTGACAACCTCCCCACGTATAAACTAGTAGTGGTGGGGGATGGAGGTGTGGGCAAGAGTGCCCTCACCATCCAGTTTTTCCAGAAGATCTTTGTGCCTGACTATGACCCCACCATTGAAGACTCGTACCTGAAGCATACGGAGATTGACAATCAGTGGGCCATTTTGGATGGTGAGACCTGATGACAGCCGTGCATGGGGTAGACTCTCACATGGGGCAGATCAGGGAAAATTGAGAGGCTTTAGTGGGGCAATATGGTTTTCTGCTTGCTGTTATTATAGGATGGTTGCTATAAGGCAGTATGCAGCTTCCAGGGGAATTGTAGATAGAGATCAGGTCTTGGTAGAGTGCCTGAAGACCTTAGTGGCAAAGAAAGTGGCAGTGGATGAAGAAGCAGGGCTAGAGTCCTGCCAACTCAGAAATGCTGTGTTGGGAATTGCTTCTTTGAGCACAAGCTAATAAAAGTTTTATTTTTTTGAATTTATTAAGAAAAACTGAGAAAGAACTCTTAAGAATAGGAGGTGCTCAAAATACCTGGAAAAATATTTCTTAATTACCAGCATCTACTTCGGGAGTGTCCCTTTGTTGGGGGATCTTGCATCTGGCATTGTACTTCTACTCTGATCAAAATTAGTGTCTCTCAAAGTGTGGTGGTCAAGGAGCTTACTATAAATGTGAGTTCCCAGGCTCCTTCTCAGTTGGAAACTCCAAGGATGGAGGGCAATGGCTTGTTTTCAGCATACCCTGTAGGGATGGCTGAAGCTGGACCACTACCCTAGATTCCCACTGGTCATGATTTCCTATTGTCCCAATCTCTTCACTGAATAAGGCCAATTCATTACAAGATGCTGCTGGTCTAGGAGAGCTTGGAAGCTGCTGATTTGCAAGTTTCTTTCAGATACATGCAAATATTTTTCTCAGTCTGTGTCTGGTTTTCCATCCTCCTGACGGTTCCTTTCAAAGATGTTTTTGTTTTGATGATGTCAAGTTTATTAGCCTTTCACAGAGTATACTTTTGGTTTTGTCTAAGAAATCTTCCCTTAACCCAAGGTCATGACAGTGTTCCTCGTGGTTTCTCCTGGAAGTTGAATTGTTTGGGTTTCTCGTTTACATTTGGTTCTATTCTGTCCACTTTGCATGAAGTTGGAACAAATCTCCCTAACTCCTTGTTGAAGACTCTTCCTCCTAAACCCAATTGACTTTGTCTCGATAGTGAGAAACGATCTGGATGCCTGATTTAAGACAAATTACCACTGCCTTAACAGCTGTGGCTTTCTAATAAACTTAATAGGCAAAGGCCTGAGAACGAATATTTGAGTTATAGAATCAGTTAGAATTTCTGATTTTGTTTGGGATAATGTGTAATTTGTGTACAACATGAAGGAATTTTTGTAGTGTTTGGTAACACGTTAGGCAAGCAACATAGCCCTGAACCATGTCTGCAGTCTTGAGCACTGATGTCTTAGCTGACAATGCTGAGCCTTTGCCCGTGAACACTGACTCTCTCCACTTATTTAGGCTTCCTTGAAATTTCAATTGTTTTGTACTTTTGAATACATAGGTCTTTTATGTACATGTTGTCCATCTTATACTTACATCCGCATTGAGGTAAATGTTTTAATTTTAGCTTCAGTTGTTTGCTGCTAGAACATATAAGTGATTTCTAATTTTTTTAGGTTTGTTTTGTTTTAATTTTTGAGACAGAGTTTCTCTGTATAGCCAGCCGTGGTTGTCCTGGAATGTGTTCTGTAGACCAGGTTTCCTTCAAATTAGTCTGCCTGCCTCTGCCTCCCAAATTCTGGGATTGAAGGCATGTGCCAACACTGCCTGGCTATGATTTCTAATTTTCAAAATTAGTTTAAGATAACTTATGAAGTAATGGATTTCATTATGGCACTCTACACATATACATCATTATACTTTATTCAAATCCAACCCCACTATATTCCCTGTGCCTCCTGACCTCCTCCAATATAACTGATTTTGTATATTAAACATATAACCCCCTGGTTACTAGCTTTAGTGGCTCTTTATGGGATTCCTTTCTGCATGGATGATCATGCTGTACTAAAGGCAGTTGCATCTTTTCCTTTCCAATCGATGGTTTGTTTATTTATTTATTTATTTATTTATTTATTTATTTATTTAGCCTTATTTCAGTGATTAAAGCCTCCAATATGAGAGGAGACATCCATGTCTTTATCCTCAGGTAGTGAGCATTCAGTGGCATCGTCCACTGTTAACTGTAGAAATATTTGGTGGAAATGCCCTTTGTCAAGTCAAGGAAGTTCCTACTGATTGCAGAGGTCTCAATCAGAAACGGATGTCGGATGATGTCAACTGGTCGAGATAATCACATGCCTTTTCTTTTTCAGTTTGTTAATGTGGCAAATTATGTTGAGTTTCCCCCCTGATTTTTGAAAACATTTTATTATTTATATTTAGTGTGTGTGTTGGGGAGATTGAGGCATGTGCTACAGCCTGTGTGTGGAGGCCAGAGCACAAGCTGGGGGAATCCATTCTCTCTTTCCACCAGGTGGGTCCTGGGCACTGCACTCATGTCATCAGGCTTGGTAGGGGCACCGTACACACTGAGCCATCTTGCTGGCCCCTTCCCTAATGTGTAGATAATTTCTCATCCCTGAGATAATAGCATGCCGCTGGCTTCAGTTTGAAAAAATTTGATACCGAAGTATTTTGTGTTCTCAAGGGATATTAGACCATTTTAAAAATTATAATTTATTTATCTAACTTCGGTATGAAAGTAAAGTAGCCCTTCTAAATGAGTTGGAAATTAACCTTTTTTTCAGCTTCTCTTCTAATTTCTTCTTCCATGTTAAGTAGAGTTCACCGACAAGACCGTCTGGATTGCAAGCTTCATGAGAATCTTCTAAACTATAAACTAAATGTCTTCAGTAGACATAGGATGCTTGAGTCATTTTTTTTTAAAAAAAAATTGTTTCATTTATCAGACTTAGCAAACTTACTGGCATAAGGTTGTTCATGATATTATTTTATTATCTTTACACTATTTATAGATTCTACAGTGATGCCATCTCTCATTCCCGATAGATATTGGTAACTTATCTTTTTCTAACCAGGCGGGCTTGAGTTTTATAAATATTGATTTTTCTCAGAGACTCAGCCCTTGCATCCATTGATTATTTTCACTTAGTCCCAATGATTTTTCACTCATAACTATTCCTTCTTCTGCTTTACTTACTTTGGATTTAAGTTTCTCTTGTTCTCATGTCCCGGAAGAGGCAGGCTTTGCTGTTCTGCCCAGACTAGTCTTCTCCTGGGCTCAGTGATCCTTCCACCTAAGCCTCCCAAGTACTTAAGACTCAGGGACACACCACCATGCCCCACTTTGTTCTAAAGGCCTGAAGTGCAAGCTGATATTATTGATTTGAGGTTTTTCCTCATCTCGGGATATTTATCACTATAAAATTCTCTGAATTATTCCTTTAGCTGTACCCCACACCTCCCTCCTTCCCTCCCTCCTTCCCTCCCTCCTTCCCTCCCTCCCTCCTTCCCTCCCTCCCTCCCTCCCTCCCTCCTTCCCTCCCTCCCTCCCTCCCTCCCTCCTTCCCTCCCTCCCTCCCTCCCTCCCTCCCTCCTTCCCTCCCTCCCTCCCTCCTTCCCTCCCTCCCTCCCTCCCTCCCTCCCTCCCTCCCTCCTTCCCTCCCTCCCTCCCTCCCTTTCTCCTTTCTTTTTTCCCCCCAAGATAGAGTCTCACTATTTATCTCTTTCTGGAACTCACTGTGTAAAACAGGCTCTCCTTCAGTTCACAGAGATCTGCCTACCTTTGCCTCCCAAGCCTTGGGTAGATGAAAGGCATGAGCCGCTACACCTGGCTTATGTTTTAATTTCTATTCATATGAAATTCTAATTTCTCTTTGGATCTCTTCTCTGACCCGTGGGTTATTTAGAAGTATCTTACTTAGTTCTCAAGAACTTTGGACTTTTCCAGAGACCCCTCTGTTCTTGATCTCTAGTTCCAGTGTGCTGGGGAGCACACAGTACATTATCTGAAGTCTTTTTTGAGGATTGTCTCAGTGCTCAGAAGATGTTCTGTCTTTATAGGTGTTCTCAGAGTCTGCTGTCACCGAATGGGATGTTCTATGAGCACCTCACAGATGACACTGACTGATAATGTTGTCCAAACTTTCTGAATTTTAATAAATGTTCTGCCATTTATTAAGAGGGGTGTGTTGCATGTCAGGGTGTAATTGTAAATTTCCTTACTTTCTTCTGGGGTTTTGCCTGGCGCATTTTTTTTTTACACTCTATTGTTGGATGCATATATGCTTGAAACTGATATATCCTCTTGACAACTGGCCCTCCAGTTATATTAAAACGGCTTTCATCATTCCTAACTTTTACCTCTCTACATTGCACCTTGAAACTGCCCCTTACCCTGGGCACCTGCATTCTGTTTATCAGCATTTTTACTGCACGCTGAAGGAATGCTCGTCATCACACATAGACTACACCAGCCTTTAGAGACTTGTCTGCAGCCTGAGGTTTTGATCATTTCATTGGGTGACAGGTAGACATATACTCAGGAATTTGTATGTGGTCTTCTCCCCTTCTAGCATTTTCTTCCTGCAGAAATAATTCATTAAGATTTCGTCTTTTGTTTTAAGGCAGGTCTTATATATGGCATGCTGACTTTTAATCTCCTGTGCAGCTGAGGATGAACTTGAGTTTCTGATCTTCCTGCCTCTGCCTCCTGAGTTCTGGGATTATAGATATATTCCAGGGCTTCAGGCATGGTAGGCAAGGACTTTACCAACTGAGCTACATCCATAGCTTATTAAATGTTGCTTTATTGGTGAGACCTTCCATGACCAAGACATCTACATTAACCTACCCGTTATTTCTGTCAGTAAATATTTTTTAATAAATAATAAATAAATTATCAAATACTGAACAGTGCATGTACAATAGCATGTTTGATGGGTTAGCTACATTATTTTCTTAATTCTTAGTAAAAATATACTCATAACTATTAAGACATTTACATGTATGCACTTTTTATTACATTTTATTTAGTGCATGTATGCTCACACATGCACATGTGGGGTTTCCTTAGCTATGGCACCCATGTGGAGGTCAGAGGATAATTTGTAGGAGTTGGCTCTCTCCTTCCACTGTGTGGGGCCTAGGGATCAATGCAGGTCATCAGGCTTGGAGGCACATGCCTTCCCCCATTGAGCCATATCATGGACCCATTTAGGCACTTTCTGTATTGTTGTCCAGTTGCTTTTTTCTGCTTTTCTTCCCTTTCCCCTTCTTTCTTCTTTATTTTATATGTGGTCTCACTATGTAGCTTTGGTTAGCCTAGAATTTGCTATGTAGGTCAAGCTGACCTTGAACTCACAGAGTTCTGCTTGCCTCCGTCTACAAAGTGCTTGCATGAAAGGTCATGCTGTTGCACCCAGTTTTCACTTTCTAAAGTAATTGCAGGCATCATCCATCATATGGATTATCCATCATAATCCATCATATGGATTATATATCATAACTTAGATTGAGTTACATAAGTGGGAATAAGTTTCTTTACTGCAGATCTTATAAAACCCTTTACTGTACAAATTGTATATTGGGAGCACATTAGTAGAGTCTATGGTTAGGATTCCCCCAAAGAAACGTTTTTTTGGCACTCCGTTTCAGCTGTGATCCACAGAAAACATTCAGAGAAATATTGCATAATACACACAGAGAAGAGCACCGCTTGGTACAATGTAATTTCTTTTTATTGCCATGTAAGCTTCTTTAATGCTTTTCTAACTAACTTCGAGCATTCGCTTCTGAAGGGGAAAAAGTATTTTCCGGAGCGCCTGTTAGATTTTGTGATAACATTTCTTGGCAGCAGAGACAGGGAAACATGACTACAGCATTACTTTAGAAGCTTAGATCAGTGAAACCAGTCCTGACTTAGTGTCTTAGGGGTTTTTGGTTTTTTGTTTTTTTTTTCTGTGATAAAAGCCACGATCAAAGCAAGCTGGGGAAGAGAGGGTTTATTTGTCTTACACTTCCACATCACAGTCCATCATCAAAGGAAGTCAGGACAGAAACAGGCAATTGGGACAGGAACCTGGAGCAGGAGCTGATGCAGAGGCCCTGGAGGGGTGCCAGTTACTGGCTTGCGCCCCGTGGCTTTCTCAGCATGCTTTTGTTTTTAAATAGAAACCAGGACCACTAGCTCAGGGATGGCACTACCATAATGGGTTGGGCTCTTTATAATCACTAATTAAAAAAATTGCCTACAGCCCAATATTATGGAGATACTTTCTCAATTGAGGCTCCCTCCGCTCTGATGGCTCATTTCAAGTTTACATAAAACTAGCCAGCACACTTAGCACATGGCATTACCCACCTAGGCCTTCCCTGATAAGTTATATATAACATTATATAATATATAATAAAATCTACTATTGTAGCTACATTTAAACGTATGTTCAGTCCATATCCTTGCTCGGTAGCCATCCTCACCACCCATTTCCAGAACTTTTTCATCTTCCCCATGGATACTCTTTACAGTTCCACACTGGCTTTTGGTTTTACCCAGTCCGTGATGTCACCATTCTGCTTCCCACCTCTGAATGTGACAACCCTACATGCCTCATCCACATGCTAAGGATCCGTGGGATTGTACCCGTGTCCTTTCGTAGCTGGCTTCTTTGACTTAGCATTGGCTTTTCTTCCTCTTTAAAGTTGAATAATACCTCACCGTATTGTGTGCCACTTTCTGCTGTCATTCCCTCTCAGGGTAAACACTTGGGCCTTCCCCTCTCTTGACTGTTAGGAAAAAGAGCAGCTATGGACGGTCTGTAATTCTCTTCAAGTCCCTCTGTTCTGTTCTTTGTCTTATCAATGTTGTGTCTCTGTTGGTTCTGCTGGGATAGATCCTGGGGGTGTCTGAGCTCATATGCCAGCCCCCTTTGCTACACCTGGTGCAGATAGAGAAGTAACTTGCTTGGAACCATACCTGGCTAATGGTGGAGTCAGGCCTCGGCCTCCTGACCCTGCCAAGCATGTTCTCCACTCTCTCATGTTGACTTCTCCTTTGGCACAAGCTTTGCATGTGCAGAATAGCTGTGGACACACCTCTGTCCACTTACAAGAGAGAGCATGTTCCTTGGCCTTCCCTCCCCACAGGGCTTCAAACTCATGGTCTTCCCTGCCAGCCTCTGGAACCACCATTGTCACACATCAGCTAAGAGCTGCTCTCCAGACTCAAGCTCACAACCTTGCTGTTCTTGCTGTCTTCTCAGCAAGAACTGTCTTTGTGAAGAGCAAAAAGCCTGGCCGTCTGTCCTCTGGCACCCTCAGAAACCAGGACATTTCCACCCTGGCTTCAGCCCAAAACTAGACACAAGTACTCTTGTCTTCTCTCAGGGGGGCTGGACCTGGCTTTTCCCTAAACATTTGAATCCACATTCCTTCTGGAGAGCAGGAGAGGAGGACATGGGAAGGGCAGGAAGGAACTGGAAGGCGTAGAGAAAGCCTTTTCTGGGCTGGAGCTTTAGTCCAGTGGTCATTTATGCTCAGCACCCATGGCTAACAGTAGAGTAGGCACAACAAATGCTCTCTGACCAAGAACTGAGTACAGTCAGAGTTGGCCTGTCCTCCCCTTTATCCTGTTTCTCAGAGAGAGAAAGTTCCCTCTTTCCTTGTGAGAGCAAGTATGGATGCTGGCCTCAGGTGGTGAATCCAGCCTTGCAGGTCTGTATATGATCCTTTCTCCTGGCTGTGTAAGCCATCCCCCCACAAATGCTTCCAGGGGCCTGGAGCTCCCTGATGTCCAGGGTGCTGGGGGCAAGGTTTGCAGGTAGAGAGCTCTCACATAGCTAAATCCTTTCTTGCTGGTGATTGGCTCTTTGGGCTTAGGCAACTAACCACAATTTTCTTGCTGGCTACAGGCCAGGCTAAGGGCCTTGCAAAGATTGTTCCTGCCAGTCCTTGAGATCTCTGCTAGGTCAGCTGGGACGCAAGGAATTAAAGGGTGAGGTGAACTCGCCTTGCAGTAGACAAAGGTGCTCTGTACAACTCATAAAATGTTGAGTTGAGGTGATTGGATGAGACTGATGGTTTTGAGCAGAGAAGGGATGTGATCTAATGATTTTAGGCTTGCTCTGGCTCAGGCATAGAGAAATAAAACTGGGGTACAGTGAAGTGGTGGCCTAGGGCTGTGGGGGCGGGAGGCAAGAATGAGTAGATTCTAGATATAATTTGATGAAGAGCCAGGGGGTTTAAGGATGGAGAATAGGCATAGAGTGGAGGAAGGGAAAATAAGTTATGGAGTGGTATTGGGACTCAAGAGACCTGTTTTGGATTCATCAAATATGAGCTGCCTTTCACAGAAAGAACCAAGGTGTTGCTGAGAGTAGGTGGTGGACTTAGAAGTATAGACAAGTGTCCACCATTGGGGGAGCAGTAGAGCATGGGTTTCAGAGAACGGAGGGAAGCTGTTTATTTTCTCATATACTTTTTCATTAAGATATAATCCACAGCTGGGCATGGGGATGTACAGTTTTAATCCTAGCACTCAGGAGGCAGAGGCAAGAGAGTCTCCCTGAGTTCAAGACCAACCTGCTCTACAAAGTAAATTCCAGGATAAGCAGGGCAGAAAAACTATTTCAAAAAAACAAAACACAATACAACACAACACACACAGACACACACACGGAGAAAGATGTAATCCACATGCACAGTTGTAGTTTTTAGCATATCTATCAAAGTTGTGTGTCCATAGACCACCAGTTGATTCACAAATTAATAACCACTGGACTTACAGTCATCGATTCCTGCACTTTCCATCTCCCCAGGAAACACTCATACATGAGCATCCATCCAGTCTGCATTCTTCCTCACCCAGACCTCTTGCTCTCCATCCTCTTGTATTTACGAGCTCTCACATCTCATATGTGTAGACTCACACAGCGTGAGTCTTTTGTGAATGGCTGCTTTAAGGTTCAGTGAGTTGCAATAGGCATTTAGACTCTTCTCTTTGGTGTGTGGCTGATACTCTGGCATACAGATACATGAGCTTTGCTCGGTCTTTCATTGGTTCCTGGGGCTGTCTTCACTTCTTGACTCTTGGATGGATGGTGTTGCGGGGAACACTCAGCTGCATGCTTCTGTGTGATTTAGGTGCACTGCTAGGGGTCTTGTGTTTAACGTTACCCTCCACCAGAAATGCATGACAAAGTCTACAGACAGGTGAGCTGTTTCAGGGGAACTGTGAGATTCAGAGTAGGCTTCTTTTCTGAGATGAGGGTGGAGGCGAGAATAAAGGATGTAGGGGATTAGGAAACTATTTGTTGACAGATGTGTTTAGAATCCTTAGTGCTCAGGACTATTAAAAGGGAACTGCCAGCGCATCCATGTGTCTTTTCTTCCCAGGTCTGTGTGTCTGCCCTGGGGCAGATGTAGAGTCTGGAGAGAATGTGATGGCTCAACTGGGAGTGAGTCCAAAAAGTACAGCCTCTAGCTTTTCATGACTGCTAGGCTTAGGTGTCTGTCTTTACCTTTCTTGCTGCTTGCCTGTTGTCAGACTTTGGCCATGCTGATCATAGGCAGGTAGTCTTAAGGAACAGAAAGACTTTGATGCTAGGGTGAGTTCAGACCTTCTTCGTGGCTCATTAACACATCAGCTGAAGCTTTCTGGCCTCAGTTTCTTCACCTGTAAACAGCTGGCCTCTCAGAGTGGCTGTGAGATGGAGTCGGGGCTGTGGCCCAGCATTGTGTCTCCTTTCCATTGTGTCTGTTAGTCTTTTTATCCCTGACAAATACCCAAGAGGACAGTTTAAAAGGAAGAAAGGTTTATTTCTGCTCACTGTTGCAGAGGGTTTGGTTGGCAGTCTGTTAGCTTCATCACGTTGGGCCTAAGGTAAGGCAGACCACCACAACAGCAGGAATATATAGAGTAGGAAGCTGTTTGCCAAGAACAGGAAGAAGAGCAAACGAGAGAGAGACAGAGACACAGAGAGAGAGGTGAGAGGAAAGGGGCCAGAGACAAGAGTCTCTTCAAAGGCATGTGCCCAGTGGCCTGCTTTCTCCACCTAGGCCCTACCTAGTTTTCACCACCTCCCAAAATAGAGCCACCAGCTGGGAGCCAAGACTTTATATATATATAAACTATAGCATTCCCATCTGTGAGAGCAGCATCCAAGTATGAGTGTCCCTGTCTCCTCTAAGAACTTCAAAAAGTCATGGAGCATATTCCCAGAATGGGCACCCATACCTACAACTTGCACACCAACCCAAGGGATCTTGGGCCTCACACACACACCTATCCTGTTGTAGTGGGTTTTCGGTCCCGGGTGCCAGAGGTCCGGGACCCACAGACCTGCCGTCCGGGACTGCTTAGCCGCCCAGCCGCCCGGGTCCCCAAAAATAACTCAGACGCTTATATTAACTTCATGCTGTTTGGCCTATGGCTCAGGCACATTGCCAGCTAGCTCTTATATCTTAAATCAACCCATTTCTATTAATCTGTTGGCCACGTGGCCTGTAGCTCACCCGTGCTCCTTACATGTTGCTCCTTGGGCGGCTGGCTCAATCTGCCTCTCTCCGCCCTGCTTCTCCTACCTAAGCTCTGATTTCTCCTCCTACTTTTTCTATGGTGCCTGCCATGGCTCAAAACAGCTCCTTTATTTAAAGATTGAGATTCACAGCATACATAAACGCATTCCCACATCACTTCCCCCTTTCTCTCTAATCAAAAAGGAAGGTTTCAATTTTAACATAGCAAAATTACATATAACAAAATAGCTATCAAGTAAGAATTATAGTTACAATATCTAGTCTATTTGTATTTAGCAAAATTAAAGAAAATATTCTATCATCTACCTTATCTTTATGAATCTAAAGTTTTATATCTAATATATCTTTCAAATGACTAAGAAAAACTATACCTATAACTATCTAATCTTCAACTACATCAAAGACCACAGAAGGATATATTTCCCCAAGTAAGCCAGAAATGCAAGCGACTTCTAAAATCTAGAAAGGACAGAGATGACACCTATCTGCCTGGACAGTCACCCAAAGTTCCTTTATAAAGTTGGGGCATCCATCTTCAGCCTATAGGCCCAAAGTCTCTTTTTATTTCAGTGAAGCAGGAAATCTGCTCTGTCCATTCTGACACAGTTCATCCGTTGTTTTTCCTTGAGTCCTGAAGAATGTCTGACAGTTTTCTCTGTAAAGCAGGAACCTGAATGACCATCTTGGCTTATTCTGCCAAAGTTCAGAGGTCATCTTCTTATGGAACCTGCATGTCCAGTTTAAACAGCATACTGTCAAGCAGTCAATATAAGAACAGGTCCTTATCCAGTGGCTAACCATTGCCACAAAGAGAGTAGACTCCATATGGAGTTTCTTCGATGCCCATTTTCCTGTTGAAGTAAATTAGTGCTTCCAGGAGTAGACCTGTCTCACTGTCCAGAAAAGTCTAAGCTCTTAAAACATTTTAAATGCCATATTCTGTAGGTCTTAGAAGTATTTGAAGATTACCTACCTAATTGAAATATATCTTTGTATACCTAAAAATCCTAACTAACCTAACTATAAGGTTGATTATCAAAAGTGACTATTAACCTTCATTTCTTAATTATACACTACAATTTTAAAACAGTTACATGAACATCATACCTTAAACAAGAATAGAAAAACACATACAGCATAACAAAATTGACCTTAAATTTGTATCAATAAACCAAAATCTATACCAATGTAAAGCATTTTGAGATTAACAGCTGATTTCCTGATCTAAGTAAATTCAATAATCTAATTTTTAAAAAATCATTTATATACCATATCCCCTTTTTCTTCTTAGAAAGAGATTAACTATGACATTAACCATTTATAATGAAAACAAACATCTAGAAACAATATTTGGGAAATTTGGGCGTTGTTTTCTGTTACTACTTCCTGCTGATTAAGGGGCGTTGAAAGTCTCACAGTTGTTGAGGCTGAATCAGTCTGCAGCTCTGAAGCTGATACGGCCATCTCTTTCCATCAGGTTTTTCAGGGGGTCTTGGTTGATGAAACCATATTTGCCTGGAAGCAATCCACAGGCTCTCATCTTCTGTGGAAACAAAAGCAGAACTCTTCTGAAGCAATAAATCCTTAGACACAAATTTTGAAATCAAAATACCTTTAAAATATACATTCTTGTTTAACTTAGTAGCCTTTGCAATCCATTGTCTTTCTGCAGTTAGCTCATTAACAGTTAAAAAATTAAAAGAAAACACAATAACAACCAAAATCCAGATTTTGTGTCTATTTTCCATCTTTACGTGGCTTATTATATTTTTATTATTCTATTTCTCGCTTTAAAAACTTTTTCTAACCTCTTTCTTTTCTCTCTGAAGCCTATGTACCTTTTACACACATTGTAACCCGTTTACAGGTTTTTCTTTTTGTCTGAATCTGTTTTATTGTGAATCCTTAATCATCTTCTAACCTTAAGAGCTTTTAAAATACATTCTCCAAAAAGAAGCACAGTTTTTGCAAATTAGGCTGAATCACTAAGTTTTCTTAAATGGACCGTAAACAGAGCACACCCAAGAAAATGCTGCTACGAAGAAAATTTGTTTCTTTTTTGTTCAAAATAAACAAAAATCTAAAATCAATCACATGTTACTGAGTCTTCTGTGAGTTATCAGGAACCCGCCTGATTGCCGCTGCAGCTTACACTGACTGCCGCCAGTCCGCCGGCGCCATTTAGAATGTGACCCGGACCATGCTTTCTTTGTACAATGACCTGGTTCGTATACACAATTTGGAAGCTGCCTTTGCTCAGTTTCTGCGATCTAGAACCCTTTCTAATCTTTCTCAGGCTTTAAGTGGATAATCGCCCCACGTTGGATGCGCCATCTGTTGTAGTGGGTTTTGGTCCTGTGCGCCAGAGATCCGAGACCCACAGACCTGCCGCCCGGGACCGCTTAGGAACCCACCGCCGCCCAGGCCCCCAGAAACGACTTAGATGCTTTTATTAACTTCATGCTGTTTGGCCTATGGCTCAGGCACATTGCTAGCTAGCTCTTACATCTTAAATCAACCCATTTCTATTAATCTGATGGCCACGTGGCCATGTGGCTCACCCGAGTTCCTTACATGTTGCTCCTTGGGCGGCTGGCTCGATCTGCCTCTGACTCCGCCCCTGCTTCTCCTACCTATGCTTTGATTTCTCCTACTTCTTCTATGGTGCCCGCCATGGCCCAAAACAGCTCCTTTATTTAAAGATTGAGATTCACAGCATAAAGAAGGGCATTCCCACATCACTATCCCACAATCCCTTCTCTCTAGACTCTATGACTGGAGTAGTACGGCATAAAGAACAGGCTTCTCTGGGGCTAGGAGCTATGGAATATTACTTGCTGTTGCCTTTTAGCCAACATGTTGAGGAAGCCGGTGCTATTGCCAAGGGAATCCTCCCCCAGGGCCAGGGAGCCAGTTGGCGGCTCCTTCCCTGGAGACAGTCCCAGGTCACCTGGCTTTTACAGCCTGTCAGTGCTTTGCAGCTGAAAAAAAACAATTTCCCTTTCTCAGGACAATGAGTGCATCCAGCCTGCTGCCAGTCACCAGGCCTAATCCAGAGAGTGAGCACAGTTCAAGCCTGTCTGTCACTCGGTGAGATGTGGTTTTATGCAAACCTAGGGAGGCACCAGCTTCCCCATCTAACCTGCCTGAAAAATAGGTTTAATCATCCTCTCTCCACACAGTCAGCATGGAGAGTACAGGAAGACAACAGTCTCTAGATGGGTCTCTATGGATAGTGTCATCTCTAGAAATCACTATCTTTATTTTTCTATATATTCTGGAATCCTTGTTTTCCCATCAGGGAAAGTCGAAAAGTCAGTTTTTAGCACTTTCCCCTAAAGTTCAAAGGGCAATTTCACCAAGGTCAGAGCATTTCTTGCCTGAGTCAGAGGATGCACCTTGTGCTCTTCTGAACAGTATCTGGGGGAAGACCCAAGGGAACAGGGCCTGCCAGCCCACCCCCATCTCTGCTACTCCACTACATAGTGTAGGGCTGAGCCAGGTTAAGAGGCACACATATGAACAACTTGAGAGCACATGCTGGAGGAAGGCTTCAGAGACGGGAGTCAGAGGCTGAGATAACCCCCACCCCGAGGGAGACCTCAAAGGCCTGCCACTGTGCCAAAGGGCAGCCCGGACAGCCCGTGGGGGGCAGGGAGGGGAGTGGCTTTCAAATGGGAAGTCATAGCCTCAGCATGTGTTTGGAATCTGGACGGCTAGTCTGGATCCAGGTGGCCAGACCCACATCTAGAGGAGTACAGAAGAAGAAAGGAGCAGGAGGGGGAGGGGAGGGGAGAAGAGAGAGGGGGAGGAGGAAGAAGACACGGAGGAGGGAGGAAAGGAGGCCGTCTCCACAGAGACATCAGAGACTGGCTGACACCCTTCAACTCTGGCTGTCTGTCCCCCCCCCCCCCCGACTTGTGTGATGCTGGCATGTGGGACTAACTCTTAGAGCACCCTCCCATGGTCCTGCTACAGCTGCTGTTTTCATCTCTAGACTGCCCTCCCAGTTCTGCCTGCATCGGCGCATGCCCCGCAGAGTGCTTCTTCCCCCATGAGGAAGACTTTCTGGGCCCAGAGGCCTCCTGTCTTCTTGATCATGGGGAAAGCAGGCAGAGCTACTCTCATGGGTGCGTGAGCTGGGTACCTTCAGCCTCCTCTGGGAAGGCTGGATGACAGGGCATGGGCTGGAGCGTGTCCCAGGTGTGTCAAGGATATGAGTCAAAGCAGAGGCTGCCCAGCTCAGCGGCACCTCCTCCTCCTGGCTGCGTGTCTTCTCAGGCTAACAAAGCTTTCAGTCATGTGTGTCTTCGGTTTTACATGCAAATACTGCCATATTAGATTGTATGTGTTTCGATTGTTCATAATTTTTTATAATTATGACTTAAATGTTATTAGTATATATTGTACAAAACAGTGGGTTTTGTTATGACACTTTTATACATGTATGTAACTACTCATGTTATCCTCTCTTATCCTATCTTTTTTCTCTTTCCAAATTATCTCATTTACACACACACACACACACACACACACACACTGGTAGAATCTCTCTTTCATATAGACCAATTTGGCCTCGAACTCACAGAGTTTTCATGCCTCTGTCTCCCGAGTGTGACACCACTCCTAACTTTTTTAAAAAATATATATTCCACATATGGGACACAATGTGATCTTCATGTTTCTGAATCTGGCATATTTCACTTAGAGGGATGATTTCTACTGCCATTTTTTCTGCAATCAACAGCATTCCGTTCCCCTTTATGCCTAAGTGGGACTTAATCTAAGTGGTTTATACTCGATCAGGCATGTACTCAGGATTGATGTAGCTGAACCATGCAGTACTTTCTTAGTGTTTGAACAGTTTCCAGGTGCAGCACCCGTTTCTATGCCAACAGTGATGTATATAGTTCCTGGTACCTGCATCCTTGCCAGAGTCAGGTGCCTTTTGCTTGATGACAGTTATTCCAACTGGGGTAACATAGGATCTCAGTAAACTCTCGATTTTCACTTCCCTCCTTGTTAATGATAATGTGCACTTTCCACTTCTTTTGGGTACTGCCTCCTATGTGAATTTTAGGACTTTTTCTCTAGTTCTGTGAAGACTGCCATTGACATTTTAATAGATTTATCTCTGCCATCTTGTTTCATAGCTATGTTTTTAGGAAGAGTGGGCATCAGGGGTCCATGCAGTGGATGTGGTGAGGGTGTCAGGGCCCTCCCCAGCTATACCTGATTCCTGCCCCGGATGCCCCTTCCTGCCATTTCCATCCTAGGATGTGGATCTTGACTCCTGGAGACCATCCATTTCTCAAGGCCTGCATGGTGTCTGTCCACACAGGGCTTAGACAGGTCCTCCTGTTTCAGCTGGTTCCTTTGGTGCTCTCCCCACATGACGTCTTCAAAGTGGAGGCCCTGTTTCTGTATATGTGAGGGAGGAAATGGAGGTGCTGAGAGTTAGGCACACCCCAGAGACTCCAGTTTGTAAGGGCTAAGTAAGGAATCCAAGCCCAGGTCTGGGGTTCCCCAGAGGGACTTGTGAAAGTTGGCCTCTGACTCTATGAGGCTTGTCTTTGGCCATAGCATTGTGGTCCAGTGAGCACAGAGGCTGAAATGAGCCAGACAGAGCCTTACACTGAAGCACCTCTGAGGTGGCTAGAAGTCCTCCTGTGAGGACAGCTGGGACTGAGCTGCAGTTGGGACAGCAGCAGCAGCAGTCTGGGGGGTCCTACAGTCTATTGTGGCTGCAATGGGGTCAAGGCCAGCCTCTGAGTGACCTAATTCCTCTCCAGTTCTAGACACAGCTGGGCAGGAGGAGTTCAGTGCCATGCGGGAGCAGTACATGCGCACTGGGGATGGATTCCTCATTGTGTATTCTGTCACTGACAAGGCCAGCTTCGAGCACGTGGACCGCTTCCACCAGCTCATTCTGCGTGTCAAGGACAGGTGAGGGCAGTAGACAGACCTGTTCCTGGCTTAGGACAGCACAACCCTCCCTGTCATCTTCCTTTCTTCCCTTCCCCCCTCTCCCCCTACATATCTCCTCATGACTTCCTTTAAGGTTTCCCCCGACTCTTCCTTGGCTCCTAAGCTGCTCCCAAGGCTTCAAGGCTCATGCCTCTCCTATTTTCATAAACTACCCCTCAATCAAGGAATCATTGATAACATCTTTGTTTTCCAACTCCAATTTAACCAAATTACATTATATGCAAAGAACTCTGAATCCCCCCCCCCCCCCCCCCCGAACACACTGAAATTGGTTAAATTGAATTTGACTACAAGATTTACAAGTCGCCCGTTAAAGGCTTTTTTTCTTCACACTCTATAACATAATCGAATCACCGAGTGTCTGTTTTAAGCCCAACACCGCCAGTCAAAGAAGCAGAAAGAAAAATTAAATGAAGGAAAACAGCAAGATTTGATTAAATCCCAATAAAGATGGAGAAATCTAGTCAATAACCATTCCGCAGGAAAGGACTTATAACTTAACCTGACAGAGGGACACACGCATGCAGAGCAAATTGTAATTGATCGATGTCCGTTTAGCCCATGAATATATGGGCCTCAAAAGAGATGCCCTAAGTGGTCCAGTGGTGGGGAAGTCTAAATTTATTTGCTAATTAAAGAAATAAAAAGTAGTATTTTTTGTGTTTCTAACTACAGGATTTTTATATGAAAATATCTAATATTGTCCAGAATGCCATGGGGCTGATGTTTTGGTTGGTTCACATGTCAGTAAGATGCTTAGGGGCGTGCCTCCCCATCCCGCACCTACTCTTCTTGGAGTCATTTTTATTTTGCAGCTGCCATTTATGAAGTGCCAGCCACTGTCCCTGGTGCCTTTCCTGAATCCTGACTGAGGGCTGTGGTAGCCTTGCATGGTTTGTATCGCAGAGCATTGGAGAGCTGAGCAGTGCATCTGGGAAGCCAGGCACCTCACCCACAGCCTCAGGCCAGCCACAACACTAGCCTTACAACAGACCCTGGGCTTCTTCCAAGCCCTTGTCTCCTCTGGGAAAGAGGAGGTCCACTGGGGAGTAGTTGTGGGGGGTGGCATGGCACAGGGTCTGGTTGGCATCACCTTGAGTTGGTGGCACAGGAGGATGAGTCTCACTTGGCTATTGTTCTCCTGCTTCCCAGGGAGTCATTCCCAATGATCCTCGTGGCCAACAAGGTGGATTTGATGCACCTGAGGAAAATCACCAGGGAACAAGGAAAAGAAATGGCGACCAAACACAATGTAGGTGTGTGTGTGTGTGTGTGTGTGTGTGTGTGTGTGTGTTGAGGCCTCAGGGCTATTTATGATTCATATTTCATTCTTCCTGTACTGATGATTTTTGGAAATGGGTTTAAGGCCTCCTCCTGAGCAATTAAGCTCTGCAGAAAGGCCGCAAGGATATTATTTGAAACAAGCAGCAGACCCGTGAGAAAACACCCTCTGCAGCCATAAGAGGCTCTGGGTTCGGGGGTGGTCAACTGTGATATTCGCTATACTTCTGGCTGAGGGCTGCTCTGCCTGAAGTATCACAAAGCCAGCACTGGGCTGTGCAGAGGTGGTAGCTCTTCCGGCTTATGAGCTAGTACCTAGTGATGCTGAATTAACTGGAATGTGCTCTGTTCACTGAACTCGTCCCAGAGATCAAATCCTCTACCCTTGCAGCTATGGACATTATTATCCCCACTTAATAAACACTAACGCTGAGGTTGTTCCAGCTATACCCTATCACAAGCATGTGAGCTTTCTGAGATCATTGCAATGTCTTGCTGTCTGGATAGTGCTGGGTCAGTCTGTTCCCCATCCCCATATTGGCATAGTGTGCTGGCCTTCTCAGGTGCTGCCTGCTAGCTGGAAAGTCCGCTGCAAGGTAGCCCCATCTCTCCCAATAGCCTACTCTACGCATGAGAAAAGCATTCTGGGAGCTAGTTTTGCCTGTATGTCTTCTGTATTTATTCCTTTATTAATCCCACCATCCTAGGTCCTGGAGAACAAGAGTTCCCTTTTGGTGCTTACCTTTATGGTGGAGACAGGCAATAAGGAAAGTAAATTAGTTTGTCTGGAGCTGACACATCCTAAGGAAACAAGCAAACTGGGAAAGGGAGATGAGGACTGGGAAGAGGACGTGCCTCTTAAACAGCGTGGGGTGGGTCATCTCAGCAAGGACTTAGGAGGCAAAGAGATGGCCAGACAGTTATCTGAGAAAAAGCATCCTAGCAAAGGAAATCATTTATACAAAGCCCCGAGGTTGGAGTTCTCAGGCTGGCAAACAGGCCGCCGTGGCTAAGCAGGTGGATGGGGTGAGTAGTCATGGTTTAGAGAGAGGTGTGACATGTGACCTAGCAGCTTCTCTAGGGGCTGCCCCAGTATCCCACATGAGGCAAAGTAGGACTCGGGGGTTGCAGGATTGGACTGTACTTTCAAGAACCAGCATCGTTTGCTCACAGACTCGATATGGGGTGAAAGAGAGAGAGGTGGGTCCATGTGTTCTAGAGGTGATCTCTAGACACTGAAGGTTGCTGAGCTTCAAGAGTGTGGGATGCTCAGGGGCTTTGGTTGCAGGTGGCTTCCTGCTTTGCTTCTGCGTGTGTACAGGCTACACAGTATCCTGATCCTTAGGTAGGATCTACCTGGCTCCTATCAGGGATGCCTACCATGACTAGATATGGTGTCCAGCTCACAAGAAGCTCTGACATAGCACACAGCTGCCCACGGGTGGCCAAATCGGAAGGTAGAAGACTCTCACTGACTCTCCTGGCCTGGTAGTGTGGACGTCTTGCAGGCATGCTGTTCTGAGCTCTTGTCTCTACACTGCAAGATGGCACTCACTTTTGAGAGTTAATTCAGCAAAGGCAGGAATAGGGAGACCTGGGAAGCCAAGTAGCTGTCCCACTGTGGAGGACACTGTCCTTTCAGGGTTTCTAGAGGCGCCAATAAAAATGTCAAAGTCCTGAGCTAGGCCCTTTGTGTGTCTCTGCACTAAGACCTGTGCTCAAGCCACTTCAGTATGTGGACATTTGACCTCACATGATGGTGACTTCCCACCAGCTGCTCTAACACCCCAGCTTGGGTTGCCACACCTCTCCTGCATTTAAGGAACCGATGACCTTTATTTTCTTCCCTGTACTTAGCTTCTTTAAGTGTATTGGAATAAAAGGCACTAATTTTGTAATCAGGAAAAAATTAATGTTATGAAAAGTATCAAAGTCATGTGGTCTTATCTGAGCCAGCTTTCTCTCTCCCCATCCAGGAGGCTAACCTCAGCTAGCTTACCTCCTCCCCATCTAGGAGGCCAGGGCATGTTTGTGTGTGGAGGGATGAGCAATTCCTGATTCTCTGGGGTACTTTTCTAGGACCTAGAGTCCTCCTTGGCTATAGCCCATGAGGTGGCAGCTACAGCTCCCCATGCTACCCTGTCAGCATCCTTGAATAAGCATCCCCAACTTATAGACACAGAACCAGCAAAGTGGGGCTGGGCTGGAGAGCTGCGGGTAAGGGACCAGGGTGACCCAGGTCCAGAGTCCTTCTCACAGCACAGTCTCCTCAGCTTTCCCACTAAAGTTCACTCTGGAGGAGCCTAGGGGAAAGGTCAGAGGTCACAGTATGCCTCAGTGTGGGAAGCAAAACAGCTTGCTCTTGACTGTAAAAAGACTATTTATGGATTCTATTTTAGGGAGCTATTAAGTATCTCTGTGACTAGAGAGGAGTTAGAGAAGCAATTAGTGACACTCTCCTGCCTTACAAGAAGCCCTAGAGCCCTGCAGGGCTTCTGTCCAACCTTAGAACCTCTAAAGTGTACATTTTAAGGGTGGGAGAGGGCTTTGTGGGTCACGGTGCCAGGCTGACCAAGATGAGCTTGGCCCTTCCAGATCCCGTATATAGAAACCAGTGCCAAGGACCCGCCTCTCAACGTGGACAAAGCCTTCCATGACCTCGTCAGAGTAATTAGGTAAGCCTTGCTACCTCCCTAACAGCTGCGTCCCTCTCTGGCAATGGCCTCTGTGGTGGAAGGGGACAAGCCATATTGCAACTGGAATACAAGAGGAACACAGCTCCTGTGCTGGGCCAGGAGGCCAGGCAGTTCCAAACCTAGCCTGCCATTTCCTGTACCTCTTTGCATCCTTCCCCCCCCCCTTTACCCCCACCTCTCCACTGCCCCCAGATATAATGGGGTGTGGGTGTGGAGGCTGTCAGCATGCCATGGAGATCAGGTGTCCTGGTACTCTCAACCCTGAGCTTTCAATATGTCCCATACAGTGAAGACCAGATCCCTCTTTTTGTGCCCCTAAACAGCCAATTATGGTTCCCAGGCTCAGATTCCAGAGACGCTGTGTGTTTGTGTGTTCCCAGATTCACAGCCTGTGGGTCTTCAAGTGCCAGCAACCCTGAGACAGACTCCTGAACATTCCTTTAAAGCCTTACTTCATGTTGGGTGACCAAAGTTGCCTCCTGGCTGTGTTCCCTGCCACCATCTAGTCCGTATTGGGAACCTTTAATGTTTCCAGCAGTTAAACCCCTGTCTTCAGTACCTTATGTGGGTGACTCAGCAGCTGTTGGTCAGCTGTGATTCAGATCTAATCTTGTAATGGTGCCCCTTGTTTATGACCTCTTGGTCCCCTGCCAGCACACACCCCTGCATACGGCCCCACACGCTCCACAGCCTAATCTCCTCCGTCTCCT
This sequence comes from Phyllotis vaccarum, assembly GCA_033318265.1. NCBI lineage: Eukaryota > Metazoa > Chordata > Mammalia > Rodentia > Cricetidae > Phyllotis > Phyllotis vaccarum. The sequence continues at coordinate 110,655,576 of JARWLC010000004.1, forward strand.
CCACGCAGCCCTCACTATGTTTTTATCAACAGTCACGTGCTGACAGTGCTGCGCTCACCAAGCTGCCATGTACTGCTTATGGACCTGCCGCACCAAGGGCACCTTAGACCTAGGAAATGACCATTTTAAAGGCTCTTGCACTCAGCTGACCAGTTGTTTTCACTAAAATGTATTTTAAAAAATAGAAAAACAGAAGCCAATTCTGTTATAAAGCATGATGATGCTTACCATCTAAATCTAGTGAGCACCTGGGTGTCACTGACTTCTACAGTCGGGTGACTCTGGTTTTCCCTTCCCTTTCTTTCCACTCTTCGTAGGCTGAGATGTTTCTCAACCTGCCCCCTTGGGTGACCAGGAGAGCAGCACACTCAGGCTGTCCCTCCACCCTAGGCCTGTCCAGAGCAGGCCTCCTCTGACCCAAGAGACACAGAGAGGTGGCAGAGAAAAGGCTTGGCTTAACTTGTCTCCCCCCCCCCCCCCCAATGTTCCACAGGCAGCAGATCCCAGAGAAAAGCCAGAAGAAGAAAAAGAAAACTAAGTGGCGAGGAGACCGGGCCACTGGCACTCACAAGCTTCACTGTGTGGTCTTGTGACAGCCTGAAACCCTGGGCAGAGCAACCATGAACTGCCAGTCCCCGGGACCAGCCCCACTGCCTAACTGCACTGAGGACCATTTCTAACCACAGCCCTTGGCTCTGGACTGGGCACAGGAAGGGAGCGAAGGAGGATGGGCAGGAGCAGAAAGAGTCTCGCTTTGCCACCTCTCAGGAGACCAGCAACAGCTTCCAAGCCCTTCAAGTGTTGATTGAGCCCAGTTCCCAGTCTCTTGGTGGGTGTGTTGTTTCTTTTAAGTACATAGGGCTGGTTTGCTGTGGAAGTGTTTATCCACACACAATGTACCAGACAAGCCATGAACAAACTTCCTCCCCGATCCTGGCCCCCCCGTGTCCGAGCTCTGATGTCTTTTGTAGAATTTTAAATTATTTCAGTAATGATTATTTTATTAAAGAGGTCTGTGCCCCCTGCCAGATGAAGCTCTGAGTCTCCGGAAGACCTCTTGGATAGTGTCTGCAGCAGCCTCTGGTCTTTTAACTGAGAGTTTGGAGCAATGCCAGACTCCAACCCAGATGGACAACTGAGGCGGTGGAAGTTAGCTGAGGTCTTGGCATAAGCCTGAGGTGGTGTCACACCCAGGAAGCAAACAAACCTCAGAGACTGGAGAGGAGAATGAATTTACCTGGAAAACTTCAGTGTGGTTGAAAAAGCAGAGGTTAGAAAAGAAAATCCCCTCGTCTGTCCGTCGTCCCCCCACCCCGCCCCAACCCTGCCCCTAGTTATGGAAGTCAGAGCCGGCTGGGGCCATTTCACCCCTAGAGGGGATTTCCTTGTCCTGAGAGTGGGGTAAGGTGAGTGACTGGCTTTGCAAACATGCTCATTGGCTTTCCAGGAGTGGGTAAATTCTGTATTCAGATGTGGACAAGGCCCTGGGCTTCTCAGATGTGTTCTTTCCTGCTTGTTCACATCCTGTATGTTGCTGTGCCTCTGACACAAACGTAGGGGCGTGACCAAGGAGGTGCATGTGACACCATCCAGAAAGCTGTTCTGTGGTTGCTCTTAAGTGAAAGCACTCAATACTATTATCACTGAAGCACCAGAACCTGAAACCATTTCCATCTGAGTCAGATGACTACCACCTTTATAAGCCCAGCCAATGAGCAAACCCCTTCTGGCATCAGTGGTACAGCTCTCCTGGTACACACTTTCTGTCTTAGGTCATCTGATGACATGGTCCAGACACTTATTTCAGCGGGAACACCCCTCCTTCTCTGGTTCTGCTGGTGAAGTAAAGATTTGGTTTTTCCAGCTGGAATTTGAGTGGAGGAACACAGCAGGAACCATGTTTCTGACCCTGCGGGAGGGTCAGGAGAGGGGCAGCCCAGATAGTGAGTGTATTTGCCCGCTCACCGTGCAAAATGGCTGGACCACTCTGGAGGTAAATCTCACGAAAAGAAATCCAAGGAAAATGAGCACCAAGTGGATGTCCAGCCTCATGATTCTTTCCCAATCCAGAAAGTTCTAAATTGTTTACACACAGATTTCATCATCTCAGAAGGCCCCATCCAAGGGACAGTTCTGCTGTAGGAGGAAATGATTGCCAACTAAAGATCAAACTTCTTGTCACACTGCCACCCCGCCCCACTTTTTTTCTGTTCCTAAAAAGATACCAAAGAGCATTCTGAATGAGATATCTCACCATTTTCCAGATCCCATAATACTTAAAAATTTGTCAACACTAAAAGAACTAGGCTTTCTCCAGTCTTAGGCTCCCAGAGCTGCACCCATAGCCACAGTCACCTGGAGAGAGGACAGAAGTGAGGTCAGGGTGCTCTGCACAGAACGCTGAGATACTCGGGGTAGCAGGCACTGCCAGAGAGCCCCATCTCCTACCACTTGCCACCAGCACACCCCTGCCTCTATGGAGCTACACCTCCACTGTAATGAGTGGGGGCTCTCGCTGGAAGCAGAGGGGTTGCCTAGACCACACAGGTAACTAGAAGGGAGGCTCCCAGCATGCCTGTTCCTCTCAGAAGAGGTGGTGCATGCAGGCCCATCATCAGGGCATCCTTTGTAAACTGCCCACATCCTAAACTGACTCTAAACTGGATAATAGCTGGCTTTCTGCAGTCTCTGATTCAGGACTCTTGGTAAGCTTTCATCTCCCAAAATCCCATTCTCCATTAGTGAGATGGGTAAGTAACACTCCAGAATTAGAAATGAGCCCTTTGACAGAGTTTCCAGAGAGGCCATGTAAAGGATATTCAGTGTACCTCCATCAGCAGCCAACAGGGAAAGCTTGGAAACCACGTTGGCCACCACATCATATGACTGAAGACTCTTTGGGTCTATAGCCAAGTTGTCATTCTGAGGTTCCCTCTAGATTTTCTAAAGGTGTGCTCCCATCACATGCCCTGATGTACACCTTCCCTGGAATCCCTTTACCTCTGGCCCTCTATTGTGTGTTCTGATTTTCTTCCACTATTCTATAGGCTCCTTTTCTCCCCCTATCCATTCCCTCTCCCCCAGAATGGGGCTATGCCATGGCTACTTCCTTCCCAAGCACATTGCCACACAGGGGACATCTGGATGTTTCCCTGAAGAGTCGTCCCCGCACCCCATCCCCACCCCATGATTGTTGCTCTAGGGAGTACCTAATTGGATTAGTGTAGCCTGTCTTGCCTGCCAAGAGATGTGGCCCACTAACCCATGCCAGCTCTAACCCCAGAGCCCCTCACACCTGCTACACTAAGTCCAGAGCCACAGAGGGGTCCCTTCCTTTAGCAGCCCACCTGGGTGGAGATCCACGTTGCCTGGGGTTTACCTAGAATGCCAGATACTTGAAACACTGAGCCCTTTGAGTGACAGTATTAGCAAGTCGCCATTGTCGTGAAGCGAGAGTGATGCCTGGACATCTTGATGATGCTTGAGCCTTTTATGTAACTTTTTATCAAGTCTTTGTGTATCTCTACTTATTAATAAAGAAACAAAGAGAAATGCGGTCTTAGTTCCACTTGCTCAAATACTCGTTTTATGATTTATCAGGTTCTTTACAGGAACGCTCAAGTCTTTCAGAGCAGAGCCTTCAGTATCCAAACCTAAAATATAGAGGAAGCCCACTGGTAGCTCTGGGGGGCATCTCCTGCAGGAGCCCCCTTCTTCAGCTGCATACCACCTACTCTGTCTTTTGTGGGAAACTATTCTTATATTCAAAATGGGATTCCTGACTACCCCGCATGACTATTTCGCCCAGCTCCTTGCTTCCAGGTTGATAACTGGACTTGGACTTGCCCTCCACACCCCCCAAAGCAAAGATTGTTGATTTCCCCCTGGAAAATATATCTAGAATCTACCCTTTCCTGCTACCTCCATCGCTGACATTTAAGCATATGTCTCTATGTTGTGTACCCCCACACACACACCCACCCAATAGCTTCCCCTTATTTATAGGAATGCCAGCATGGGCTGTGTCATCACATGCAAGTAATGAGTAAATGGCCATTAGCTGGGAAAGAAGAGCAGCCAGGTGCATTCTTTCACTTGATAGCACTGAGTTCTGAGCCCTGCAGCTCTGAGCAGCATCAGAGGACCTCAAAACCACTGACTAGTTGAAAAGCACATATTTGAGTTAAAGAGTAAAGACCTCTCTCCTAGGTCTAATCTATAAAAGCATGAGCTCTCCCACTCCCATAGGGTCTATGTACAAGCCGGTGTACATAGAAAGCAAGAGGTCAATGTCAGGTGTCCCCCTCAATTGCTCTCCACCTTTTTGAGACAGAGTCTCTCACTGTGAACCCACAATGCATTAGTGGCACTAGGCTGGGCTAGCCAATGAGCTCCAGAGATCAGGCTGTGTGCCACACCAGCGCTGTGATGAAGCACACTGCTCACCCAGCTTTCACACAGGTGCTGGAGCTAAGGTTCTCATGCTTGCCCAGCAAATGCTTTACCAACTGGTAAAGAACTACTCTAAGAGGCTGTGACATGCAGACCTGGGGCCCTGTTACTAGACCCTGAATCAGAATCTTCATTTTAGCAAGATCTCAGTGATTCATATGCACACCGCCTTGAGCAGCATTGCCCTAGAAGAAATTCAGCTCGGGTTCACTGTCTCTGGCCAAGCTCCACCGTAGCCATTCAACCTGGGCATCACTATTCCTTTGGGGTTTGAACAACCCTTTCACAGGGATTGCCGAAGACCACCAGAAAACACAGGTATTTACATTATGACTCATGACGGTAGCAAAATTATAGTTATGAGGTAGCAACAAAAATAATTTTATGGCTGTGGGTCAGCACAGCATGAGGGACTGTATTAAAGGGTCGCAGCTTTAGGAAGATTGAGAACCGCTGGTCTCAACCTTGGCTCCTTGGCTGCAAAAAGCTGCAAGGAACCACAGCATGAACTCCCATGGGCATCACATGTGACCGCTGACTATAGAAGACTTTGCACAAATGGGGCCCCAGTTTTTGTTGTGATTTTACTCTTGATTAAAAAAAAAAATGTAGGCAATGGCCAGCCGTGATGGTACCTGCCATCCCAGCACTCAGGAGGCACAGCACGCAGATTACCTGCGAGTTTAGAGATCAGCCTAGTGAGTTCCAGGCCAGCAAGGGCTACATGGTATAAGACCTTATCTCAAGGAGAAAAACCAAAATAAAACAACAAAGTGAAAAGTCACCATCTGCCACCCAAGCTGGGAATTCTTCAAGCATCTGAGTAAAGAATAGAGCATTCTATGCAAATGAGGGATGCTCTCATTCCCAGGATTTTCATCCTCTGTAGCTTTTGGGGCTCCAACACCGTGCCAAGTAGCTCATCACTGCTTGTGTTGAACATTTAAGCATAAAAGGGGGGCTGAGTTCACAGTAAGAGCCTACATGGGCTTTCAATGTAGGGATCAGCTGATCACATTCACAACATCTTTCTGTTTCATTCTGAGACCTATGCCCAGGCAGACAAACAGAGATAAGATCCTGGATAAGCGCTTCTCAGCATGTCCTCCAGAGCAGTGGTTTTGGCAGCAGGTGTTTATTAGAAATGTCCATTATCCTGCCCCGCCCCAGACCGCCGGCTGAGCCGAAGCCCTGCTCTCTGTGTTTGATAAAGCCTTCCTGGCACTCTGATGCTCCCCATAGTTTGCAAATCACCAAATTAGGCAAGCATGGGTAAAAAGTAAAAGCTTCTATCCTGCAGGAATAAACAGCTGCAGGAACTGGTCTTCCTCCTTGCTTCCCACGTCTAACTGATAAAGGTTCCTCAACAAAGACCCCAGCAGAGGGTTATTGACTGTGACTGGGGTTACAGGTGGGGTGGCTGACACCCTGAAATCATATGCAAAATGACAACTATTCCTGCACTCTTCAGGTTTACACGCTGTCAGGTTCTCCCTGCACCATGGTACTGCTCGGTGTGGAGACGAGGCAGCCTGTGAACTCTCATGTCCACACCAGGCTCTTCTGGCAGTTTCCCAGCCTCAGAGAACAGGAAGGGGAAATGAAAGGAGGGAAGAGCCAGCTCCTCTGAAGAAGCGCTGACAAAATGGTTAACTGAGTGGCCACATCCCTGCAGGCCCTCCCACGGCATCCTGCAGGAGGGGGTGGGGTCAAGCTGCCTTTCTCCCGGTTCCCCCTACATGACCAAGTGTGTGACCCACATGACACACTTACCTCCTTTCCCACTGTGGCAGACAACACTGTTACTCTCTCTCTCAGAGTGTGTGTGTGTGGGGGGGGGGGGGGGTTGAACTCAGGACCTTTGTGTACTAGGCAAGAATGTACACTGACCTAGATTTCCAGCCCCACAGGCAACTCTTACATTTTCATTAAAGTGTATCCTCTTTGAGGCTGGTCACAAACTGCAATGATGTTTATTTGCCTGTCTATATTCCTTATTTTTATGTTCCCAGGTCCAGAGAAGGAGCTGGTGGCACAATGGTGATACCTGATGTTTATAAAATAAGTCAATAATTATTACAGATACAGGCCACCATACCTTAAGACCCAATCCACCCTAGTTCAGACATGCCTTCTTTGTTTTTATAAGGTTGAGACTCATACTTGATAGTAGACTCAAGGTCGCTACAGATTTCAGTTTCCCAGGGTCATGATCTGCATCTGCCTTCACAGCCTTTCTCCCAAGTTAACTCCTGCCTCAGTTTCCACAAAGAAAACTCATTCTCATAACTACCCCAGAACTTTGCTGAGGATTTGTGGGTCCTAAGATGGTCACCAGACCCTCTCACAGCTTAGCTTCTCCCCCATGTCAAGGGACCTTCCCTCAGACCCTCCCAATGCACATGATTTTGAAAGCCAAGAGGAGACTTAAAAGCCTCCAGTTTGCTTGGGCAAGGAATTTTCTGGATGCTGATATCGTCATAGGTCTAACACAGGTCTTAGCCAAACTTACCCTGGTGTTAAGGATGAAATAAATGTTCTATCTTGTAACAACCCTAATAATTATGAATTATTACTAACCCTGTGGTGGTATATTTTATATTGAAAAAAATCAGCCTGGAATATCAGAGGACAGATCCACCCACAGTCAAGCCGTGAGGGTCAGAGAGTGGTAACTCATGTCTTTAATCCCAGCACAGGGACGACAGTAACTCATGCCTTTAATTTCTGCTCGGGAGTGACCTACTCCTTAATTCCCATAACTCAGGAGACAGAGATCTTTCTGTGGTTCTGTGAGTTCAAGGCCTAACAACCAAACAGTAGTAGCCTGCGCCCTAGAATTATGATGCAGACTTGAATCTGGAAGTGAAATAACTGGGCAAAGAAGATATTTAAGGCAAATGTAGGTAGACATTGTGGATTCTGTAGCCAGGCTGAACACTCTTGAAGATAGCTTTTACTCTGAGAAGTTGGCTGGGTGAGAACTGACTGTGGTATGTCTCTTCTCTCTGATATCTCAGCTTTTCCCCCAATATCTGGCTCCGAGTTTTCATTAAATATCAACTAGAATTCATGTTTCATAACCTTATGATTTAGTCACAGGTCTTTGGGCCCTAGCAACTGTCATTGCCCCTGTAGGTAAAGGTTGTTGCAACACAGATTTAGGAATTAACAGTTTTAATTTGCTCTTAAAACAGGTTCTAGGTAATGGTATGCGGCCAGTCAGGCACCTCTGAGAACCATGGATTAGTACTTGCTTACATTGTAGTGACTTCCTATAAGCCAGACACCGTCTCTCTCCTTTACTCATGGCCACCCTGTGACATAGGTGATACCGTGTTTTATAGAAAAACAGACTCAGGCCAGGGACAGGCAAGAATGACTGAGCCTAGACATGCACCTAGTTTGGCTCCTGAGGCCTATGCTCTGTTCCCCACCACCCTGTGGCTAGCCTAGACTATCTACCCACACCCATTTTCAATCTTACCCAGGTCTGAGGGAACGCTTTCAATGCGTGTCACACTTCCTTGCTTTCTTCAAGGGAACTGTATGTAGCCCAACTTCCCCCCACCCCCCAAGTGACTCATCACAGCCTTTTAGCTCCAGTGACAGTCATTTTCCAGTGTCTGCACTGGACCTCCACCCAGGGCAGCCCTCACCATGTGGTCTTGGACACAACCTCCAGTTCCGTCCCTCTATTGTCCTTCCAACTGAGATTGCTCAGGTCAAGAAGGCGCCGTGGATAGCATATTGGGTGAGGTTCAGGGAGCCTTAAACATGTTCCAAGCCTCTGGCATTCTGCCTAGAGAACATAGTTAGAACACAGACAGGACTTAGCAGTGTTTCTCTGTGTAACTGCCCCGGCTGTCCTGGAACTTGCTCTGTATACCAGGCTGGCCTCAAACTCACAGAAATCTGCCTGTCTCTGCCTCCTGAGTGCTAGGATTTATCAGTTTTAATTTGCTTTAAACAGGTTCCAGGAAATGCTGTGTCTGGTCCCTCTGAGAACCATAAATTAGCAAATCCTTAAGACTGGTGTTTTTTTCTGTCCCCTAGTTTCCTTAGCTTGTAGGGGACCCAAGGTTGCTACAAATTTCAAATAGTTTCTCAAGGTCACATTCTCACTCTAACATGACCACCAGAGGGCGCCATTGTAGAGCGAAACACAGCCTTTCGGCTGCATCTCCAGACTTGGGTAACTCTTCCCTCAGAAGTCAGTGCTCAAGATGACATAACAGTGTGTGAACCTCAGCTTGCCTACTTCCTTTCTTGCCCATGGCCTGTGAGTTTTCCTAACCTTCAAGTGTTGCTGGTACCAGAGAATTGGACATTTGGAGTTAAAGCCCACCATTTGCATGTATCAAAGTTTGTCACACCATCAGATCAGGGTGCCTTCTAGACAACTGTTCCATCAGCCTTCTGGAACTAAATTTTGCCATCCCAGGCTAGCCTGGCGCTTCTGGACACTTTGTGCCTAAGGACCAGCTCCAGTCCTTCACAGTTGACTTCATATGCCTTCTGGAGACTTCTCCATCTAGTTGAGCTCCCCCAGATAGGCACAAGGAACCTGAGGTTTCAGAGTCCACAAGAAACTTTCAGATTCTATTCATACAGCTGTACATTCTACATGTGAAGGAAGCATCTCCCTTGAATTCAGCCTTTCTTAGTCAGATGACCAACCCCCCACCTCGACAGCTCCAAATTCCCCTTGACCTTTGGTTTCTTGCACACTCTCAACCCAGTGTTTCCCAGGGTTTGGTGAGGCTTACTTCCATAGACCGGCCCTCAGAAAAAGATTCCTAAGGTTCAAGTCTGGGTCAGGAACCTTCAAAGTGCAGTCTTAGTACAAAGGCTGCATGCCTGAAACATTCTCCAGACTCACTGAAGCCAGTTTCTGGAGTGAGGCTGGGAAGCGAAGTGGGTATCACTCTTGGGAGAGGCACAGGCCTGTTACAGGTATCCCAGCCTGCACTACGCTCATCTTTGGGGGCTTGAGAATCCCTTCCACAGGCAGGTGAGGCTGCTCTTGTAACACTCTAGCAGTCTAACTTACAAATTAGCCAAGTTGAATGTTGCTCTGTCTGACGTAGCTTTAAGAGTATTTCCATAATGGCACAAAACACTATTGTGGTTTTAGCCCTTGGTCTTGATGAAAAGGTGTCCTGTTTCACTATTGTTGCTTAGGGAAGAGTCCTGACTTATGACAGCCTGCTCCACAGACTATCAGAGAATGTGATCCTGCTGTGACACTGTCCCTTCTAGGCTGGGGGAGGGGGCAATGAGACACAGAGGGGAGAGAAAAGGAGACAGGCAGGAAAGGGAGAAGCATGATGTCTAGGGAAGGATGGGCACAGGTCTTCTCTTTAGGAAGCGACTCTAAGTACTGGATATGGGGGCACACTTCTGTAATCCCAACATTCCGGAGGCTGGGTCAACAGTTTGAGTCTGGCTTAGGCCATATAGTGTGCTAAAGGCCATCCTGAGCTATATAAGCCAACACCATTTTTTTTAAAGTCATTCAAAATGGATCTAGACTTGAAACCTGGAAACTACTGGAGGAACACAGAAGGGAAACCCTTTGAAATATAGCCACTGGCAACAACTTCCTGAATAGGCCTTCAAGAGCCTGGGAAATAATAGCAAACGGACAAATGGAGCTGAGTCAGTTTAGAAAGGGTCTGCATAGCACAGCAAAGGAAATGACCATAGAGCAAAGAGGCAGCCTGCCTGCATGATGGGAGAAAACCCTTGCTAGGGATTCTCCTCCAGCACAGAAAAGGGATTTAAAAAGTAAAATGGCCAAGGAACCATCAATCCGAGTGATAAATGAGCAAATGAACTGAACAGACCTGGCCCATTTGTTTGTGGCAAGGCCTCCCACATAGCCTAGCCTGGTTTTGCATTCTGATCCTCCTGCCTCAGCTGCCTGAGTGCTGAGGCTATGGAAAAGCATCACCACGTGTGGCTAGATACACGTTTTAGAGGAGGAAAGGCAAATACATAACTGTATGAACAAAGTTCAACATCTTTCAGATTCTTTATCACATTTGTGTGTTTGTGTATGAATGTGTATTTGCCACTGTGAAGGTCAAAACACATTTTTCAATGGTTTTCTCCTACTACCATCTGGGTCCCAGGGTTCAAACGCAGGTTATCAGGCTTGGCAGCAAGTACTTTGACCTACTCAGCCATTTGCTAGCCCATGTTCAACATCTTTACATTTCTTATGAGTAAAAACAAGTCAAAACCATATAGAGGTTCCATCACAGCCCAGTCAAAATTGCTATTATTAAAAAGATAAGACAAAACAAAAACGTTGTAGTTGGGAAATGGTTGCACATGCCTGCAGTCCCAGCACTTGAGAGGCAGAGGGAGGCAGACCTCTGAGTTCAAGGCCAGCCTGGTCTATAGAGCAAGCTCCAGGACAGTCAGGGCTACACAGAGAAAACCAGTCTCAAAAAACCCCAAAACCAAACCAAAATCAATAAAACAATAACAAATTCTATCAGAAGTGGAGGCAAAAAGAGCCATTATAAACTGTTGATGGGGATTTTAGTTCATCCGTTATAAAAACCAATATGAAGCTTCCTTAAAATAAAAGTGGAACTATCATGTGACGCAGCTGTAGAATCAAAGTCAGCTTATTATGGAGATACAAGATAACTACGTTCATTGGCAGTACTGTTTACATTAGTCAAGTTATAGAGACAGCCTGAGTGTCCATCAGCAGATGAATGAACATTTACATAATGGAGTATCATTCAGCCATAAAGAATGAAACTGTACTGTTTGCCAGAAAATGGATGGAACTGGAGGTCATCATGTTAAGTGAAATGAGCCCGAAGCAGACAAAAACTTCGTGTGTTATTTCCGATGCACAAAAAAAGACAAAAAGCACAGACGTAGAAGGGGTGATTTTGGAAGAGGATCAAGACATGGGGATAGATGTGCCGAGAATACTATCCAAGTACATTCTATGTATGTGTTAAAAGGCCACAATGCAGATCATGATTTTGTACAATGAATATGAATTTAAATAACCACTACCAGAAACCAAGAGGTTCCTTTCTGAAGAAAAGAGGTCTTTGGAAACTGTTGCCACCCAGCACAGGCTGACTGATTTCTCTTTTCTCCTCCAGTTTAGAAAGGGGGTCCTGAAGGGCCTTCCGGGCAGAGGCCACAGGAAGAAGTTTCAACTGGGAAGGGTGCCTGGAGCCACCTTTGTCTAGTGACAGGCTTTGGAAGGCATTCTTAAGCAAAAGTCATGATATTTGCATATTTTCTGTGGGTGGGAGGGGACTCCATAGAAGATAGGGGTATTTATGAGGGACTCTCCAACCTTGGCACAAACAAACAAATAAACAAAAACAGCAGAGTTAGAAAGGAAGCCTCTACTGAGAACTGGAGGAGGCACTGGCTATAGGAATAAGAGCTGGTGCTGGGGAAGGGCTGACCCCAGCTTGTAAATGCAATGCACTCAATGGTACGACGGCCCACCAAATCACACTCCCCATCTCTGCTCTTGCCTTAGGACCCCAGTGGTGAACTTGAATTGATCATAGGGTACCAAGACATTTGCTGTAATGTTAGCCCTGGGTATTTCTGTGAGGGGATTTGAGAAGAGATTAGGCTGGAGTTGATGCACTGGCTAGAGCAAATGGCCTTTGCTGATCAGGTGGCACCATCCAACCTACCAGGGTCCTGAACAGCGCCAGCAATAGATGAAGGAGCATTTAGTCTCCCTTGACTACTAAGCCACAGCATCTGTCTCCTGCCCTGGGACTGAAGATCACATCCTCTGGTCCACATCAGACTCAAACTTCACCTCTCACCTGGCTTTTCTGGGTGCCTAGCTTGCAGATAGAAGGTCATAGCACCCCTGGGCCTCATAATCACATGAGCCAACCTCTGATCATGAGTGTCTGTGTTCAATCTGACTGCTTCTATTTCTCCGGAGAATCATGACTGCTGTAGCCTCCAAAACAACACTTAGGAACGAGGTGAACACCACTGTCCTCATATTTCTGAGTGGATGCTAGCTAGTACAAAAAGAGAGGGGGACACTTAAATCTGATGAAAATTAGAAATGTTAAGATTAGATTGGACTTCATTATTATCTTCATTAGTTAAATGAAACTGTTCTTACTACAGAAACATTTGAAGAACTCTGAAAGATGGCTACAATTTCTTCTGGGGTCTGTCTGGATTACCTAAGAGTCCAAAGGCCTTCCCCACTGGGTATAGCTAACCACACTGGTGTCTGCAGCTCTGGGAGGATCTATAGGGCACAACCGTGTGTCCTAATGGTTATTCAGGGATCTGAGGAACGTTCTTCAGCTGCAGAGCAGGCTTGGACTGGCAAACATATATAAGCCTAGACAGTGTGAAATGAAAAGGCCCGCCTCTGGCACTTGTGTGGGAGGGTCTCAAAGAGAGAGGCTCTTCCGGTAGCTAGGCTGTTTACTGAGGTCAGTTTTGCTCCTAGGCACAGGAAGAACCTTAACAGTTACTCTAGCCCCTACAGAATTGAAAATACTAGAACAAATTTACATTGCTAGGAAAATGGACTGAGAAACCAAAGCTATGGTTAGCTTACTGAAACTATTAGCCTTAAACGGGAAGGCTAAGGACTGGAGAGATGGCTCAGCAATTAAGAGCAAAATTAACCTGCTCCCCTAGAGGACCCAGGTTCAATTCCCGACCACACAGTGGGCAGCTCACAACTGTCTGTAACTCCAGGATCCAATACCCTCACATTGACATCCACACAAATACACATAAAATAAAAACAGAAATTATGTTGTGAGATATTTTATTACACCCTGTAAAGGTATGTCATGTCACTGTGATTGGTTTAATAAAAAGCTAAATGGCCAATAGCTAGGCACGAGGTATAGGCAGAACTTCTGGACAGAGAGAGCTCTGGGAAGAAGGGTGGGGGTTGACAGCTGGATTTGGAGGAAGCAGAATAGGCAGGAGGAGGGGGAAAACCATGAGTCACAGGTTGTCATGGAGATTATAGAAATGGGTTACTTTAAGTTATAAGACCTAGAAACAAACCCAAGCCAAGGTTGAGCTTTCATAATTAATAAGAAGTCTTCATGTCATTTTTGTGCAATGACAGCCCAAAGAAAAATTTGTCTACAAAATAAAAAAAAAGATTCTAAAAGAAAGAAGCCCAGAATATAATAATAATAATAATAATAATAATAATAATAATAATAACAACAACAACAAAACAGGAAGGAAGGATTAGTCAAGTGTAGTTGGGCATGCTGGAGTCTCAGCTAGTCAGGAAGCTTAGGTGGAAAGGTGCCTTAAATCCAGGAGTTTGAGGTCAAGTCCCATCTCCAAACACAACAAATGATATCATGGATTTCTCTACACACAGCGCTGTATGTATGAACTCTAAGCAAAACAAGCCGGCCACAGAAAGAGAGAAAGCATTCCATGGCTCCCTTAGCGCAGGGAGAGTCCCAAGGACAGAAAGCTGTTGACACCAGGATCTGGGCAATGGGGTAGAGGAGAATTCATTTTTGAAATAGGTATATATTTTTTTAGGTTTACAAGATGATAGGAGTCATTCAGATTCGATGCACTAATGACTGTATCACAGTGCCCTGTATAGCAGGTAAAGCCATGTAAAGGCTGCTGCTGAGGGTCACAAACAGGCCTAGGTTTGGTCTTCTGTCGCCATCCCCTACCTCTACCCCACCTGCCACTTGGAAGCACAGCATAAGCTGATGGCAGTGGTACATTCCTGTGATCTTGTCATCAGAGGAAGAAGTGGAAGGATCATGAGTTCAAGGTCATCTTCAGCTACAAGGGGAGTTCAAGGCCAGACAGACTGCAAGAGACTGAAACAGAACCTGTAAAAATGACTGAATGACGAGATATTATATTTTATGCATTTTTAACTCAACTTAAAAACTGTGGAAAGATTGTACACAAATGCATTTCTGTTTTAAGAGTCAAACAATTCAGATAAAAGTTAGTTTTCCCTGCCAACCTTCTCAGCCATGGGGGGGGGCAGCATGCTTTACATACAGCACAGCTTACTGGACAGTACAGCCACCCTGTGACTCAAGCTGTATAATAATTCCCATGTTTAGGATGAGGAAGTAGAGCAGCCAAGAATCATGGATCTTTTCCACAGGCCCAGAGTACAGAAGTGCCTGAGCTTTGATTTAGCCCTGCAAATCCAGACCCCTCTTCTCCAGCGGCTCCAGAGTTAAGCGGATACCCTGGCACCAAGACAGGAAGTGTGTCAAGGAGGCGTGGTCTGACTGTGAGGACAAGGCAAAGAAGTAAGCCCATGTGGGATACAAAACTAATCACACACACACATACACACACACACACACACACACACACACACACACACACACACACACACACACACACACACACACACACACGACAGGTGATTTTACCACAGGCGCTTCATTGTCCTTTTCCTTATCCACATCTACTGTGTGCCATGCATCATTCAGCATCTTCTCTATCCTGTTTGTCCAGAATCTCCCATGCCTGGACCAGCCTGTGTCCTTTTCAGAGACCGATGCTACAATGTTACACAATTTAGATGCCTTAACTATTGTTAAGACCCTGGTAGCCCGAAACCAGGCTCTTCTTTGCTTTTCATCCTCTGTTGTACCTCCAGCATCCACACCTTGTTTGTAACTGCAGAATCACTCAAGTCCCAACGTTAGTCTCCGTGTGGCTTCCCTGTCAATTGTGTCTCTGCACAAAATTCCCGTGTGTGTGTGTGTGTGTGTGTGTGTGTGTGTGTGTGTGTGCATGCGCGCGTGCGCACGCGCCTGCCTGTGAAGCAAAAGTCAAATTCAGTTGTTTTTCTTGATCATTTTCTACCTTATTTATTTATTATTTATTTGGAGAGAGGGTCTCCTTATATAGCTCTGCTGGTCTGGAACTCACTATACAAACCAGGCTGACTCTGAACTCACAGACATCTGCCTGCTTCTGCCTCTGGAGTGCTGGGATTAAAGATATGTACTGCCATTCCCTGCCCTCCCTCCTGATTGATTTAAGCTAGGCTGGCTGAGCTTCAGGGACCTGCCTGTCTTGTCTACCTCAACAGTGGGATTATAGTCACTTTCTGCTTGTGCCACACACATACACACACACACACACACACACACACATTTGAGAATCTAAACTCAGGTCCTTAGGTCTATATAGTAGGCACTTTATTGACTGAGTCTTGTTCCCATCCCCAAATTTCCCTCTTATTAAAAGGGTACTATTCATTGGATTTAGAGTTTACTATATTCTGGCCTGATTCTGACATGATTACATGTGTAATATCTATTTCAAAGCAGGAGCGTTCTCCCTCAACAAGGGTTAGCTCTTTAGCTTTGAGGAGGCTACACCTCAACTGTAACAGTAGCCAATTACCATTCAAGCTGATGCTCTCCGAGAAGCTGGTGTATAGTGTGATCATCTCTCCAATAAGTGCAGCACAAACTAAGCTCTGGAAGACATGGTTCTCCCGGAGTGTGCTGTGATCAATCCCAGAATGTCTTCATGGGACAACTAGATTCAGGTGAAGAGAAGGACTAACAACCATGTTCTCGGCACAAACGTGAGCAGGTGTGGGCAGGGGGAGATGATTTTAGGTGTGACATTTTCAATAGTCTCATATGGTTAACTTAGGAAAGCAATTTGTTGTCATTGTAGACATGGGTTTAGTAGAACAGAAAAAAAAAAAAGTCTCAGGAGGCAGCCATTCTGGGAAAGGAACCCACAAGCTTTGGTGTAGAATAAACTTAGTGTGGGTACTGGGAACTGAACTAGGGTCCTAACCAAGGAGCCATCTCTCCAACCCCTTGTGGTGAGTAATTTTATCCAGAGGGATGAGGGAGAGAAGAGAGGTGGGAGGGTTCAAGAAAGAGCACGCTCTCATCTTCTGATTGTTCACTGGGCTGAGCCTTCATCAACTGTCGAAAGAGAATGGAATTATTCCACATCAAGTCTGTACTGCTGTCAGCTTTGTCTCACCATTTGGTCATTGCCGTGATCAAATGACATATTGTACGGGCACCTACGATATGTGCCACCCACAAGGTGAGTCACTTCCTAAACTTAGGGATCCATACTCCTCTTGGTCTGATAGTTCAGACATGGCTACGCACAAGCTGTGGGCTGCACCAATTCCCAAGCATCTCAGGGCTTGCGTCCCCTTTTTTTTTTCCATCCATGGTCACTTGTCTCTTTTGGTGCACCAAGGGAGAGCAAATGACTTGTGAGTGAAGATGGTCAGGCTCCTGGAAGCTCTGGGTGCTTCTGGAATGGTGATCCAGACAGACCGTCTCCCCTTCAGAGAGGGTTTTGAAAGTGGTGCTGAGGATGAAGAGTACAGAAGGGTCCCGGAGGCTGAGTCCAAGCTTAACAGATAGCTTAAGAGAGGACAGATTTGCAGACTCTAAAGACCAGTTGGAGGTCCCAGACTCAGAGTTAGGCCCACCATGGTGATGATCTGGTTTGTGAAAGGTTTGGAATACCCAGAAAAAAGTCCAGATACTATTGTGTTTAAGGAACAGGTTTTAGGTGATGTTTATCTATAATAAGCCAGTTGGGCCCATTCACAGAGCAACGTTTAGCCCATCCTAAACGGCAGCTGCACCCCTACTGTTGACCTATGACAAACTTGAGGATTCTAGGGTGGCCTCAAGGCTACATCAAGATGACCACGCCCCTTTCACCTGGGCTCGCCCCTCGTGGCGGAGACTTCCGGTTGCTACAGCTCCACCCAGCTGGCTGGCCTAAGTCCCAGACTCCACGGTCCTGTGCTGGAGAGAACCCGAGCTCGCAGCTTGGAGAGGCTGGCAGAGCAGGAGCGGCGGGCAGCGGGGTCCTCCTCCAGCGGGGAGGACAGATGTGTCCAAGCATAGGGGTGCTCGAACCTGAGCTGGGGTGAAGCTTTGGAGGTGGCAAGACGGCGCCAGCGTGATGCAGGCGGAGGAGCCGTGCGCCCGGAGCGCGCCCCGCAGCCCCGACGCCCCGGAGAGAGGTCAGCGCGCGCGGAACCCGGAGCTGCGCCTGTCGGGCCAGCTGCTGCCGGAGCTCTACGGCTTCGTGGCGCGCGTGCTCTTCTACCTGGCGCCCGTCTACCTGGCAGGCTACCTGGGGCTCAGCGTCACCTGGCTGCTCCTTGGCGCCTTGCTTTGGATGTGGTGGCGCCGGAACCGCCGCGGGAAGCTGGGGCGCCTGGAGGCCGCCTTCGAATTCCTAGAACGCGAGCGCGAGTTCATCAGCCGCGAGCTGCGGGGCCAGCACCTGCCGGCCTGGGTGAGTGGGGTCGCGTGGGGGGCTGCGGGTTTCGGAGGAGGATCTGGGAGAGCACACCCCGGCTTCAGCGGCCTCGGGGAAAAGTCGGGGGCGGGCCACACCCAGGAGGAAAAAACAGGGCATCCAGGACTCCGCAAAGTTACTAGGAAACAGAAGGCGCTTCTTCCACTCGCCTGTTGATTTAAAGAACTAGCGCAGGGCGTGACTCACAGATGGACACACAGCAGCGACAGGAGCATCGGGCTCTGGTCACCTTCAGCTGAGGGCTGGCAGGAGTGCTCTGCCGAGCTGGAGGGAGGTGCCCGGCCGGGACCATTGGCCTTTCTCTCCCTATGCCATAGGGATGCTCAGGCCTTGTGCACACTCACAGCCCAGGGACAAACCCACGCCTCCTGGTGGTGGATGGTCGGGCTGTGGTCTCAAATGCATCTGATCCTGAGAACCACCTAGTTCACTTAAGAACAAGTTCTGTGCCCACAGCGGAACTCCTCGGATAGGGCCTAGGGATGCTGGCAATCTTTCGGATTGCAAGTCCAAAGGAGTCAGTTTCCAAGGATTGTTGTATAACAGATCTGCTCCTTTTGGTGTTGGGGGCTCCTGCTCCTCAGATAGCCTCTCTGTCGCTAAGACTCACAAGAGAGATGTGCAATGGTCCCCACACACCGTATTTCCTCTGCCTTGCATGTTTTGCATATAGCCCGAACCCTAAAACCCAGCTAAGTAGAAGTGCCTCACACCTACCTGTGTTAGTCTCTAAAGTGGGGTTTGAGAAGAAAATGTTAGAATGGCCTCTGACTGGAAATTATTAAGTCTTGCTGTATGTAGTTTGATAAAGCCACCACAATAAAGCACCATGGATGTGGTGACTTGAACACCAGAAACTTAGTGTCTCATAGTGTTGAGTTTAAGACCAAGTCATATCTGCAGGGTCCATGTCTTCCGTGACCGCTCTCTTCTCTGCCTATGGATGACTTCTGTCTTCATATACCTTTCCCTCAGTGTACTTGTGTCCAAGTGTTTCTTCTTTCACAGAAGGACAGCAGTCATGGCATCCAGGTCCATCCTAACGACCCTATGTTAATCACATCTGTCAAGATTTTCTCTAAATGCAATCACTTTCTGAGGTCCTGAGGGGCAGAACATGCAAATTTTGGGAGAGGAGGTTCAGTTTATCTCATAGCATCAATATGTGCATCAGCACCAAAGCTTTGAGGGTATGAATACATGTAATTGGGTCGAGGGGGCCACATGCTTGCTTATAAAGGTGCACACTGTGAAACTTCAGTGGATAGGTTCCTAGAGTAGAAGCCATGGGAAGTGTTCTAATGCAGTTAATCACGGAGCACACAGAGGAAGGTGACGATGTCTTAGAGATGTCTGTTTCAGGTATGAGAGTGGCACATGATAGGAAATTGTCATGGAGGTCCTGGGTAAGTCAAAAACAAGATCATGAATAGAGTCTAGTCAGGGGGTCAGAGGCCTGAAGTGGACACCTTACTAATTCTCACATCAGGTTGTCCCTAGACCACAGCCTCTGCCTTGCAGAGGATCTTAGGAAAGATCTAACCTTAGCCTGGGTTGTCCAGACTCTCTTAGCTGGCGTGGCTTGCTGACTGAGGGCCAGATTCTAGGTAAGCTCTGGGATCGAAGTAATGATGCTAGGCTGGGCTAGCCTGATGCTCTGCAGGCCTAGAGAGGCTTGTGAACACAGCCTAGAGGAATGGACTGTGCGCTCTGAGGAGTAGTGTGTGCTTGGCCTGTCTAACATGTGTGGTCAGAGTTGATGGGCAGGGCTGAGAGGGGGCAGGCATGGGGGAGACAGGGTCAGATTCTGAAGGCTGTAGCCCTTGTGAAAGGTCTTGAAAGACATTTGGAAAGGAGGAAAGAACAAACAGGTGTAGAGAACCCACCTGGGACAATTATTTGAATCAGACAGTAGTGTGCACAGCAGGGGGAGATGGAGGAGGGTGCTGGAGATGGGGTTATAGCTGCTTGTGGCCTCCAGAGTGAGGGAGAAGCCTGGGGGGTCCAGGGTGCTTTCTGGATTAGAGAGTTGTGTGATCATCATTGTCTGGGGTTCTTGGGAAACAAGGCCAAACAGTTTACTTCCTATGAACACCTGGGAAGGAGGCACAGCTTGATGCAAATGTGGCCCTTTGACCAATTTCACCAGGATGAGGTGAGAAAGCTGGGGCCTGTGTGGTTGAATATTCTGCTTACTTCCTCCTTTTCTACCTCAGAATAGGAACACATAACTGCTTACAAAACCAAGAAGTGAGAGCACCCTGTCTGCAGTGCAGAGGCTAACATGAACACAAGCAGAAAGTCCTCCACACTATTGGCTTAGCCCTCAAAGCTCTGTCTCCGTGTGTTGGTTATAATTAGTTAAATATTTGAAAACCTTCAATTCAGAGTCAGGCACACCTATAAGAGTATGGGTACTCCATTAATAGAGACAAGAGGATCAGAACTTTAAGACGAACCTTAACTACACAGCAAGTTTGAGGCAGCCTGGGATACATGAGAACGTATCTCAACAAAACTACCAAAATAAAACACTTATTCAGAGCCAATCACAAGTTGCTTTATGATCCTAGGTTTTCTAAGCCTCCTGAGGCCCTTTGCCCAACGTTAAACTAATTAAACTAATTAACAAGTGTCCCGGTAGAAAATGTATCTTTTGGGAACTGGTTAATGTCAGAGGGTGGAGCAAGTGAACCTCAGGGAAACCTCATTTTGCCAGGCGCTTGCTGGGACTGCTCTGTGGTTCTGGGGATCCCAGGCTCAGTGCTACAGTGAGGATTCATCCACTGGCATTCAGACCTGGACCTTCTCGCTCTCTCCTCAAGACCCTCCATGAGGTCAACATCTGCTGCTTCCTTGCCAGTCAAGCATAGGAGTGGGCCTTCACACCACACACACACACACACCTTCCAGGGCATTCACTGAGCCATTCATTGGTCATATTTGTCAGGTATTTACTTTGGCTCTGCTTTGGTAAAGAGTGAAGTCTGGTGAACGCCTCCTCTGGCTCCCAGTCTGATGGGGTGTGTGAGGGATGAGAGCCGGGTTGGTAGGCAAATAGCCTGAGGCAGGGTAGAGAGTGGAAAGAACTGTGGGAAACATTGGCAGTTTGTCTGAGGCTCTTGTCTAGCCCAGCTTGTTCCTGCCGGCTGATAGCAATCGACTGGCAGCCTTGTTGGGGACAGTTAACCTTTGTGGAACTGCTGGCCGGTGGTGCCAGTGTGAAGAAGTAGAAGGTGGAGACTTGGAGGTCTCTGAACATTCTCCAGGGTATACTTGTCTCAGGGCTTCTGAAAATAATGAACCTTTAGGAAATGTTCATCTGGAGATACCTTTTAGTCATGAACCAACCCCTAGTCAGTTTGTCTCTGCTTTTACAGCCCCCACCAACCAGGACCTATTCCTTATTTCTTACTCACCTGTGTGGCTAGGGATGCTGATGAAAGACCCACCCACTCACAGTGATGGATATATGGAGGCACCAGCAGGATCCCTGGATCATCCTCTCCCCCCCTCCCCCGGTCAGCATCTCTGCTGGCCATTCATGCAGATAACTAGGACCTGAGTGCTGCCTTTTCTGGGGCTGACCATCAGACATTCTTACTGTGGGAGGAGCAGTGACCCCCCCCCAAGGGTCCACCTCTCTTTGTCATCACTGATAATTCTGTTAATGAGAGGAAGTCAATTCAGTGAGCCTGAGCACTCTCAAACGAGCCCACAAATCTTGATATTGCAGCCAGTGCCAAGGAAGAAGTTGAGGAGCCATGTGGAACTAGGGGGTGCCCACCGCCCTAAGAAGTCATACACGTCATTTGAGTTGGCCTGTCCTCAGGGAAGAAGAGGTGACAGGGCTAAGTGATGTTCTTTGTGTCTCTGTTCCATATCTTGGTGATGCTTCATGGACTTACTGTGTCTTAGGCCAGGATTGGGCAATAGGCGTGACAGAGTGTGGGTGTCCTTTTCCTCCAAGCCCAGCACAGGGATTTTAGGCATCTGTGTGTTCATCCTCCACTCAGCCAGAAGACATTTATATAGGGCTTGCAATGTGTGAGGCACAGTTCTGCATGATGAGCCATAGACGAAAGTGTCCCATGACCTCTGCCCTTGAGGAGCCAATGAGCAGGGGGGCCAGGCAGCATAGGCCCATGGTAATGATCTGTTCCAAGACAGAAGTCCAAGGTGCTGAGCAGTTTTAGGGAGGGATCTAGAGCATGTGGGGGGAATGAATGGCCCAGGGAATCTTCCTAGAAAAGGCACTGTGAAGCAGAGTAGGGTTGAGACTAGAGTTAAGGGTCCAGAGCTTCCCACAGATTTGGTCACATAAGATGCAGGTTCTAGGATAGTATTTCACAAAATTTAAATTCACTTGAGATTGTCCATGGCTTCATTTAGAAGTCCCAAATCATGTTTGGATGGGTGTGTCTGGAGCAACCCAAAGACCTGAGTGACCAGGAGGTCATGTGGTAGATGCAGATTAGTGCCATGGGTTGGAACAGCCCCTGCCCTGCCCTCCCTCCTGTGTTGCGGCCCCTCTACTGGACAGAGAGGAACGCAAGCTGATGGCTAGCTTTCCCGGGCTCCTGTTGCAGCTCCTCAGAAGGCAGCAGAGGTGGCACTTATGTGGGAATGTCCTCAGTGACTTAGGGAAGTTAAGCTTCCTCATGGAGAATTGTGAGTGTCACAGTGTGAAGGCCACAATCCAGCTGTATTGCTGAACAGGACTTAGAGACCCTAGCCCGCCTTTCTGTGATGCCTTCTGTTATCACTGTGACACACACCTTAGAGAAACAGTTTTTAGAAGAAGCTTTTATTTTGGTTTGCTGACTCAGTGGTTTCTTGCATACATGGCATACAGGCTAAAGGTTAGGCGGGATATCTTGGCAGTGGGATCATGTGGCATTGGCTACTCACACTGAGAGGAAGGAGCAGGACAATATACACACTTCAAAGTATGCCTCCAGTGATCTACTTCCTCCAGCCAGGCCCCACCTCCTAAGGCTTTCCATCATCTCCCAGCAATGCCATCGAACTATGAATCTACCAGGGTTTGATCTGTTCATGAAGTCAGTACCCTTATGATCCACTCACTTCCTGGAAGCCCCACCTCTGAACACTGCTACACTGGCGAATGAAGGCTTTGGCACATGGCCTGTTCAGGGACCCTAGTATATTTGTGGTCACCTCCCCTCACAGTAGCCCCAGGAATTCTCATCTCTGGAACCTAGAACTTCAGTACATAACTGCTCAGGTACCAGAAGCAGATTTCTTTTCTTCCTCTTCCCTCTCAGCAAATATTGAGGCAGGATTAAAGATACCCCCCCCCCCCATTGGCCCTGCTGTAGGACAAAGCAATGCTTTTGGACGCACTCTGTGCTCCGGCTGAGGGTGTGAGATTCGGTCCTCTAGTCTCAGGGGGACCCAAGGCCCAGGTCTCACACACTCTGTCTCTGCACCGAGACGGAGCCACTCCTGCCCAAGAAGCCTGTCTCTTGTGTCCTTGAAACCAAGGGACTTCTCTGGACTCTTTCAGAATCCCATGACCTCCCCCCCCCATCCCTTTGCACATGTTTATTTTTAATTCAAAAAAATATGTTCCTTTTTCTTCAAATTTGATTTTTTTCAGATGTTTAGTTAGGATACATTGTGGCATTTTCATTATGTATGTCATTATACCTTGTTCTTGTCAGATGTTTAGTTAGGATACATTGTGGCATTTTCATTATGTATGTCATTATACCTTGTTCTTGTCAGATGTTTAGTTAGGATACATTGTGGCATTTTCATTATGTATGTCATTGTACCTCGTTCTTGTCACCTCTCTTCCGGTCTGCCCTCCTTTTCCCTGTCACTGGCCCCTTACTTCCTCTGGCACCCTGCGTTCATGTTTTGTGTATTCTGCCATCCTCTCTTTCTTCCACTCCCTCAAGATCTCTTCCTCCCCATGACCCCCTTTCTGGTTTCAAGACTACGTATACCAATGCATGCCTTTACATATACCCTCGATGTAACTTGAAATCGAAACTACACATATGAGAAACTATGGTGTTTGGGTCTGCCTTATTTCACTTAACATAGTGACTCCCGTATTTTCCTGCGAATAGCTTTGATGCTGTCTTTCTTTACAGCTGCATGCACACATATGCACCATGCTTTCCTTACCCATTCTTCTGGCTGATTCCATTTCCCGGCTATTGTAAAAAGTGCAGAGGTCAGCAAGGCTTTCTGTGGTCTGCCAACCTAGAGTCCTGGTGTAGCCCCAAGAGAGGTACAGCCACCACACGTGGTAGTTTCAAAGTTTTCCGAAGAAGCCTCCACACTGGCTTACACTCCACAGGCGGTGAATGAAGGTTCCTCTTTCCTCACGTGGCAGTGTTTGTCACTGTTTTCTTGATGACAGTCGTTCTGAGTATGAAGTGGAATCTAGAAAGAGTTTTAATTTGCCTCTCCCGATAGCTGAGGATGTTGAACACTTTTTAAAGTGTTCACTTGCTATTTGTTTTTCTTTTGTG
Organism: Phyllotis vaccarum; assembly: GCA_033318265.1. Lineage (NCBI taxonomy): Eukaryota > Metazoa > Chordata > Mammalia > Rodentia > Cricetidae > Phyllotis > Phyllotis vaccarum. The sequence goes on from JARWLC010000004.1 coordinate 110,679,872, forward strand.
GTTACTTTTAAAAAATAATTTTAAAGCTGGATATAAAATAGTTCAAAATCTGGCTTTCTTAGCTCTGAAAGCAAATGTATGTGGAAGGTACAAAAGACAGATTTGGAAAACACACAAGTCCTCTACCCAGAGATACATGATTCTGCTTGAGCACACTAATGTGCACGGATGGTATGTGGAAGTTAAAAACAAAACAAGCTTGTACCTTTCCTTACTTTAAAATATTCTTTTGCAAGAAGATTTACTTTTATTTGGTGTGCATGAGTGTTTGCATGCATGTACTTTGTGTGCATACTTGCTATCCTTGGAGACCAGTAGGGTGTGACCGATCCCTGGGAACTAGGGTTACAGTGGTTGTGAGCCACGATGTGGGTGCTGAGGATCTAACTTGCATTCTCTACAAGGGCAGCCAGTTCTCTACAGTGGCTCTTAACTGCTGAGCCATGCACTCCAGCACCATTATTTTTATAGTCTTAGCCTTATACAGACATTCTCTAAGAACATGACTAAACTATGCTTTCTATGATATAAATATACTATAAGTTACTTAACTATTTCTTTGGCATTAGTTGTGTATTTTCTCATTTCCCCCCTATGTGGCAGCTAAGGTCCCTAGGACTCCCTGGGGTTTCTCCCTCTGACCAACCAGTCTCCCACAGCTACTCCGCAGGCCCAGCTCATTGAATTACCCTCAGATCCGGCTTCTAGGGTTCAGGCTCCCTCAATGCCACCTCGCTCCCACACTGATTTGCACCTTCTGGTGTGTGTCTGACTTTCCTCCAGACTGAATCTCTATGGAGGCCAGGCTGCTGCTGCTTTTCCATTCCCTCAGCTCCTGGCTCAGGGCTCAGCGCACAACAGGTCTCAGTAAAAACTTGCTGGAGAGATGGCTGGAGAAAATGACTGTCATCAACTGGCTAAGAACACTGACTGCTCCGCCACAGGACCTGTGGTTCTGTTCCCACAGGGCAGCTCACAGCTGTCTGTAACTTCAGTTTCAGGGGATTCAATGGCCTCTTCTGAACTCAGTGGGCACCAGGCACACACATGGTGCACAGGCATCCTTGCATGCCAAACACTCATACACAGAAAATTTCAAAGTCTAGAAACAACAGTAACAAAAATAGAATGTCCTTGGGCTAATGTTACTATGCATGATATATATATCTTAGTAATTTCTCCTATTTTCCTAGTGTAGACTCATTAAAGCTTATGAACGTTTAAAATATATTTTTTATTTGTTCTCATTGAGAACTTCATACATATGTACAATTTATTTTTATCAATTCGCTTCCCGCTTTCTCTTAACTCCTCCCAGACCAGATCCCTGGACATATACCTCTTCCCATTTTATGCTTTCTTTTTTAATCTGAGGATTTTATATACCAACACACTGTATTTACATCCCTTCCTCCCTCCCCTTCCCCCTCCAGTTCCTCCTGTATTCTTCCTCAACCACACACCTCCTTTTGAATTCATAACCTCTTTGTCTATATGCATTTTTTGTTACATACAAACACGCACACAGACAGACACACCCCCTACTGAGTCCAGTTAATGTTGCCATTATTTGCATGTGCTTAGGGTTGACCCCTTGGGATTGGGGTCTCAGTCTCGGGAAGAGGAGGGAGGTGGTTCTCCTTCCCTTGGCAGCCATTGACTGCCTCTAGCTCTCTGTCTGGAGTTGGGGCCTTCTCTTGTATCCATGCTGGCCTTGGCAGGTCTTGTGCAGGCAGCCATATTGCTGACAGGGCTGACAGGCATGGGAGCAACATCCCTTGTCCTGTCCAGAAGAAACTGTCATGAAGCGGTCCTTGTCCTCTGGCTCTTTCCACCCCCTTTACAGCACACTCTGAGCCTTAGGTGTGGGGTTGTGTTGTAGATGTCACAGCATGTCCCGAGCCTTAGCTCTGGGGTTGTGTTGTAGACATCCTGTCTGGGGCTGGGCACCCATGGCCACTTACTCTTCTTTTTGACTGGCTCTGGATCTCTCTTATAGTCTCTGCTGCAAAAAGAAGGTTCTTTGATGAGATTCGAGAGCGATGAAATCTAGTTAGTGGTGCCTGAAATGTGCATGGCTGTAGGACCATCCTCTAGAGCAATGGTCCTCCACCTCCCTAACACTGCCACCCTTAATACCGGTCCTCAGGTTGTACTGACCCCAACCATGAAATATTTTTGTTGCTCCCTCATAACTAAAATTTTGCTACTGTTATGAATTGTAATATAAATATCTCTGTTTTCAGATGGTCTTAGGTGACCCCTGTGAAAAGGTCACTCAACACCCCCACCCCTCCAATCTGCCACCCCCTCAAAGGGGTCATGACCTACAACCTACAGGTTGAGAACTTCTTCACTGGAGCATGCTACCTCCAGCAGCTTTCAGATGTCAATAGCTCCTCAGGTAGGGGTGCAATTTGTGACTCCTTTAAGCCCCACCCATGTGGGTGCTTTGACCTTATGTAGGTCTTGTTCAGGCCACCACAGGGGCTCTGCATTCATGGGTGCAGTGGTCCTGTCATGTTTGTCATGTCCAAAAGACACGGTTTTGCAGCAACTCTCCCCAGGTGCTGACTCTTACAATCCTGTTGCCCTTCCTCTGTGATGCTCCCTGAACCCCGGGATAAGAGGGTAAGACATGGATGTCCCGTTTAAGGCTAAGCCCTCCAGCAACACTTACTCTCTGGGCCAGTGGTGGATGTCTGTATTAACTGTTCTCCACTGCAAGATGTTTCTCTCTGAGGGTTGAGAGCTCTACTAAGAAGCTATGGGTATAAGATAAATATGGAGAAGGCAGTTTGATTCTGTGTCCATTTAAAACTTATATCCATCTAAAAAGGACTTTTGTCCACTTCATTGCTGCCTCACTAGCCTTGGTGACTATTTTTTTGGGGCCTTTGTTAGTCTAATGAGCAAACAAATAATATGTTTTTATCCTGTATTATCAATCTGTCTAGATCACTGACCTTTCTAGCAACTGGCACTATCCCTGAGGGCTCCTAGGAAACCTGCTCCCGGCCTGGAAATAACCGCAAGTGTGAGACCTGCACTCAGAGCCTCAACACCATATAGGGCTGTCACCCCAGTGCTGGGGTGGAGCAGGTAGACAGACCCCTGGAGATTGGCGAACCCCAGGTTGAGTGAGAGACCTTGTCTCAAACATAAAGTGGGGACTGGAGTAATTCCCTAGTGGTTAAGAGTGCTTACTACTTTTTAAAGGACCCCGGTTTGGTGACCAGCACCCACCTGGCAGCTCACAACCACCTGCAACTCTAGTTCCAGGGTGCCTGCATGCCACGGGTGCCCGCATGCACAGTATTCAGTATATGCATTCAGGCATGTAACATGTACACATAAATTAAATACTAAAAAAAAAAAAAAAGGTGAGCAAGGCACCCAGTATAACACACACATTTGCACACACCCCTGCATACACATAACATACATAAATCACATATGAGAAAAACTGCCCTGTGGACAGCTCTGCATCTTTATCCTTAGCAGGCTGCTGGGCCTCTGGTCATTGATGGCCACTATTGGCATTCCAGCTGATCAGTCTTCCTGTTGTTGGGCCTAGCTGGCTTAGACCAGTTTACTAGCTGGGTGTGTTATTAGGAGCCTGTGGATTATAGGATAGTGCCAGACAGGTTGGCAGAGCAATTATTTCTCCAAAAGCATGTTTAGCAGGGTAATTTAAAGCAGAAAGGGGCAATTTAAAAGTAGTTGTCAGCCGGGTGTGTCGCACGCCTGGAATCGCAGGACTTGAAAGAGGTGGGGCCGAACAGAAAGTTTCAGTCCCACCTGAGCTGCTTAGTGAGATCCGCCTTAAAACAAAAATATAAATGAGCGTAGTTTTCATGTCTAAATACCTGCCTCCTGACTAAAAGGGGGAGGGGGAGGCTGTGAGAAAAATTAGTAAAATAGAGGATTGTTTTTCTAGAAAAGCCCCTGGGTTAGCCCCTGTGGTGTGGTCTGTAGTGCCAGACAGGCAGCCTGAGGACCAGTAGCCAGCCTTTGCCAGTGTGTGTATGTGAGTGTGCGGATGTGTGAATGTATGCATGAATGCATTTTGGAGCAAGAAAGACCCATGAGGTTTTTTGTTTGTTTGTTTTTTATAAGGGTGTGCATTTTTATATGTGTGTGAGTTTGAGTTTAGATGTGTCTGTGAGCCTTTCCCACTGCCCCCTCCCCCGTGTGTGTGTGTGTGTGTGTGTGTGTGTGTGTGTAGACAGAAAAAGAAAAGCCCTCTAAGTGATGCCTCCTCCAGCACCTTGTCTCCTGAGAGAGCAGAGTGGCCCAACGCTCTATACATACATACCCTCAAACCCAGACCCTTCAGTGTGTCTGGTGGGATGTAACTGTCACCTGGGCGCTGTTCCCTCGCTGCTTTGGAACCATTGCTGCTAAAGGCTATAGTAGGTAGACTTTGGACGTCTCCATCTGAAGATGGACACAGTGTCTTTGGTGGGCTCTGTCTGTGACTTGAACCTCAGCTTGCCAACTTACTTGTCTCCTTAAGTTCTTGTCATCTATAGTCTCTGGACAAATTGTCATTGGTAAAAATACCAGCCTCTGCTCAGACATATGCCAGCCTCTGCTCAGACATACATTGCCAAACCTGAGGACGTGAACTTGATCCCTAGGATCCACATGGTGGAAGGAGAGAACAGACTCCCACAGATTGTCCTCTGACCTGACTTCTGCATGCACCCCTGGCAAGTGGTTGGGCCATGTGCCAGGCCTGTTCTAGGGATGCATTCTTGCCTGTGGTGTATCAACTGGAAGAGTATACAAATTTCTCTGGGAATGAAGCAGGCCAGCACCGTAGCCCACTTAGAAGTGGGCTCACTTCTATGTCCCTGGATCATGTATATGAGCAGGAATGAACAACCTCCCCACTGTGAGAAACCCAAGGCTGATGATCAGGGCCAGAACCTGCCCCTCTGAGCTCTTGGCTACACTTTCCATTAGTTCTTTCTGGTGGCGTATCCCTCCTTTCATGTGGAGGGGCAGCCCTGGAGCCAGGCAAAATCACAACATTAATATTTCAGGGTTTACCTTCTAGCTCTTCCTGCAAGCGCCCTTGTAAAGAAACTATGGCCCAGAGGGACAAATGGTGAGGGCAGTGTCGTGTCACCCAGGAGAGCTGGAGATCCAGTGACCATGGAGGAGCCATGGCCAGAGGCAGCTGAGGAGTTATCTCCTTCTGGGGTCTGAGTAGACTCCCCAACAACCCAGTCAGGATAACCTATCTCCTCATTCTTTCCTACCTTCCATCAGATCAGAACCATGGCTGGGGGACTCTTGGTAAAGGTGTGGTGGTCTGCCTTCCAGAATCAGAATCCCCGAGGGCTCAACAGAGCGCCCCCCCCCTCCCCCCAGCTTAAGGAGCTTCCCAGGCAATCTCCTGTTTTGGTTTTATAGAAAAGTCAGAGAATACTTCCAGAATGATTCAAGAGACTCAGCTTCCAGAAACTTGGTGACTTTGGGATGCTGTCACATGTTAAGCTGCCATCTTCCTTTGCAGCTCTCTCTGTTCCTCAGTAAGAAAAGTCAAGACAGAGGCTCTGATTGGGTCCCTTCACCGGGTCTCACTATGTGGCTTTTCTATTGGGAAAAGATCCATGGGTATGTACCTGCACACACACCTTTAGACCTTACCTGGGTGCTTCAGCAAGCTTAGCAAGCTTAGCTCAGGAGAGAGGCAAATGAAGCCCTTCCTGTGAAAAGGCTCTGGGGTAGGGATGGTTTTTCTGTGTGTTCTGCTGGCCCTAAACGTGTCAAGAGAGTGCTCAGTGGCTCTTGAGCTTGGGCTGTGGTTGCCTGCTCTCCGTTTCCATGGTGACACAAGCACCCAGGCTGTTAGTGCTCCACTTCCTGCCTAGCCTGTCTGCAGCTCTGCAAGCACCTAGGCATCGGCTGCCTTAGGAAAACCAGCTTTCCAATGGCTGTTCACAACTGGGTTCTAAAGCTAATTCATCCCAGGAAGCCAGGTTTCTCCAAACCTGCTGACCCAGGTTTAGAGCTCGTTTGCATGTGTAGTCTGAGGTCTTCCGGATAGCGAGAGGAGTATCCAAGAAATGGGACCAGCCTAGACATCTAACCCATCGGGGGACGGATGGATAATGAAAAGGTGGTATATAGGAACCATGGGATTTCACTTAGGCCTTAGGAAAAATGGAATTATTCGAATGTCAGGCAAATGATGAGCCTGGAAGGTATTAAATGAGGTGACCTAGTCTCAGGAAGACAAAAATGACATGCAGTCTCCTGAGTGGATCCTGACAGTTAATGTTTGTGTTTATGTAAACAAAGGTTTGTGAGAGCAGGTGTAGACCATGGAACTAGACAGGAGACTGTGAGTGGGAAAAAGAAGGTTAAGACGGGAGAGGGCACAAAAGGCACCTAGGATATGAAGGTGGACAGGTGGCTCTCGGGCGAGAGAGCTCGGGGGAGAGGGATGCGGAAGAAGCAGGGAAAGACAGTTCTAAAAAATACCATCTGGAACCTAATTGTTCTTTAAAGACCTTTTGAAAATTACATCTCTACTTTATTTACTTATTTTTGTGCCCTGTGTGAGCACCCGTAAAGGTCAGAAGATCACGTGGGACGGTCAGCTCTCTCCTACCGTGAATTTCAGGAATTGAGTTCAGCTCATTAGATTTCATGGCAGGTGTCTACCCACTGAGCAATCCTGCCTGCCCCAAACTTAATTTTCCACAATTATGAAACGTTACTGCTGATGCAAAGACCCTGAACTCAGTTCCTAGTATCCATATTGGGTGGCCCAAACTGCCCATAATCCCAACTACCTGCTGACCTCCTCAGACACTGCATTCATGTACATATATTCCACATGCACACATTCATATACACAATTCAAAATCTTTTTTAAAGTGTTAATAATAATAAAGCGTACGACTGAACAATTTGCCAAGAAAAGCAGACTTGAATAGCAGTTGTCATGTTAGACAAAGTGGAGTTTAGTCACAAGTCTGAAGGCAAGAGAAGATGATGCATGCTCGTAAAGGCTGATAGTTAAAAGTCATCTTGGACACATTGGTTTCACAATACAAAGCTGAAATCAAAGTTGGCAACTGACATGTGGAAGTAGATGTGCCAGCATAGATCTTGGAAATCCAAGTCTACCCCTTTGTGACAGTAGCCAACCACACAAAAAAGTAAACACAAGACAAAACATGTTAGCAAGACATCATTCAATACAGTCATCCATGGAACAGTCATAGAAATTAGTCATGTTCCAGCCTACAGAGGAATTGCTAATAGGCTACATCTTTGATCATGCTACAAAAGAATAATAGAAAACAGTAAAAAGGAGCTATAGAAATACAAAATCTATATATTTATTATGAATTTTATTACCTTTATTCATTTTATTTGATGTGTGTTTTATTTATATGTATATATGCGCACCACGTGTGGGCTTGGTACCCAGGGAGGTCAGAAGAGGGGCATCAGATTCCCTTTAACTGGAGTGAGGGATGGGTGTCAGCCACCAAGTGGGTGCCGGGAACTGAACCCACAATCAAACTGAATCAATGAGCTCCAGGTTCAGGGAGAAACCCTGTGTCGAAATTTAAGGTGGAGAGAGATTGAGGAAGATACCGGATGTTAACCTCTGGCTCCCGCATGCAAATGAGCACATATACCTCATCCCCACCCCCCACCCCCGCCCCCACACACAGACAGAAAAAGAGAGAAAAAAAATTAGGCATCACTTTAAACCCCATGAATATAAAGGCACAAGTAGAACATAACATCAAATGGAGTTTGTCCCAAGAGTTCGGTGGGCTTTTTCCTTAACATGTTTTAAATTTAATTATGTCTTCTGAAAATTATAAAAGATTATAATAATATAATTATATCATGTGCCCCATCCCCCTCCTCCTCCAACGCCAAACCATCCCGTGCACCTCTCATGTCTTGCTTTCCTTTCATTCATGGCCTCTTTTTCTTTAATTATTGTTGTTATGATTGGCGTGTGCACCACTCACACGCATGTAAGTATTTCTGAACACGTAAATCCAACCCGCTTAGTCTGTGTAGTGGTCCCTGTATGTGTGTTTTCAGGGATGATCAGTTTACTGGATAACTAATGGTCTGTTCTTCCCTGGGGAAGACTGTCTCCTCAGCTCCCAGCATGCCTTAGTTGCCTGTAGTTCTTTGTATAGAACTGAAACATCGTGGGCTTTCCTCTGTCCAACTCAGCATGCCTGTGAGTTGTCCCTGGTAAGCTTGTATTTAGGTAGGCATGTTGGTGAGACTTTATGGGTGTAGCTCTCGACATTCCTAGGAGAGACAATCCCATGGCTAACTTCCTGGTCCTCTGGCTCTTACAGGCTCTCCCCTCCCTCTTCTGCAATGACCCCTGAGCCTTAGGTGTAGGAGTTTGTAGATGTATCTGTTGGGACTGGGCTCCATAACTCTACACTGACTGCTTGTGGTTTCCTGTACTGGCCTCTATCTGTTGCAAAGTCTCCTTGATGAGGAGTGAAGACAGTGTATCTGCGGGTGTAAGAACAGATATTTACACTGTAGTTAGAGATATACTGGTTTAGTTTAGTCATAGTTTCAGGGTTTCTTTTAGATCCCTGACTTCACACACAGCTCCAGCTATTTGGTTAGGTTTCCAGTATCAGGCGATGTTCTCCACCCGTTGAGTGAGAGCTGGCTCTGTTTTAAAAGCCCCGTCACTTAGACTGACTACATCCATGGACTAAGCATGAACGGTCATGATTATTTCAGTGTACATAAGAAGGTACTGGATATCCTAAATGCCCTTGTGGAATGGAAGCCCACAGGTTAGAGCTCTGCCCACTCTGACATGTGCTGACCTGAGATCAGCAGTAAAATGTGTTTCCTCAAAAAGACCCTTGGAGCTTCCCCTGAAGTCTAAAACCCGGGCAGAGAGAGATGCTCCACCTCTCCACCGCTGGCTGTCAGACACAGGCCCTGGCTCATTAACCAGGCAAAGCATAGGAAATATGCAAAGGACAGCAAAGAGTGAAGATAGAGAATGTTACTGGAGATTTTACACACACACACACACACACACAGAGAGAGAGAGAGAGAGAGAGAGAGAGAGAGAGAGAGAGAGAGAGAGAGAGAGAGAGTGAGTGAGAGAGCGCCTGATGTGGTATGCATCTGTATACCTGGCCCAGGAGGGTGGGAACAGAAGGGTCAGGAATTGAAACCCAGCCTTAGCCATGTAGCAAGTTTGGGGCTTCATAAGGCCCTGTTTAAAAGGAAAGAAAGAAAAACCAACACGTAATCTTGAAACATCAAGGAACAATCAGAACCGCTTGAAATTCTCAGCAAAGTTTCTCAGGAAGTAAAACATTATTAACAAACAAACCCACAAAGTTATCTGACAAAATGTATAGAATTTTTATAGAAAAGGTTTTATGATCCTAACACGAACATGATAAATGGTAGAATAAACTTATGGCGCAGTGTCAGCGTCCCTGTGGGAAAATAAGTACCTGCCGTGGTGGTTTGACCTGGAATACCCCCAAAGTCATGTGGCAAAGGCTTAGTCCCCATTGGGATACGGCTGGAAGGTGATGAAGCCTGTAAGGGGTGGGACTTAGGGGAAGGAAGTCAGTATGTTATTGGTGTCTTCCAGTGCGATACCAGGACTCTGAGCTGCTTGTCTCTGGTGTTTTTATCACAGTAATGCATAAGGCAGAGCTGACTATCACATTACCAATACCTACATAAGTTTGGAAAAGAGAAAGTGAGAACACTTTGTCCCAGGCCACTTTGAAAAGACACAGTAAAAGTGTGAACAGGTTAACAAACTAATGGAGTTGAAGCGTGACTAGAAACACTCCAGAGTGTACAGAAAGGGTTGATGTCCAGAGTTTTGTATGTAGTCCTGGAAGATTGCCTTAGGGGAAGCAGGACAGGGGAACATACCATGATACTCTTATCTTACCCTATTAAAACGAATCCAGGGATAGTTAAAGTTACAGATGAAAACTTAGGATAGCCTTGACAATTTGGCTTGGGTGGAGATTTCTTCAGAAAGCTCAAAAAAAAAGAGCTGGTATGACGAGGAAAGAGGTTGGTTGGTTTCCCACCTCAGAGCTTGCTAGTGTCAGGCTTCTGTCTTTTGCTCACTGGGTACAAACTGAACACCCTGGTGGTCTTGTTTGCTTAGATTGAATTGCTGTCCTTGGTGGGGATTCAAACCATCTGTGAAGGAGCCTCTTGGTAAAGAGCCTCAATGGCAGGTTTGGCAAGCTGAGAGAGCATATTGCAACTTCAGAAACGTGGGCCCTATCATTCTGTTGCTCTCACCCTTTCAGGGTAGGTGTGTGTCTCCTTAACACAAAGTGTGGGCTGTTCGTTGATATCTCACAGCCAACCTGACCGTGCTCCAGAATCAGCCCAGGAGCTCGTTAAAACTAAGTCAGAGGGCCTCACCCTGACACACTAATTCAGGAGGTACCAGGCTTAGAAATTGACTTCTGACCAGCTCTCATGGGTGGCCAGCATTGGACCTGCCAAACCAGATCAACCTCCAGGATCCGGAGGCAGAACAACTCAGTTCCCAAGGATGGAGACCCACGGGACTGGGAATGTGGAAGGATCCACACCCAGAGTCTGCCAGAGCAGGAAGTGCACTAGCTTGGGATGGAGAGTGAGTGGTCCAGCATAGACGCAGTCATTCAGTAAGGGCCCCACTGAAGCTGAACTCTCCTGCTCATTTCCTCCTGTCTCAGTCCTGACCCTGTGCCCGGGTGGTCCATTCTCTACCTGTTTCCTTCACCAGCCTGAGCAGAGAGCCATACATTTCCAGGCTGGTAGGGAAAGAGGGTGAGACTTAGGCTGTTATAAAGTGTATTGAGTCCTACAGTGGAGAACGATTAGACCAACCCAAGAGAAACATCTGACCTCTATTTTGGAAACCCAGAAGTGACAAACAACAGCAGTCCAAGAGAACGGGGAGGGAGAGGGGGACTGTTTGATACCCAGGAATTGGCATGCGCAGGACCTCGGTGGGAAGGTGGGTGGGTGGACTTAGATCCAGGGGCTATCATGAGGGTTGAGGCAAGTCATGTGGAAGAGAGCCACTGAACCCTTTTGACTTGCCTGGGACTTAGGGGAATTTAGGTATCTATGTGACAAGGCCTGAGGATTGTCTTTGCTGTAGAGGGCTTGGTGGGGGGCACTCCTGAGAGTAAGGACAGGAGAGGGCAGACACTTCATGACAGCCACCCCCCAGTGGCCATTGAAGATGGCACCCTGGTAAAGATGGCTGTCACCGAGTGGTGATATTTTCTGATAAAATTCTGAATTTCTCTTTGCTTAGCTAAGTTTTCCATTTGCTGTTTGTTGCTCATTTTGTTTTTAACATAGAGTATATCGCCTGCCTTCTTGAAATGGATAAATAAAATTTGTAAGGTGCAAAGTTGCTTATTAGCCCAGGGGAGTGGAGATGTTCAGTGCATGTGCATAGAAGCCATCTCCAGGCCCTTCCCTCCACAGCTCACACACCTGGACTGGAGTCTTCCTTCTAGAAGGCCCTGTGGAGCTGGCTTCTCCTGTGACGTCAACGCAGGGCTAGAAGAGTAAAGCTGAACAGGCAGGGCCAGGTATATGGTGGATGCTGAGGCCTTGTGACCTACAGAAGCAAGGGGTGGGGACTCACTGAGCCACCTTCCTGGCAGCAGGACCAGGCTTACCAAGCCCCTCACCTTAATTCTCTCTGGGGTTTCTCTCTTCTAGATACACTTTCCGGATGTGGAGCGTGTGGAATGGGCCAATAAGGTAAGACCACTGGTGGGTAGGAAGGGCTGGGTTCATGCAGGCTTGAGCATCCCCACTTGCAGCCATGTGCTACTCAGCATCAGAGTTCCTGCGCAACCATGACAGGACGGCTGTGCAGACCCAAACCTCAGACTGTACTTCCGGTGGGCAAGAGGCCCCTCCACTGCCCAGCATCTGTTGGTTCCTCCACTGGTTCATTCACAGATGGAGTTTTCTCCTTTAAGTTTTTAAATTAATTTCTGGACTGAGGAGAAATTTTTTTAAAGGTACAGAGAAAGAACAACCCTTATTTCCCTCCTCTCAAGATGATTTTATAAATGAAGGGAGACACTAATTAGACACAGCAACTGGATTCCATGTGGCTCCCAGCCCGGCTACAAAACCACTGTCGTGCAATCTTAGACCATTTGCTCAACATCTCTGAGCTAGTTTCTATATCTGTATGCTGGATGCAACACCCCTTATGCTGGCTAGCTGTTCTATGTCCTGCCTCTGACTCACCGGTGTCAGGAACATCGACTTTCCAGATGAGAAGCCTGGGCTCCATCCCCCTGGCCTGATCTGTGAGGGGTCCCCTGCAGCCTGCATCATATGCTCCCGACTCTCCAATTTAACGCTGGGAGGAGACTTGGTCCACAGCTGAACTCCCTTAGGTCAGGTGTGAGCAGTCCTGACAGTTGTCCATGTAAGGTTGATATTTTCACATTCCTGGAAATGTCATGGCAAGTGCATCAAACACTGCCCCAGCCTGCACGTAGAAATTAGAGGAAAGAGCTCGGGGCGTTGGAATGATTGGGTACTGGGGTGAAGAGCTGGGTACCAGGCCTCGGGAATGCACTCTGTAGGCCCTTCCTGTGTGTGCCAGCCTGGCCCTGATCACTGCAGAGCCTGCACCTTCACTGAGTGTCGAATGACCACGGAGCAGCCGTTAGGATGAGGACAGAGGTGAACTGCATGTAAGGGTGATGCTGTAGGTACCAGAGAACACAGAAAGATGGGGTGGGAGGGAGGATGAGACCCTGGGTCCCATATACCTTCAAGCTCTACCATGATTATGGGGAGGTCCAGAGTGGAAGAGGAGCATCTTTATACTGAAGCCCAAAGCCACTGCTACTGCTGTCACTGCCCTGCCACCCAACATCTCAGCAATAGAAAGGGGTCATTGCTGGCAAAAAGAAAGCTAAAATAGTCTATAGATCAGTCAGAAACATTGTGCCTTGCCAGTGAGGTAGCTTGGCCATCCCCATAATGTACCTGGAGTGAAGAACAGATTCCTGCAATTGTCCTCTGACCTCTGACCCCGACGTGAGTTCTGAAATGCAAATGTGTGTACACGCACAAATACATATCACACACAATGTGAAAAATAAAAATATTGTGCAAATATTATTTTGGTAAAATTTGATCATTTTATAGTCATGTCTGCACACCATCAATTTTTTTTTTTTTTTTTTTTGTCAACAATGAACCAAAATACTATAGTGGTCAATGGATTATAAGTGGAGCTGAATGTTTCCTGCTGAATATTTCAACCATGTCTTTCTAGGCTTGGTTATGTTTACAAACACTGCCTACTGTGGCATAGTTGGCTGTACCATTCACCACAGTAACTTGCTGGACAGGTTTGTAGCCTAGGAGCCATAGGCAGTACCAATCAGCTGGGTGTGTAGTAGGCTAGACCATCTGGGTTTGTGTAAGTACACTTGATATTTGCATAAGGACTAGATCATGGGTACATTAGGCTCTGGCATCAGGAGGAACTTGATCCCACATATGGCTTTCAGACCAGCTCTATGACTCATCTTGGTGGTGCAAAAATGGTCCAAAGTCTGCCTTTTCTGGTTTGTAGAAATTACACCCACAGAAAAGAATTTATCAGTCTCTTCTGTCGTCATGTTTTCCTTTAAGTGTTAGCATCTGTGGCCGTGGACAAGGTGTAATGCACAGCGAGGATGTGTTTAGGGCAGATCTAATGACTTTGTATTACGGAATTAAAAGGAAGTACGTTTCCATGGTACTCTTCAAAGTATACCTAAACCCCTGCCTGGCTGTGGGATCTGCTGCTGTCCACAAGTGTTCGTAGAATGGACGGATAGGTAGGTGGGAAGGCTGGTGGACAGGCAACATTAGGACTGTGATCTCCACCATGGGACCAGGCTTCAGAGGATCTGGGCTGCTCTGGATCTATAGCCTGGGGCACAGACTTGACCTCCAAGGGCCTCTGTCCCTACTTGCAGATCATTATGCAGATCTGGCCCTACCTAAGCATGATTATGGAGAACAAGGTCCGGGAGAAGCTAGAGCCCAAGATCCGGGAGAAGAGTGTCCACCTCAGAACCTTCACCTTCACCAAGCTCTATTTTGGACAGAAGGTTGGTGTTGCCTCAATGAGGTCATCCTGGACTTTCTGGGCAGTCTTTTCTCTGTCATCTCTTCCTGCTTCCCCTACACAGGACAGTCACTCGGTTATGAGGATCCCACTAGGCCTCAGAGAGCTATAGCCCCTGCCCACATTTCCTAGCTCATCAGCCTAGTGCACAGCTCTTGCTGCCTGTTCTCCTGCCAACTTTCCAGGTTCCAAGAAAACCAGGGCCAGAGAGCAGAAAGAAGCTGAGGGAAATAGTTCCTCTTTTTCTAGAAGTTTTAAAACCTGCACAGAGGGAGCCAGATGGATAGAAAGATAAACAAGTTGTAACTGCTAACCCCAACTGTCAGCTGCGATCTCTGCCTAGTGGTCTATGACAATGCAGAAGGCAGGTCAGGGTATTAGGAGTCCACACTGGTTCTTGAATGAAGTGATGTCTGGGTTGCATTAGAAGAACTCAGCAGGCAGAGCAGGGGACTTCACACCGCCAAACTTAGAGCAGAGCCTGTGCCACCAGGAACCCGAGGAGGTTGACCAGATGTTCTAGCCCTGCAGATGACTGCCTCACTCAAGGCCTTCTGTTCTCGGCCTCCTTCTCCTCCCTGTTCCTCATCCTCCTATTTCCCCTCCTTCCACTGACTGACTGTGGAGTTCTCTCACGACCTTCACAGGCTCAGGTAAGCCCTCTCATTTCACACACGCCGGTGTCTTTAATATTCTCTGAGCTACAGTGACCTTGGCTCAGTGGCCTATCCCCTCAAAGCTCCATTTTCCTAACATATACAAAGAAACGACTCATTCCTGCGGACTGTGGTGAGGCATGAACAACAGCCAGACCTCAGGTGGCCTCTGTTGCTGTGTGAACAATGTCCTGCATGTGGAAGCCACATTCTGGTCTGGTGTCCATGTCCAGCTATAAGCCTGAACCAGGACTATCCTGCTTGTCATATAGTGGGTACCCTAATACCTGTCCCTGAAGGCATGGTATTAGGATAGCTGAACATTCATAGGTCCCAGTAATTGCCAAGAAATGGTGACTAAGCACAGTACCCCTCCCCAAGTCCACAGTTCCAAGCCAGGGTACAGCCAGGCTTTCTGTGATCCTTCCACCCTTTACAATTCTGGAGACTCCTATGGAAAAAAAATAAAATAAAATTTAAAGTTGTCTAACACATGGAAGGTCTTGGGTTCAATTCCAAGTACTACAAAAAGTTTAAAATACCAAATGAACATTAATTAAACCAGAGGGAGAAAATCAGAGATGCAGAAGAAAGACTCTGAGAATCTATTCAAAGGTTAATACATTTGTAGATTTTTATGTAGACAGGTTTGTCTGAGTGAGTGTATGTGTGCCTCACACATGCCGAAGGCCTCCTAGGGGAGAGGACAGAAGACCCCTGGAACTGGAGTTCCAGGTGGCTGTGAGCCACTGTGGAGGTCCTGGGCCCCAAACCCTGGTCTTCAAGAGCAGCAAGTTCCCTTAACCACTGAGTGACCTCTCCAGCCCCAATAAATTTCAAATGCCATTTCAATGGGATGAATAGGAAGTTAATACACTCTTCTTGTGGAACCGATTGCATTTTCCCCAATAACTTACTATGAAAATTTTCAAGTATATAAAATGTTTAATGAATTATCCAATGAACATTATAGATCTGTTATCTAAACTGTGCAGATGTTAATATCTTGCTGTGTTTGATTTATTATATATCTGTGCATCTGTCTCTATATTTGTTCTAAAATGCACTCCAAAGCAAATAGCAGCTATCAGTCACCTTTCCATCTTCCCATTTTGGCATGCGTTGTACTAATTCAGGTGCAAGTGAAATTTTTACTCTTGTTTCATTTTAACCAGCGTATTTGAGAAAACAGTGAGCAAAGGAGGAGGTGAAATCAGAAGAGAATGGATCCCTGAGCCAGCACCCTGCTGCCTTCACCATACCCATGTGGGGCCAGCTCCTTCCCATCAGCCACACTCATGTTAAACTCTCTTTAGGAGACCTTGCTCCCCTCCCCATAAGACTGCCCCCCCCGGGGGGGGGGGCAGAGTGGCTGTTTCTTATTTGACTCCTCCCATTCCTAATTCAAAAGAATTATGAGTAACTGAGAGAAAAATTATTTATTAATAGGGTTCTATTGGGGAGCAACTTACTTATACTTGCCATCCAAGAGTGCTTGAGAGAAGAGGGTTTGCCTACATGTAGCCTGGATCTTAAGCTGGCCCTCTAGCCATGCCCCAAATACTGGTGCCCAGAGGCCATAAGTGTTCCCCAAAAGGCCATGCCCTAAGATCAAGGTGGAAAATACCTGCTCTCTACTACTCATTGCACTCTCTCAGGCTAAGCTTTGGGCAGATGAGGCCAGGCTAGGTCCATTGTTCCTTATTTTCTCCAGGCTAAGGCCTCATAGAGTAGATACTGATAAATAGCTGTGACAGAAAAGAGAAAGCAAGAGAGGGACCCAGAGCCTTTTGTCATCTTTTCCAGTGCCCCAAGGTGAACGGTGTCAAGGCACACACTGACAGATGCAATCGGAGGAAAGTGACCCTGGACCTGCAGATCTGGTGAGTCCTGGTGTCTATGGGCAGTCAGGGTAACTCTAGACAGCAGCTTGAAGATAGAGTGGCTATGTGCACGCTGATTTGAGGGTATGAAAACCCTTCCTAAGACCATAGCACCTCTGTGCAGACACCCAGGTTTTTGTTAAAGATGGGGTACGGTAAAGTGGATGGGGGATAACTGATCCCAAATAGTGAGCTTGGCTCAGTCTTCAGCCTGAGCCTGGCATCTTGCACCCCAGCAGCCCAGAACAACACGGGGGGGGGGGCAGTAGAGCTTTCTTGCAAGCCACAGCTGGTCCAGTTGTAGGGTCAGTGCAGTCTCTGCAGAGGAGGTGGCTAGGGGGAGCAGGGGACGAGAGCAGGTGGGCACTTGTGCTGAGCACAGGGGTGAGAAGCTGTCTGGAGAGCTGGACTCTGACATGTCAGGAAAAGTAGCGGATCAGCTATGAGTAGCTTCTCAGTGGACTGGATGCTACCCTGGCTGGCCATGCCTTTCCAGGGAGGCTCATGACAGGCTTGGGCTGGGAAGATAGATTCAAGCAGTAAGTCTTCCCGGAGGAGCTGAGGTGTTGACAGGGCAGTAGAGGGCAGGACTAGCCCCACGGTTCTCATTTCTTCCCGAAGTCTCAGAGTCCTTGGCCAGAAACAGAAGATGGTTCTGGAGCCACCCTCTTAGGGGCTGGTCTCCATTGTGTTGGCATGGTGGCACGTCACAAAGTGCCTCTGGCCCCAGACACTCTGTCACAAGACCCTCATATGAATAACTGAGCCTCTCAGGTGGTGCTTGGCACCTCTACCACCCTATTCTACCTGTCCCTGCTGTCCAAGCCTTTCTGTGGTCCGTGACAAGAGGCTCATATGCTCATGTATGCAGGTGTGTGACAGTCACCTCCCCTTAGCTTCCTTCAGACCTTTGGCAGTCTCTCAACCTTTATCCTCAAAGCATTCATTCTGGGCTCCTTAGTGCCCATCTCCTGACAGGAGCCACCAGCTGGTCCTGTCATCACCTACCTTCAGCAACAACTAGGGGTGTCAGCAGGATTAACCTGGGGTGCTGCACATGTGTCCCCTTCGTCAGGGATCCAGAAATGGTAGAGAAACAGTATGTTTACCAGAAGTCCATCCTTGGGATGCCTTGGGGCTAGGTGGTACCACAAGGCACTGCTTTCCTAGACAGAGGTGGGGATGGGCCTAAGAGGCCAGGTGCAGGAGTCTGGGAGGGGCCAAGAAAGGCAGAAGCTTAGGGAAAAGTGACATGAGTGATAGCCAGCAGCAGGGGCTGAGCCCCCTCCCCCCAGCCCCTTCCCCGCAAGTTTCCTATCTGTACTGAGCGGTAGAACTTCCCCCTTTCCTGTCTTGCTTCGCCTTCCCCATTTCAGCTACATTGGGGACTGTGAGATCAGCGTGGAGCTTCAGAAGATCCGAGCAGGTGTGAATGGCATCCAGGTGAGTGAGGGTGCCATGACTGTTGATCCAACCCCACAGTGGGTTGAGGGTACCAGATATGGGCTGGTGACATGGGAGCAGATGTGAGGTGATAGTCAGCAAGTGGTGCTGGGTGTCACTAACCTACTGGGCCTGTATGTCAAGTCTCTAAAGGTTTTGTCTGCCTAGGAAAGTAAGGAAGAGCCATGGCTGAGACCCAGCTAGGCCTAGGAGGTGGAAATACCCCTCTCCAGAAGCTGTGTGCAGACTTGGAAGTCACTTTTGTGTCCTAGCCACCCTAGTTGCTCACACACCACAGGATAGTTAGTTCGTGGCCTTTGGTGGCCAACAGTGTGATCATAGCTACACCCAGGCCCCTGAACATGAACTGTGGTCCCTTCGGTGATAACAAGTGACCTAGGCAGGTAGTCCCGACAGTGAGGGAAGGTGGAAGCCATAAAGGACTGAGCTGAGTGGCAGGTATGAAAAGACATCTGGTCCCTCACAGCTCTCTGCCTTCCAGTTACAGGGCACCCTGCGTGTCATCCTGGAGCCCCTGCTGGTGGACAAGCCCTTTGTGGGAGCTGTGACCATATTCTTCCTTCAAAAGCCGGTGAGCTCAAAACCTAGGGATAGCCCTGAAGCTCTCCGCAAGCAGACATTGGACCTTACATATTGGGATTTAGCCTGAGAAGGGGCATCGCTTCTATCTACCACAGCTGGACACCTATGGCCCAAACCTAATTTGGTCCTTAAGGCAACCCCAAGGAGTTAGACTCAGCTCTGCCCATGCTGAGGAAACAGAGCTGAAAAAGGGTCACAAGGTCTCAGAAATGGAGCTGAGACAACCTGGGCTCTTGCAAACAGGCTAAACTGGCTATGTGGCGCAACCCGCTTCTGGTGGTCCTGGCATAAACAGCAGGCCTGACCAGCCTACACTCAGGCCTGAAGCCTTTGCTAGTTTCATTCTGCCGTTGTGTTCAAACACTGACCAGAAGCAGCTTAGGAGAGAAAAGAGTTTATTTCAACATACAGGTAACAGTCCATCTGTGAGGGAAGCCGGAACAGGAATACAAGCAGAGATCTGAAGTAGAACCCATGAGGAGAGCTGCTTGTTAGCTCTCTGTTTCGTGCTTACCTAGCTTTCCTCCTGCCCAGGGAATAGTGTCACCCACAGTGGACTGGGCCTGCCTACATTAATTAACAATCAAGACGCCCCCCCCCCACTACAGCCAGCATGGTTGCGGAATCCATCAGCTGAGGCTTCTTAGGTCCCTCTAAACCGTGTCTAGTTGATAAACTTGCTAGGACAATCTTCCCTTTCCTAGGGCAGGTTTAGCAGGCTGGGAGACATCCTCCCCACCCCAGTCCTACAACAGGTGAACCCTAGCAAAGCAGGGTCTCCCTTTTGGGAGTATTAGGAGTTTGGAAAAAGGTATCAGCCCTAGATTCCCAGCTTATTAAGCTTAGTACCTCCCTCTGCCCCACAGCACCTGCAGATCAACTGGACAGGCTTGACCAACCTGCTGGACATGCCAGGTATCAAGTAAGTGCCTGGAGGTGTGTGTGTGTGGAGGGGGGTCCCTAGAGTCCTAATAGTGCTGTGAGCTGCACAGAGTCCTCCACCCCCACTCCCACTGCATAAGAAGTGGGAAAAGGGGCAAGTACCAGAGGATACACACACACGTGTGTGTGCGCGTGCATGCACACATGTGTGTTTTCATGTGTGGTTAGAGAAAGCTAACCTATGGACAGGTGTACACATTCCTGCTGATAGCTTTGCTCAGTGCTAGACTGCAGAGACAGGCTTCTTTGTCTTTAGGTTCCCAGAGCACATGCACATATGTGTGGTAGAGTCATACTGTGTGTGGAACACACAATGTCCTAACTCCTCACCCTTCCCTACTCACAGTGTAGGGAGAAGCCCAGGTGGCCCCTGTGACCATGGTTGACATGCACAGAGATGGTAAGGGGCATTTTCCCAGCAGAGGCCATCAAGAAAGGGCTAGGGGAGCTCAGCTCCCCAGGCCAGGTGCAAGCAGCCTTCAGGTACCAGGCATCCCTCAAGGAAAAGAGGAGGGTGCTAGCATCATTGGATTTTCCTCTACTAGAGCCAGGGTCAGCTGGACTGGTCAGGAAGGCTATCAGCTGTCTCTCCCTCTGTCTTCGAAAGAGGGCCACCCATATGCTCACTGGGATGCCTCCTCTGATCTCATTGTTCCAAATGGAGAGAATCCAGGAGTACACCTTTTCTCCCATTCTTCAGAAATGTCAAACATGTATCCAGTGAAATCTTTTGTCATCTACTCCCTCCTAGCTCGACACATCCTCCTCCCAACTTTGTCTTATTTTTTATTTTAAATAACTCATAAAGTCCAGTTAATGCTGACTATATGTGTGTGCATGTGAGTCCATCTACTGAGGCCTGGAAAATCCACCAGTGGCCACACCCTCAAGAAGGATTCTCCCTCTCCCAGAAGCTGTCCATTGCTAATAGATTCTCAGCTATTAGAGAGGCCTGGAGGGCTCCTTCCCATTCAGGCTTAAATGTTGGCCGCTTTGGTCTTGTGTATGTCTTGTGTAGGTAACCACAGCTGCTCTGAGTTTGAGCATGGTAGCCGTGCCATGCCCAAAATTGGCATCTAACTGACCCCTATATCCTCTGGCTTTTTCATTCTTTCCACCTCCTCCCCCATGGTGGTCCTGAACTTGGCAAGGGGCTTGATAAAAATGTCCCATTCAAGCAGTCATGCACTGTTATTCAAAGAAGACATTTTGAGCACCTACTGTGTGCTGGTCCTGCTCTGAGTACTGTCCCCTGGGGAGAAGGTGCGCTAAAGAATAGGGAATGTCAAGGGAGAGAAAGGTTTCAGTGGCCATTGTTTCCTGTGGCTTCAGCACTGTTCTTCATGCTGTCCCTACCACATCCTTCACAGCTGCTCCAGGTGCAGCCCTTAGCAGCCCTGTGTCAGGACATTGAGGTCAAAGGATGGAGACACCTATCTAAGGCAGGGCAGCTAGGCACTATGAGCAGGAATCTGGATCTAGGCCCTGGGAGCTGCTCTTAAAGTGCTGTGATGCCTGGGAACAAAGCAGGGACTTTTTCTTCATTTTAATTGGGGGTGGGGGAACAAGCAGGATGCTGCTCCTTGGGTCAGTATGTCTAGGTCTCAGAATGTATATCCATTTCCTGCCCAGCAGCTGTCAGGAAGAGTCAGTGTTGCCTATGCTTTCTGCCAATCTAGACTCTCAGTGTCAGCCCTGAGGATGGGTACGGGGCAGGTGGCATGGGGAGGCAAAGTCACCCCTCCACAGCCGGTCATTCCTGATGTTTCAGCGAGGTATCAGACAGCCTGCTGGAAGACCTCATTGCTGCCCACCTGGTGCTGCCCAACCGTGTGACTGTGCCTGTGAAGAAGGGGCTGGATGTAACCAACCTGCGCTTCCCTCTGCCCTGTGTGAGTATGGGCCCATGAGGAGGGACGCTGGCCAGGGCTGGCTTCTAAACAGTGCTCATTGTTGGCAATCCATATACTCTCATTTGAGGCCATGGGAACCAACTTCACAGGGTGCCACAGAGGCTTGGAAGAATGTGTGACTTTCTTAAAGTCACCATTGGGGAAGAGGCGGTTCATGTAACTTGCAATTGGGACTGTAGGTAGACACTGCACAGCACTTGAGTCCCCTCTTCCTCTCTTGGGAAGGGTCCCTTTACTCTGTTCAGTGTGGAAAGGATCTTAGGATTACAGGAAAGGAAGATTTTTGGTTGAACCAGGATAGGAAGTCTTTGGATTCTGAGCCCATTTCCTCCCAACTTCCTGGGTCCTACTTATGAGGCCCCTGGAGATTGCTCCATGGCTGCTCTTCAAAAAGTAATGGGCTGCAGTTAGGGGTCCCGGAAGAGGAAAATTGTATCCATTTCACCGTATGCCGAGTGAAAAGCCTCAGGCCTTCTTCTCATGTTCAGCCTGATACATGCTATAGTGCACACACAAAGTTCAGAGATACGGGCTGACCGAGGACGCAGCATGGATGTCCCCGGTCTTCCCATGGTGCTCACTGGCTTTCGTCCACACGACATATGCAGCAGTCCTATAAGAATGTAAAATTCCTAAAAACATGTTATTCTCAAAACATGCATATTCCGCTAGGGATGTCCTGACAATTTGCCACATTTACAACTCTTTAGGGATGGCTTCTGCGTGTTTCTTGTAACTGGTTCTGAATGTTTACATCTATTTCATTCTGTTCTCTGTCTTCAAATTTACTTTTGAATTTTCTACAGTTATGTAATGTAGTTGTGTGTTTCTAAAGGGCAATACCAAAACTGCTTCTTCAGGCGCCTCACTACCTTGTTCCTTGCCCCCCCCCCCTTAAGTAAAGGTTTTCTTTCTTTGTGTTTGATTGATAGTAAATGTGAACACATACTAATATGTGTACATCTTTGTTTATATTCATAGTCTCCGTTTCTTTTTCTTGTTAGAGTTTGATAAATTCTTTGAGAGTTTCATATAGAATATTTTAGAGATGGACACGAAAGCCCTGAACACTCCAGCTAGCTGAGGAGCTACTGGCAATTGATAGTTTTTGGGAGAACTAACCTGCCAGGGGCTATAGCCCGACTTTCTGTCTCCCTGGAATGTGGTCTGGTTTGAGCGTGCAAAGGTCTCGGCCTGTGACACTGCTGTGAGCTCATATGTGCAGCTCCCCTGCCATGTCTAGAAGACACTGCTCCTTTGTAGTCATCTGTCATCTCTGACTCTTACAATCTTTCCACTTTCTCTTCCTGAGCTGGGTTATGATAGAGATGTCCCATTTAGGGCTGAGCATCCTGGTTTCTCATTTTCTGCACCTTGGTGAGTTGTGGGTCTCTGTGTTAATCCCCATCTATTGCAAAAAAAAAAAAAAAAAAAAAAAAAAGCTTCTCTGATGAGGGCTGAGAAATGCACTAATGTGTGGGTATAACGTTGGGAGTCAGTTTAGTGCTATACTTATTTAACAGAATAGTGGTATATTCTCCTCCTGGAGCCAGAGCCTATCTAATTACAGATTCCTGAAACCACTAACAGTCCCAGGAATGGATTTCATCCTGTGGAGTAGGCCTTGGGTTCAGTCAGAAGGTGGTTGCTTACGCCTATTGCACCAGTGGACACGTACTGCCAGGCCAGTCTTTATTGTAGCTTTCAGGGTCCACAGCTGGCTAAAACTGAGTACTTTTCTCCTTCAACAGCATCTGTAGCACTATGAAAGTTAGCTAGTAGGAAATGAAGCTTCCAGTCAGTACTAGTCTGATTTCTCCACGTTCCATGACTCACATATATTTTTAGCAACATGGTTGTCTTAGTGAGGGTTTTTATTGCTGTGAAGAGACACCAGGACCACAGCAACTCTTATAAAGAAAACATGCAATTCAGGTAGCTTGCCGACAGTTTCAGAGTTCAGTCCATTATCCTGATGGGAAACATGGCAGCATGCAGGCAGACACGGTGTAGGAGCTGAGTGTGCTACATGTTGGAGGCAACAGGAAGTTGACTGTGGGAAGCCTGAGCAAAAGAGACCTCAAAGCCTGTCCCCAGGGTGACACACTTTCTCTAACAAGGCCATGACTCCTAATAACATCACTCCCTTTAAGACCTATTTTCTTTCAAAACACCACATTCCACTCCCTGGCCAAAGGCTTATAGCCATATCTCAATGCACAATGTGCATTCAGTTTGTGCACAAGTTTCTCAGCTGTGCTGAAGGAAGGAGCTGAACCAGCTGTTCTTGTCAAATCAGGAGGTGTGTGGGAAAGCCAGAGCCTTGGGCGGATTAGTGGACCCTACCACCAGCTGCTGTGTGGCCTTGGCTAGGTCACTGTTATCTCTGGCTGCTGTCTCCTTCCAGACTGTGGAAGGGGCAGCAGTGACCTCTAGTGGTTTTGGCCCTGGGATCCTGGACTTGAGGCTGGCATGTCAAGAGGCAGTTTGACCGGGCCTTGCATGTTTCTCAGGGGGTGATCAGAGTCCATTTGTTGGAAGCTGAGAAGCTGGCCCAGAAGGACAACTTCCTGGGGCTTGGAGGCAAGTCAGACCCATATGCCAAGGTGAGCATTGGCCTGCAGCACTGCCGGAGCAGAACCATCTACAAGAACCTGAACCCCACCTGGAATGAAGTGTTTGAGGTGAGGTTCAATCCGTCTAGGAAGTCCTAATGTTTCCGGGCTTTACCCTGGGCTCTCATGGCCTGACAGGAAAACCATGGTTAGGGCAAGAGACTTGTTAGTGGGGAGGTAGGTCTTTGTATCTCTTGCTTCCCTGTCCAGCAGGCTCAGGCAGGCTAACCTTTCTCCACCAGGATCAGCTGTTCCATGTTTCCAGATGGAAAGAAAAGACCATCACACAGGCAGTTCTGCCCGCAGCTCCCAGCCTTCCCTGATGCTGGCTGGGTGGAACCCACAGCCTGTCAGTCAGTCACATGTTTCAGGGTCACCTGCTAGCTTCCTCTTTCTTTTTACCACTGCACATGCGTTGTTACATCTGGTCCCAGGCAGTGGAAGCAGGCTGAGAGAGGGAAGCTTAGTTTCCTCATGTCCCACAGCCCCCAGGTGAGGAGAATGTGACAGCCTGGGGCAGAACAGATGGTAGCCAGAGTCCCCTGGGCACCATGCTATGTTGTGCTCTATCTGGTCCCCTCTGCTTGCCTACAGGGAGGGGCACCTTATAGGCAGAGCCCTAAGCTGGGCCTTAGCTGTCTGTGGGTTGTAAAGTCTGATTCAGCAGTCAGGACCGGCAGGGTGAGATGCTTCTCTCTCCTTGCAGTTCATGGTGTATGAAGTGCCTGGGCAGGATCTGGAAGTAGACCTGTATGATGAGGATACTGACAAGGATGACTTCCTGGGCAGGTGAGGAGTGGGGATCTGGGCTTTGGAGCTTCTTTACTGCTTAGGGTACAAGGCTGGACTTTGAGGTGTTTAAAGGGCATAGGCCTCACTGCTTGGTGACCCCCAATTCTCTGTGGCCAGTGTGATAAGAGTGACTGTACCAGGCAATCTGCTCCAGCATTGCACAGTCCTGTTACCAACCTCCCCAGGTGTCTCCAGCCCTAACATAGGCCCGGGAGGAGAATAACTGTACACAGAGTACCCCAGGGCTCATGTCCCCACTGAGAATCTTCCCAGAATCCCATTTGAAACAGTGAGCAAAGTGGCGTGATGACTAGGTGCTCAATTTAAGGTGCCTACATCACTTGCCATGGGCTCATATCTAGAACCCAAGGCTATGGAAGGACTGAAGGGACCCCTGTGGGGCTGATTGGCAGAATCTTACGTTTAGTCTAGACAGGTCCCACCTTGAGGAACCATCTGAAGGCATTCACCCTTAAAATGCTTACTGCCGAAGTCTCTGTGGCCATATAACATCCTCCCATGGACTACACCAGGTGAATGTTTGAATACATTTGCCTTTCTGTTCGAAGAACTCAGTGTGGAGCTTGTATATGACTGGGCCATCATGGTATGCTAGCAAGTAGAGAGGGTACAGTGCAGTTGGATCCAGCCTCCCACAAGAGGGCCCAGGATGCATTTCTGCCTGTGTCTGTGAGCAGAACAACATGAGGGGTGACATAGATATTTATTCCTCAGAGAGGGAGGCAGGTAAAGAAGCAACTTAGATTTTATGTCTCTGAGTTATAACAAGTTTAGACCAAATAAACAAGAGACACAGCTTGCTGCCGGGTGCTGGTTATTTCTGGTTTCTTCGTGGCGCCCACGGTTGGTGTAGCTGTGTAGTGAGGCTTACAGTGCTTGCCTCCCAGGGCTGAGTCCAGGAACATGTTGAATGCATGCACACATCTGAGTCATGCAGGAACCTCCCTCTGGCTGGCAGGACCTGCAGGTTGGATTTGCCTTCTGATAGGCTAGGGGAGCATTGTGATAGGGGACTTCCTGGCTTCCTCACGCATATATCATCAGTTAGTGCCATGTACAGGGCACTGGTACCAGTGTTGTCAGCGGGCCTCTGACTGTTAAAGGGCCTCTGGCATTTAGATGGCACTGGTTCAGCCAGGAAGCCAAATTCCTGTGATGCATGGACAGTTTTGCACAATGGAGAATCACTCTACATGCCAACAAACGGATTGTTGAAAAACCCAGAGGTGATGAATGTGGACCTCTGCTTGTCCCCTCTGGGGCTGGGAGCCACAGTGTAAGTTCAGTGGAGCCCTTCCCTTCTCTTGAGCTGCAAATGGTCTCCCACTGTTTACCTGTGATGAATGAGACCACTGTCCCAGTGGCCACATTCAGGCATTTGAGAACTGAGTCCAGTATGGCCCCAGGACCTGCTCTGACCACTGTTGAACTTATTTTCTCCTTGTCTTCCAGCCTGCAGATCTGCCTTGGAGATGTCATGACGAACAGAGTGGTGGATGAGGTAGAGGTGGCTCACCCAGCACCCCCTCCCCCAGGGAGCAGTTCCAGGGACACCCCTTTCAGTGTGCAGCTCTAGCAGGTTCCTTCAGCCATCTGGCCCAATGTGATGGGTCCCCTCTGTACAGGGCTATCCCATTCTCAGGGGCAGGAACTGAGTGAGGCCCAGATGGCTACAGGGAGCCCCGTAGGGATGGAGTTAGAATGCCTCTTGGGGAACGCCCACAACTAAGGAAACTCAGCAAGGGAAGTCATGTTATAGAGGAAGGTAGGCTGGACCTGGCCAGGCTTTGCTATCCCCAAGAGTAGGGCTTCTGTCCCACATCTGCCAGTCCCACTGACCTGCTGTGCCCTCTTTGGGTTGGTTCCCTAGTCTCAAACTAAGCAGTCCCCAAGCTGTCAGTGGGCATCTCCATCTATGAACTTTCTCGCACTCCTGTTCCACAGTGGTTTGTCCTGAATGAAACCACCAGCGGGAGACTGCATCTACGGTTGGAGTGGTTCTCACTGCTCACCGACCAGGAAGCACTGATGGAGGTGAGTGGGGTCATCCCCCCCCCACACACACCCTGAGAAAGGATGGTCAGGGGAAGGCTCACTTCTACTTGCATGTGCTAGGGGCAGAGGAGTGGGGAGCCCCATTTATTGCTCATCTCCTAGAGAACATGTACGACAGACTCTTCTCTCTTCCAGGGCAGCTCCTCATCTCACTCAGTAAACAGCCTCTGAACTTGATTTTTAGGAAAGATGGGGTCCTTGGAGCTGTGTGTCAGGGTCTGTCACCCAGTTTCATAGGGATATCTACCTCTGTCTAACACTAAGCTTTTCTGCTGCAAACGTGTTCTCGGAAACATAAAGCTGGGGTGTTAGCGTGAGGGCTGGCTAGCCACCTCCCGCCCTGTATAAACTAACAACACCTGCCTGTCTCCTGATTTGGGGAGTATTCAGTGAGGGCGGTGTCTGTTTGCAGGACCATGGCGGCCACTCCAGTGCCATCCTTGTGGTCTTCTTAGAAAATGCCTGCAACCTGCCGGTGAGTCGTGGAATCCATTTGCCTTATGCTTGTGACAGCCAAATGCCCATGTGTTACTTTAACTTCAATTCTTGTTCTGCAGAGAAACCCTTTTGACTATCTGAATGGTGAATACAGAGCCAAAAAACTCTCCAGGTTTGCCAGAGTAAGAGAATATATAGTGAGAAACTGTTTCTTTTCTCTGAAGTGACTACATTCTGGACCTGTCTGTCACACAGCCTGGGTTCATGGGATCTACTGTGCAAGATTCTAGGCATGGCGATTCATTATCCTGGAATATTGCATAGTGATTTTTCTAGGTTTCCTTGTCTAGGCCAAGAGTGGTTGCCATTTTATAAAAAGGATTCAGAAGGTGGGGGGTCCGGGTATAGTGGGAGGTGGAACTGGACATGTTTGCTCTTGTTCTGGTCTCTGGTCTGCAGCTCGCCCCCCACCTCCCCCAGTAGTACTGCACGGTGTTCATGCAATAGTTCAGCCTTGGACACCAGGCGGCTGCCCCACAACCCACTGACATGCCTGGGGAGGGGTGAGCATGGGGAAAGGTGGGGTGTCTTGGGCCCTCTCTGAAAACTTTGCTTTCTACATTGTGGGTTCTTCCTCCTTACAGAATAAGGCCAGCAGAGACCCTTCTTCATATGTCAGGCTATCCGTAGGTGAGAAGACCTTTACAAGTAAGGTAAGACAGTTCCCTTGTAGGCCTGAGATAGGAAATGGTGTTCCCACCTTTTTGTAAGGAGAGGCTGAGTGAAGGGAACTCTCTCATATTGAATGCCTAGAAGGGCTTCAGAATCCCCTCCCTATGTGGCTTTATCATTCCAAGTTTAAAAACTGCAGAGTTAAGTGACTCCCCCAAGAATTAGGGTTTGCCTTGGGGCATGATCTGAAGCCATGCTTCACACAGAAGCATTTCTGTCACACTGACTGTCCCCTGGCAGAATATGTCCAACATGGCTCTCAAATGACCTATCCCTTTCCTGTTCTCAGACCTGTCCCCATAGCAAGGACCCTGTTTGGAGCCAGGTCTTCTCCTTCTTCGTGCATAGCGTGGCGGCTGAGCAGCTCTGCCTGGAGGTTTGCTGGAAGCTGGGTTCTGGGGACAGCAGGGAACTTTCCAGGCCAAGGGCAGGAGAGAATTTTCTGTGTACCTTGGGCTGTTTCACCACAGCCCCCTAGTGTGTGGGAGGGCATGAGGTCCCATAGACCTTCGGCCCCTGAGGCTGGTACCCAAGATCACCACAAGCCATTAATCTGGGAAGACAAGCCATTGATCCCCTAGGCTCTCTTTGCAGGGGTCTTCAGTTACATGGTATGAGGGTCCTGTGCTGGGGTCTAATCCTTACAAAGATCTGCAGAACAATGACCTCCTTTTCACATGAGCAAGTAGAGGCTCAATTAATTTGCCCACAAGTGGTAGAGCTGGGTGGGGTCTCTTTGGAGCCCTGAATTGAGCCTAAATGCCCTACCATACAACAGTACCAAAGCCCCCGCTGGCCCTGGGTGTGTGCCAGACTGGCCTCATGCAGACCATGGTCACCTCTACTCTGAGTCACTCTCTCTCCTAGACTCCAGGCATGTCAAGGTCTGGCCTGTTACCATTCCTGTCTGCTGCTAGTCTGATGCTAATTGCCCCATAGTGGATACTTACTGAAGTAAGCCTAGACTCCCCAGGACCAGATGGCAGTGGTGGCCTAGTGGGCTTAGCTCTCCTGCAGTTGTGTGACTGGCCCACTATTCAGGTACTGGATGATGACCTGGAGTGTGCTCTGGGAGTGCTGGAGTTTCCTCTGTGCCGGATCCTCCCCTGTGCTGACCTCACCCTTGAGCAGCGCTTCCAGCTGGATCACTCAGGCCTGGACAGCCTCATCTCCATGAGGCTGGTGCTTCGGGTAAATCTCTCCTTCCTTCCTCAGTGGGTGAGGCTGGAACAGGTCTCAGCACTGAGTACCTGTTGACTGCAGAAGTTATCTGCTCGTTGGGTTAATGCATTAAAGATAACCTCAGAGAGTTCCCTCCGTGATGTTGCATTAGGGATGAAGACTTACCCAGGCTGAGTACACAGTAGGATAACAGATGAAGTCGTAAATGATCTCAAGGGGTATTATTAACTTTGCTGTGAGATCTGCTGAAAGTTCATCCTCTTTGGGGCTAAGAGATCTTAATCAAGATCATAAATTCATAAAATGTATCAGCCGTCATCTCTTTGTTGCTTTGAACACTGCCTCTCCCATCCATGCTAGCTGTTCTCTGCTGGATCCATGCCTCGACCTTACCTGCTCCCAGCTAACTTCCTCACAACCATCTTCCTTATCAATGCCTTTTACTGTCTGGCTACTTTTTCAGATGGTTTTTATTTCAATAGTGATTTTCTTCATACTTAATGTCATCTCTTCCAAATCTACTTGGTCTTTTTCATGTCTATATTTCATCCGCAGTCACTTGAAATATTTACCTTGTAATCTGTTAATTCTGTTGTCTGAAGATTTTGGAAGTTTGGAAGTCAACCTTTTTTTTTCCATATTAGATGGATAATGTGACATTATAGAAAGGTTTGAGGGAGACACATCATCTACAACCACAACACCCAGTCTTTACCCTAGACCCACAAAAGGATCTTGGCAATGAATTTTCCTGTGTATCTCTTGTCTGTATTTTCAGAGTGTCTGTTCTGTGACCATCATGAATGTGATCAGTGTTCCTTCATGGCCCTAGATCAAGGCTGCTGTCTCTTGGGGAGGTCTAGCTTTGTCTCCAGCAGAGTACCACAGAGCATTACAAACCTAGATCCATTGTTATGTTAACTTAGTGGGTATAGAGACCCATAGGAAGTCTGAATATGAACTAGAAATTCTTGGGGATGTGGTTCTATAAGATGGTATATTTGGAGATGTCCCCACTGCTGGAATATACACTTAGACAGACATTTCTTGGTTGGTCTTTACTGCTCTGTGGAATTTTTCTTCTAGATTACTTTTTTACTGAAGAGATTTCAGTCCCACATTTATTTCTAAAAACAGAATTCCCTAGGATAGGGCTTGATTGACAGATGAGGAGAAAGGGGAAGGAGGGTGGTAGGCCCCGCCTACAAACAACGCTGTCATTTGCTTCCAGTTCTTACGTATAGAGGAACGAGAACTGGGAAGCCCATATACTGGACCAGATGCTGTAAAGAAAGGCCCTCTGTTCATCAAGAAGGTGGACACCAACCAGGGTCACAAAGCTCCATCCCAGGGAGAAGGCCTTGCGGATGTGACAAGTGCCTCCGACCTTGCCTCTGACATCAAGGGAGCCTCCAAGAGTACCGATACCAACAGTGCTGCCACCACAGCTACTGAGCCCGAGCCCCAAGAGACAGGCCTGGAGTCTAAAGGCAAGGACAGTGCCAAAGGGCTCTGTGAGTCCCTAGGGAAGAAGAGGAGCCCAGCTACCAACTTCCTGACTGTCCCAGGACCCCACTCTCCAGGGCCCATCAAGTCACCTAGACCCATGAGCCGCCCTGCCTTCCCATTCGTATGGCCACCCGCAAGGCTGGCTCCCAGCATGTCCTCACTCAACTCCCTGGCCTCTTCCTGCTTTGACATGACAGATGTCAGCCTCAACATTGAGTATGCATCTCTCTGCTTGGTCTTCTCTAATACAACTTGCATGAAAAGTAGGTCCTTGAATGGAAGAGTAGATAGGATCTTACAGACCTGCGCAAGTTCAGGTTTCTCACGTTATCTTTACAAGAGGCAGCCTGTACTAATAGGAAGAGCACAGGATGAGGGCTAGCCTTATTGCTGTCCTCCAGCTCTGCCCACATAATGACTTCGGTTGTTAAAACCCTTTCATAGAAACATTTCCTGAATTCTGAGTATAGTGGGATAACATGAAAAGTTTAGAAATATGTACTTACATAATAAGTAGTTGCCGTGTTTTAAGAGTTTCCTGTGGACTTAGTGTGTTCTCTGATTTAATTCAGTTTTCATTATAACCCTAGGAAACAGAAAAGCCCATTTTAAAATCCCTATTCTCTCCAGCCCCACAAGCAATCATGATATAAGGGCCAGTCCATTCCAGGGTTTTCTGCTCAGGACTACAGGATGTTTACACTGAACGCTGGATGAAACCTTGAAGAGAATTATTGACCCAGCTGAGCCTGTGTTCTTCACATAGGACATCTTTCTCTATCTTCAGGGGAAGGGAAAGGGACAGTTCTTATTGTGACAGGTCCCTTTTCCCCCACAGAAATGGGGATCCTAGGCAACGACGTCTGGGCGAGATTCAACTCACAGTTCGCTATGTGTGTCTTCGACACTGTCTCAGGGTGCTGATCAATGGATGCAGGTAAAGAGATTCTGGGACCAGGAATATTCTTTGGAAGTATCAGGCAACCATATAAGCAGGCTGCTTAGGGTGATAGCAAGAGCCATGTACTCCAAAGTGACATTTGAGGACCTAGAGGCCATGGGTGGCAAAAATCCCAAAAGGAGCATGTTGGCAAGGTGACTCTTTATTGGTGCTGATGGGCTCAAAAGTCAATGGCTTGGCTCAGACTCACCACTGTCTTGCGTGGCCAATGGCAGATAGGCCTTTCTAAGCAGGAACACCCTACCTCCTTAGGTACAAAATACTTGGCTCTATTTCAGACACACAAAATGTGCATGTTCAAAATCAAAAACACTGCTGATACCTTGTCCTTTAATTCCGTAGTCTTTTGCCTTTTGTTCGTGTACAGAAAATTTTAATCCTCCAGCCCATCTAATCCTCAGTGTCTAGCACAGCCTCTCCCAAATGAGTACTTAAGAGACCCTTTTCTCTGCACACCAGAAACTTGACACCATGTACCAGCAGTGGAGCCGATCCCTATGTTCGCATCTACCTATTGCCAGAAAGGAGATGGGCAAGTCGAAAGAAGACCTCAGTAAAGCGAAAGACCCTGGAACCCCTATTTGATGAGACGTGAGTAGGCCAGGGCTTAGCAAAGCTCACCTATTTTCGTAGTACTGAGTACCAAACACTGGAGCTTGCCAGATATGGGGGTGAGTGGGGGGCTGGGGGCTGAGCTGAACAGGACAATGTGATCTGACCTCACAAAGACCCTATATACTTTTTAGTGGGAAAGGAGGGGTCCTAGGGCAGTTTATCCAAAAATGTGATCAAGACTGCTCACATCCAATGTTCCTAAGAGGATAAAATGTTTACAGTAGTGGAATAGTGCCTACTCTCAGCTCTCTGGCCTGTCTTCCCTCCTGAAACACAACAAGGTTGTCAAGTAGAAGAGATTCTCTTTCTTCTATATCTTTAAGGACAAAAATGATAGGTAGGCTCTCAAGACATTTCTTGCCTTTGATGATATAGTCCAGTGATAGCAAGTACTTTAATTTTTAAAATGATTTATGTGTGTTCCACATCTGTAGTAGTACCTGCAGAGTCTAGAAGAGGGTGTTGGATCCCTGGAGCTATCTATAGTTCCAGATGGTCTTGAGCCACTTGGTGTGGATGCTGGGAACTGAGCTTCAATCTTATGCAAGAGCAGTGTCTTGTTAGGGTTTCTGTAGCTGTGAAGAGACAGCATGACCACAGCAAGCTTATAAAGAAAAACATTTAGGTAGGTGGCTAAATGTTTCAGAGGTTTGGTCCATTATCATCATGGTGCAACATGGTGGTATACAGGCAGACATGGTGCTGGAGAACAGAACGAGCTGAGAGCCCTTCATCTTGATGCATATAAGCAACAGGAAGTGGTCTGTCTCACTGAATGTAGTTTGAACATCAGAGACCTCAAAGCCCACCCCCACAGTGACACACTTCCTCCAACAAGACCACACCTCCTAATAGTGCCACTCCCTTTGAGGCCTAT
This sequence comes from Phyllotis vaccarum, assembly GCA_033318265.1. NCBI lineage: Eukaryota > Metazoa > Chordata > Mammalia > Rodentia > Cricetidae > Phyllotis > Phyllotis vaccarum. Next base: position 110,713,294 of record JARWLC010000004.1, read on the forward strand.
TTTCTCTTAAATTACCACAAGCAGCAAGTGCTTTTAACTAACTGAGCCAGTGGACTTTTCTTTTCCTCTTATTTTGATCAATCATAACCACTTTGAAAAGCTGGAACCAAGTCCTCCTTGGTCTATCCTCATCCAGCATTCACTGAAGACCATGCCAGGCAGACCACACAAGTGGGCACTGCCTTGAAGAACTCTGAAACAATTATACAAAGATGGTAAAATGGCTACAAAACAACACTGGCACGAACTTCTGATGATCAAGACAATCCACTTGTCATCTCTAAAAGTTAGAAGATGAAAGCCAGGGATATCTGAGGCAGACCGAGTAAACCCCACCCTAATTAAAAACCTAGAAATAGGGCTCCTGGTGCCTCTCTGATGAAGCTGGTTATGACAAGGCGAGTACACAGTCCTCTGAGGGACAGTTATTATTTGCCATGCATCTCCAGAAAGCCTACCTCATGGGCATCCTTAGCCTGTGCTGTCAGAACAGAGAGGGGTCAGGTGTTCACCTGGGTGGGTGAGGAGAGCATGGAAATTCCAACACACTCCAAACAGCAGCCACCTGAGAGGCTCATCACAGGCAGGCTCTTGATACTTCATGGATTTAAGTGACACGTTACTATGAGCCTAGAAGCCAGTGCCGATTCTGTCACTTTTAAAAGTTGACAGCTCTTGTGTTAGTGGGAAGTGGAAGAAACACTTTGTTTTCAACAAAAGTGACTACATGTAAATTTCATTGTTAATGTTTTGACTTTTAAAGGTTTGAATTCTTTGTTGCCATGGAAGAAGTACAGAAGAGGTCACTGGATGTCGCGGTGAAAAACAGTAGGCCTCTTGGCTCGCACAGAAGGAAGGAGCTGGGGAAAGTGAGTAGTTGTCATTTTTTTGTATCCCGACACCTGATGGAATCATTCCAGGTCTTCCTAGAGGCAGCCGGAAGGAGGGACAGTTTCCTTATGCTCCAGACCTAACACAGAATATAAACTAGTGTGCAGTAGACATTATTTTAACAACCTTGAGAATATCCAAATTAAATATTTTGTAAGTATGTGGCATCTACTCTGCTATTTCCTATTATTTTTATAAATAGATTATTGAGTACAACTTGAATTGGATTAGATTGTTTCTGTGCTAACAGAATTTTACTTAAAATAAGAGGAAATATAATTCCAGGAGTGTACCAAGAACACTTCTCCCTGGCATTCTTACAGTGTTGTAGTTACATTTTAATAACTACTTTCTGCATTCATCTCTAACACCTACTTCTATGAAACCAACAGTATTTTCTGCCTGTGAAGCAGATGGTCTTATGAACATTTTTATGGATAAATTTTGTTTTATAACACTCATAAGATTGAAAGTTAAAATATCTATAATTCTTGAAGATATTCTTTGAATATCTTAGGTTTGTGTCTCAAACAGGAACACAGCTTTTGTTTTGTTTCTGAGACAGGGCCTCACTAACTAGCCCTGGCTGGCCTCAAACCTACAGAGTTCCATCTGCCTCTGTCTGTGGAGTGCTGGATAGAAGTAGTTATTTCTAAAACATTGTCTCTGGAAAGGTTTCATGGTGAAGGAAAATAGATACCCTGATGGGTGGATGGGGGTGGGGTTCAGAGAACCCCACTCACAGCTGAGGAGCTACTGGCAGTCAATAAGCAACTGTCTGGGGAAGGGGGAATCATTTTTCTTTTGACGCATGGCCTCTGGCAGGGTGCTTTTGCCCAGCAATAGGCACATATGAATAGCACTAGTTGGATTTGGGTTATTTTTTTTTTTAAGGACATCAAGTTGGGATGTGGACATATGGCAATGCCCTAAGGGGAACTGGAGGGAAATGGGGCTTGTGTAGATACAATTATACTTAATTGTGTGTGTATGAAATTCTCAAGGGATATATTTATTAAAAAAGGAAAGTGTCCTGCTGAACAGAGAGAGACCTTTCACATGTAGCTCACTTTACCCGAGTGCTCATTTAACATGGTGCTAATATTTGTGATCATTTAGGTACTGATTGACTTATCAAAAGAAGATCTGATTAAGGGCTTTTCACAGTGGTAAGTGTGTCTTTTCATTCCCTCTGTTAACCCTGAGGACACGATCTCAGGCAGCTGCCCTGCCCTCCAGCCTTCTTTCCCTTTCAATATTGTTTCAGAAGCTTTGGTTTCCAACAGCAGACAGAGCCACCCCTTTATTTAGGCATTACCGACTGTAGGGCTGCAGAATTAATCCTAGCCAGCAACTCCCAGACAGTTGGGTTTGGCCGTCTCCACGGAGACCATGCTGCTTGTCTTGCTGCCACCGTACATTCTCATTACTAACACAAGTCCAAACCCGACTGTCTTACAGGTATGAGCTGACTCCAGATGGACAGCCCAGAAGCTGACGATGAGCTGTCTTCACCAATGTGTTAGAAAGTGTATATGTGTATTTTGTTGTTTAAATAAGAACAAAGACTTCATGGAAGTGTATGTTGTATGAACTCTAACTGCATGAGTGGTGGTAAAGGGGGATCATGTAAAAGAACTATTTCTGTCAATTTGATGTAGTTAAAATCTAAAAAGAAATCTTGGTATTTGTATCTAATGAGGCACTAAAACCTCAGTAATGTCTTTTCACTTTGGTAATTGTTCACATCTCACTTGGGACAATGCAAGAAAAGTGTCCTGTCTCCACAGGTGGAGGCACCTACCAGCATCCTGGGCAATTCTTACCAAAGGAGGATACTCTGTTGTGGAAATAAACAATGATCAAACTCAAAACTGCCCAGAGCTAACACTGCCAAAGCCCTTCTGGCTGCTTCCTGTGATCCTTATAAGCTAGACATTTGCCCCTGGTTCTGACTTTGGAGCTACAGTGTATTTCCTAGGGGCAAGTGTTAGAGTGATAGCCTTAACTATCCCAAGTTAAGTGCTCTGGGAAAGCCTAGAGACAAACCACTGTCATGTGACATTATTTTCATAGGAAAATTTAAGCCTAGTTCCAAATCTACATCTGAGCTCTGGGTGCTGCAGAAGCCTGGAGAGCAGGACAGTCACTTTGCAGGGGGAAAGGGGACTTTCTGTATTTCTCCTAGACAAGTTGGAGACTTAATCCAGCTGTTCTAAGAGAGGACAGTGTCACCCAAATGTACATGTTAAGAGGAAATATGTAAACTGTATATTTAAACAAGTGCCTTTTACACATTTCAGTTAGTAAGACCAGACTTTTTGTCCTCTCTTACGTTTCTTGGGTGACTGTCAAGGTCACACCCTTGTCTCTCTCCCACTCAGGCAACATTCCCGGCCATGTTCCTGTGTCTTCAATGATGCTTTTCTTTTTTACTTATTATTATTCTATATATGGTGTAAGCAGAGGTTGCACAGTATCACAGCATGTGTGGCAGTTAAAGGACAACGTTGTGACAGAGTTGGTTCCCTCTAACACCTTTACATAGGTTCTGGTCAGGCTTGCAGCAAAGCACTTCGACCCACTGAGCCATCTCACAGGCTCTTCTCCGATGCTCAGCGGAGAATGGCAACAGAGTTGGGTATGGTGGTACACACCTTTCATCCCAGCACCGGGAGGCAGGTGGACCTCTGTGAGTTTAAGGCCAGTCTGGTCTACATAGTGAGCTCCAGGCTATCCAAGGCTAGAAAGTGAGACCCTGCCTCAAAACAAAACAAGACAAAACAAAAGCACAGCAGCATCCTACTGGGCATGGTGGCTCACTCCTGTAAGCACCTGGGAGGCTGAGGCTGGCCTGCCTGGGTTAAATAGCTAGAGTGTCTCAACAAAAGAAAATAATAGTGTTTGTTTACTCAACCTTGTAGGTTATTTGTTATTTATTATAGTGTGTAATATTCATAGCTCTAACTTACCTATCAAATGTGAGATAGACTGGTCTTTGGTTTTTGCAGCTGTACTTCTGTGCACATGTGTGTTCAGCAGCGGGCTGAGAACAGAGTAGTCCAGATACTGTGTGGTCTTTTCCAATGGCCAGTCCATAAGATACTGCAATGGTCACTTCCTGTGTAGCATTTTCCATTTCAACGACTCAGTGTTGTTGGCAAAGCTCTCTACTAGGTCACGGTCTACACAACTACAATATATATTCTAGTTTATTTCTCAATTGAGCCATAGAATACTTTATGCATAATAAAGTGTTTGCAGATATTTTTGTTTTGTATGTGTGTATTATGTGTGTATAAAAAGACACTAGAGGATGCCTCTCCCCCCTTTTTCTTTGAGATAGGATCTCTCACAGGCCAGGAACTCATCAGGTAGGCTAGACTGGCTGGCTATGGACCCTAGGGATCCAAATCTCCCCAGTGCTGAGAACACAACATGCACCACCACCTATGTTTTATTTTCATTATTAGTTATGTTTATTAAAATTGAGTTCTGAGGCTCAAATTCAGATCCTTGTATTTGAGAGACATACTTTTATGACTGAGCCAACTCCCCATCTTGATATTCCTATTTTAAATTAAAAAAACTCTCACAATAAAATATAGTAATTGATACCCACCTTACCTCATGATGACATTATCATTTCTCCCTAAATAGACAAATATCGTGAAAATGGAAAGAGAAAGGAATCTATCATGTAAATATTAGCCACCCTAGAACTGATGGTGGCGGATAGGGGAAAACCTACCACTCCCCAAACCCATGAAGAACTGGTATATTACATATTTTTCTGTTGCTGTGATAAGCCACCATGACCAAAGCAACTTGAAGAGTCCATCTTAGCCAGTGGTTCTAGGGGGTCTAGAATGACAGACTGTCTCCTGGCTATGGGCAGCAGTTATGGTGGCAGGAACGAGAAGCTAAGAGCTCACCTCTCGGACTGAAAGCACAAACCACAAACAGTGAACTACAAGTAGGTTGAAGCCTTCAGCTCTCAAAGCTGGATCCTAGTATAGTACTTTCTTCAACAAGGCTGTAACTCTGAAACCTCCCAAACAGTGCCACCAACTGGCGGCCAAGAATTTAAACATCTAAGTTATAAGTCTGTCTAGCTAAACAATGAACACAGTTAATTTAAAAGCATCACAGGTGAGGTTTTTTGTGATAAGATAAAGGAAAACTGAAGCGGTGTGCAGGAGTTAAGGGAAGTTACAGCATGAAAAGCAAATATCAGTATATATCAAAGGAGAGGCACCATGTGAGGACAAGGACCAGTTAGCACAGTATGTGGAACAGCTAATCTCGGCTACTGGAGTATAGGGTCTGGCAGTATTTGGTGTAAAAACCCCCAAACTAAATAAAATGGTTTAGAACCTGGAACTCGGTGGAGTCTTGATAACCAAGCACAATACTCATACTTATAGTTGCTGTTAAAAACAGGAAGCTTAGGGAATATCAAACTGAATGATGGTTACAAGGTATGAGTAAGAAGGAAAACATACCAGTGAGGCTGAAAAAGTATTCAAGTTCTCATGAAAAACTACAGCTATAGTAAAACTTAAAAACAGAGCCAGGCACCTTTAATCCAACAACTTGGGAGACAGAGGCAGGCAGATCTCTGCATTCAAAAATGGCCAGGGATACACAGAAAAATCTTGTCTCCAAAACAAAGACCAGAGCCCATGCTGGATGACTCACAACCACCTATAAGCTCTAGAGCAGTGGTTCTTAACATGTGGGTCACAACCTATTTTGGGAGCAAATGACCCTTTCACAGGGTCTTAAGAGATCATTAGAAAACACAGATATTTGTATTATGATCCATAACAGCAAAATTACAGTTATGAAGTAGCAATGAAAATAATTTTATGGTTGGGGGTCACTACAACATAAGGAACTGGATTAAAGGATGACAGACAGCATTAGGAAGGTTGAGAATCTGTCATTCTCTATCTCTGTTAGACTCATCTATCTACACACACACACACACAAGCACACACACACACACACACACACACACACAAACCTCCATACATACACAATTAGAAAGACATCTTAAAATATGCATAACTATCTGGCAGGCTGATGCTGAGACAGAGGGCATAGCTGTGTAGCGCTGTGGTAGCAGAGCCTGAGAGTATGAGTTCCTAATGTGAGGGTGCTCAGTTACTTTTACCTTCCAGCTTCAAACCATCTCTAAAATAGCACTGATGTTGGACTTGAACAGCAGACAACAATGAAGGGCCTACTGCAAGGAGAGAAGGAAGGCCATAAGCATTTCTTCTGATGAGTTTTCTTTAGCTGAATAGTTTGTAGGCTCACAGGTTCTGTCTCCACAGCCATGGCCCTGTGTTAGCAAGAGTCTGCCACCTCGGTTTTCTTAGCTAAGTGGACTGAATAGTCCTATGGCATCTGCTCTGAGGTCAGAATCAGCCCAGCAGAAGTGCTTAGCTGTTTCTAAGCTCCTTTCTTGTCGGCTCTCCCTTAGCTCTGGGAGGTACTATTTGCTTTCTCAAGTTGCTGCTCAGTGCCCTCAAGTCTTCCTTCAACACTTCCACTTTTAAGAGTCAAATGTCTTTTATTAGTTAGCAACTTTTATACTAATTTTTCATGTACATGTGCCTTCTGTCTTTTGGATAACAAAGTATGTATTCAAAGTTTTAGGATGACAAAAAAAAAAACACAATTGAAATATGGAACTTCCAAATCAGTAACAAAGAAGATATTGTAAAGAAAAATTAACAACCTCTCAGTAAGGAGTGTGGTGATATGTTTCATATTTAATAAAAACCAGTCTGAAATATCAGAGGGATCTACCCACAGTCAATCCAGGAGGGTCAGAGAGTGGTGATTTACACCTTTAATCCCAGCACAGGGAATATCCAGTAGTGGTGACCTATGCCCTTAATTCCATCAGATTTGAGTTTGAGGCCAGTTTAGTTTACAGAGGGAGTTTCAGATTCCCAAGTAGGTAGTGGTGGTGCCACACATTTAATCTAAACCTGGATGTGAAACAACTGGGTGAGGAGTGTATTTAAAGCAGGCATAGAAAGACATATCAGGCAGTAGAAGCCTCAAGGTCAGAATTCCATGCTATCATGATGGTCTTAACAGTGGTGGTGCCAGGCCTTTAATCCCATAACTCCAGAGACAGAAATCTTTGTGTTCCTGTGAGTTCAAGGCTAACTACCAACTATAAGTAGCCCATGCCTTTAATGTTAACCAGGATGTGAAACAATTGGGCAAAGAGGGTATTTAAGGCAGGCATAGAAAGACAGATTAAGACAGTAGAAGTGACTGAGGAGCGAGGCTGAAGAAGCTGGAAGACAGCTGGGTGAGATTTGACTGTGGTGTTTCCTCTCTTTGATATTTCAGCCTTTCTCCAATATCTGGCTCTGAGTTTCTTTTAAGACAACCAGAATTCATGCAACACTTTGTATATGATATATGTTTAGGATACTGTTGTCATTTTGCATGGTACATGTACCTCTGGCTAATGTTTATATGATAGTCATACTGGAAGTCATCATTCAGAGACGGTACACCCATTTACAGATAGACAGGAGTGTTTAGCTACTTCAGATACCTGGAGAATATAGCATTTAAAGTTTTGTTACTAAGAGTTCAGCCATGAGACACGATAACTCCCGGCATCACTGTTCCTTTCCTGAGATGGTGCAGAGCATCAAGGACACTCTAATAGGAGTTTGTCTTCCTTGGTGGACAATGGCCTGTTAGGTAAAGAACTGCCCTTTCCTTGATTGCTGTCAGTAGGCACACTATCCAATCCAGATGAGCAGGATGGAGGATAGAGACTGACAAAACCTGCCTGGATAGGATAAGACAGTTTCTCCAAAAATGCCCTGCTCCTGAAGAGATCTGTCAGATATCATAGGCCTGTAGCCAAAATGGTGGATGCTCCCACTGCACAGAAAAGACATGGGTAACTGTCCACATAGCTAACTGACACTGTCCTTTCCTAAATTTTGGAAGCTACTCTCTTATACTTCCAACCTTCAGGTAATAATATATTTTCCTTCTAAGGTCTGATGGGGTTGAAGAGTAGACAGATAAGGTTACTATCATATCATCTCTTAGAAAAAAGCATTCAGGTGTTGGATTTTTATTATTCGAGATAAACAGCTTTAAAATAATACCTGTATGTCACCACTTATCAATACTCTAGACATGTAGGATGCACCTTATATTTGTTGGTTTTTAGTTGTAGTTTGACTCTGCTTATGTTTTGCCTTTTCCTCCCCCAGACATTACCTTATTATTCCCATTGTTTATAGTTTTATATTTAGTTTAGATAAAAGAGGGAGATGTGGTGGAATTCAGGCGATAGCTGGCAAAGCTTGGAGGCATGTATCTGGAGTACTGGGAGCCTGAGTGGAATGTGGCCAGTCCCCACTGAGACATGGGGACAGTGATATTTCTTCCTGTGTTCTTGGAGAGTGGATTGATCTGTCCACGATCCATCCATTGTGGGACATTTCTATCTCCAAAAATTGTCTTAAGGTTCAAATTGTATCAGTGAGTGTTTGTATAACACCACAATAAATATTCATCCTTTATATAATATATTGCTAGGGTATATTTTTGCAATAGGGACCATAAATTATAACATCAAATATTGAATTAAAGAAGCCTATAGACAGCTGCCAATGGTGGTTCATTCTGATAAAAATCATTCTGGACTGAGGTGGTCAAGCTTTTGTGGATAGCTTGGGACACTACCTGAAAGGCAGAAAGAATGAGATGAGATAAATGATAGAGAATGCGCTGGAATGGTCAGCGAGTGAGTTGCTATGCAAGGTGTAAGAGGACCTCAAGAAGGCAGGGACTGCTAGGATGCATAGCTGATATCAAGGCAAGCGCAGAGGTCTGAAGTGCACCAGGCACTTCCAAGTGCTGGACACTGTTCTAGGAGCAATAGACTACACCCTACTGAGGAAGGAGACTTTGGAGCAGCAAAGCATGTTGGGTCTCAAGATCACTTACTTTGTACTGAGGAATGGAAAGTTCTATGACATCAGCGTAGGATAGTTGCCAGCACGAGAATCTCCCCAGATACCCAGAGTTCCGTATCACATGACATTTGATTCTGGGTTACCAGGTACCATTGGCCAGAGGAGAGACATCCAGATGTCCTCCAGATGATCTTCAGGATTTTTTTGAGCCATATTTTTAGATTAGTCCCAGGCCAGACCTCCACTGGAAACTTCTGTGCTGTTCTTCAACCTGGCTGTGGGGTCAATAAAGCCTCCAAGTCTAACAATACACAAGAGCTGTGAAAGGAAATGAGGAGGCCCTCCACTGCCAATATCCCTCTTGTTCCTTCCTCAGAATAACCTTATGGTAACTCAAGAGGGTTGGTCACCACACAGTGCAGTACTTGGTTTGCCTCAAGTGTTTTTTAAAGGAAATTTTCAAACTCAAACCATTCACTCAGTACTCACAAGGAAGTTCCTGAACCACTCTCCCTCAACACTCAAACTTATGACAGGAAGAAGCAGAGGCAGGCTAGTCAAGTAAGCCTGGGCCTAGGAGGACTAGCACATTCCTTTCCTCTGAGTCTGCATGCCTTTGTCTTACCATCAGTGGGTGACATATTTTCTCCCACCTTTTAAGATGAGTGTATCTCACGGATTAAGCAACCCAGTTCAGGGAGTTCCCCTCTTCACATCAACAAGAACAGGAAAGCGTGCAGCCCTGATTTGGAGCTCTGTAGAGCTCAGAGTAGATACTGAATTTTTTCTGTGCACATAGAAGAAATTACATTGAGCTCCAGCATTTTCCATTTGGGATATAAATGCTAGGAAACATGCATGTGTGCATAAGGGTGAGCACTAACAGCAGCATACTTCACCAAGACCTAAACCACTCAAATGCCATCCTCAACACAAAGAGAGGGGAATACTCCATAGCCATGAAGAAAACTGGCCTAGACCTAACATACATGGATACACAATGTTCAATAACATTGAACAAAAGGAACATTAAAATAGCATGGATGCTATAATTACTTTTACAAAAAGAGGCAACTATGAGCATGCTCATAAAAATCCCCAATTCTTTAAAATATGGATTAAGTGATTGACATAAAGGTCAGAATGACAGTGGCCTCTGGGAGCTTCAGAAGTGTGAGATAGCCATCCATGTGCTCTATTTCTTGGTTGTTACGTGGGCGTTGACTTTATAACCATTTAATTACTCTTGGTATTTATAATTTATACATATTTTAAAGATAAAAATCAGGTTGGAGAGATGGCTCAATTGGCAAGGTCTGAGTTCAGTACCCAGAACCCTCATGGCAGGAGAGAACTGACAGTAAGTTGTCCTCTGAGCTCCACATGCATGTTGTGGCACATGTGTGCATACACATGTAACACAAACTAAAAAGAGTAATTTAAAAATGAACAAAGCCAAGCATGGTAATGGATGTCTTTAATCCCTGTACTCAAGAGATAGATGCAGGTGGATCTCTGCGTTCCAAGTAAGTCAGGGCTACAGAGTGAGTTTCTATCTCAAATAAAACAAAACTGTAGTAGTAGTAATAGATGAAAACATAAAAGAAACAAAATTATATGCAAAGCAGTAAACATGAACAGCAATAAAGAGGGCTATTCAGATAATATGTCAATTATATTTATATGTACTTAGAAAATGGGCTCAAAATACAAAGAATAAAATTTGGTAAATTTACAGAGATTTTAGTATCTCTTAAAAACTGACAAATCAAGCAGACAAATAACACAATAGAAAAATGTACTCATAATATTCTTTTTTTAGATTCAATTTTTAAAATAGTATATGGAATATATATATAAACTCTCAAATCAAAGTCTGAACAAATTCTAACAGCTCAGTAGCAAAAGACCATATTCTGTTGCTGTGATAAAACACAACCTTACAGAAGAGAAGTGACTTACAGAAGGAAGTTTATCTGGGCTTACAGCTCTAGCAGATTACAGTCCATCATGGTGGGGAAGTACAGCAACCAGAAGCAGCCATGGTGGTAAGAAGCAGGATGCTGAGTTCACATCACAAAATACAGCACAGCAGAGAGAATGAACAGGAAGTGGGAAAAGATTATAAATACTCAGAGCCTTCAGTAAGGCTCCACCTTCCAAAGCTTCCCCAACCTCCCCAAACAATGATGCCAACTGGGGTCAGTTGTTCAAATAGCTAAGCGTAAGGCAGATGCTCTCATTCAAACCAGCACAACATTGTGAACAGAGATGCCCCAGAACTTACCAGATTTTACACTTCAAGTACAGTTTTAATGCTAATTATACATCAAGATTGTTTTTGAACAAATGTGTTTTAATGCTTAATTTAGATAGTTCTATATATAAACCAGTACTTTGTATAGTTTTAAAGAATTAAACTGAATAAAGGGAGACATGATAAGGGTCTAAAAGTATTTGCATCAGCGTATGACTGTCCTTAATGGCCCTGGAGGTACCTACAAAACCCGCCTGATCTTTGGAAAAGAATTTCAATACTTCTGTTTTAAACTAAGAATTAGCTATAAGATTTAAACTAGCCACCAAAATTTAGATTAATATAATCTTTAAAAATTTTTATTATATTGGTACAGGTGCCTATGGAGGCCTATGGAGGAGGCACTGGATCCCTTTAGAGCTAGAGGTACAGGCAGTTGTGAGTCACCCAACATGGGGGCTGGGCACCAAACTAGGATCCTCTACAAGAATAAGCACTCTTAACTGCTCAGCCATCTCTCTAGCCCCCTATTATAATCTTGTAATTATATTTCTCCGTTTATTCCCAAATATTGTTAAGGCCAGATGTGGTGACACATGCCTATAATATTAACACTCGGGAGTGGTAGAAAGAGGTTCAGGAGTTCAGAGTTAGCCTTGGCTACAGCAGGCTCAAAGCCAACTCAGAATACAGACAACCCATCTCAATGTGGTTGTGTGTGCATGCACACACATTACACACATTGATCCTGGGGCTAGAGATGGCTCAGTGTGCAGAGTGCTCTGGCAGAGGACCAGAGTTCAGCTTCTAGTGCCCATATTGGGCTGTTCACAACTGAAAGTAGCTCCAGCTCCAGGGGATCCAGCACCCTTTTCTGGACTCTAAGGGCACCTGTATTCAAGACATGCACCTGCACACAAACACACCTACACTTTTAAAAAATAATAAAAGTAAATCCTTTAAAAAGACTTCCAAATATCCTCACAGAAATTACTCAAGAGTAATTTTACCAATTCACAATTTATAACCAATTTTTTTTTTCTAAGGAACCCATCAAAACATTCTACAGATTATGGGTTACAGTGATTTCACAACCTGTGAGTCATGACCCCTTTGGAGGTTAAACAACCCTTTCACAGAGGTTGCCTAAGATCATCAGAAAACATAGATAATTACATTATGATTCATAAAAGTAGCAAAATTACAGTTGTGATGTAGCAATGAAAATTATTTTATGGTAGGACTCACCACAACAAGAGGAACTGTATTAAAGGGTCACAGCATTAGGAAGGTTGAGAACCACTGGGTTAGTATTTAGAAATTTAACTACAGGTTAACAAAGGAAAGAATTCTAAAGTAAAAAGGTATTATTTTATGTTGTCAAAGTCACCACCACAGGGTCTGGACGCCTGGTTTTGGCACTCTCCATACTATCATGCTGTTCTAGAAATGCTTTACAGTAAGTAATCATGTTGGCCAGTAAGAATGGCATTTTTAAAGGAGGATATGGGATAGTCTAGATGTCAGGCAGGACACTGCCCCATCTACTGAATACAGAGCATAGAGAATAAGTAGAAAGCAGCTAGAATAGAACTCATGTAACACAAGTAAGTCACTAAAACACTCACATTTGGAAATTCTTTACAAAAATTTTATTTATGATTTTATTTTTTATAAAGGTACATTACATCAGTACTGCAAATAAAGACACATTTTCTCTGAATGATGTTTACCTAATCATCTATTTCACCTCATGATTAACTTCCTATCTTAATACAAAGACAAAACCTTTCTTTCTACTTTGAAAGGGCAGAAAAGGCATATTAATAAAATATGTCCATTAGTTCTTGCCTGGAAACCAGTGGATTCCTATTGGTTGGGCTTAGAAAGCAATTAGCATTTTTTTTTCTCTGACCAGAAGAACTTGAACTTAAATGCAACTTTCTGTAATTTACAATCTCTCCCTAAGTCTCATTTTTTATACACAATCTCTAAAATAATCATTACATTTAAAAACACTCAGGCATTACTTGGAAATGATTAGGTGATCTAAAGTTTTACTATTTCAATAACTTAACAGCTACTTTCTATTAAGTAATCAAAAAATGAAAATTATATGTATTGGGAATGACCCAGTGGTACGAGAATGTGTTCTGAGAGCTGATACATTTTAGAATCGTGTCTCAGGATCAGTCCTTCCAAATACTTAAAATGCTAAGTATAATTTACACAGTAAAAATGATTTGACTTGTTTTCAGTATGAAAGTACTTTTAATTTCTTTACTGCAGGTACAATGGCATCCAAGTCATCAATTTCTGTAATAGAAAAAATAACAATTATAAAGAGTAATTTATTTCTAGTGAAAAGTTCATTAGACTCTACACAGGCCAAGTTCAAACTGCAGCAGTGGTGGTTGCACATGGTCTTCTCCAAGAAAAGCTGGCTGGAGATGACCACTGTTTCACACAGGTGTTCTACAGGGGACCTGTGATGTCCCCTTTGACTCTGCCATTGATTTCATCAGCAGCATAGTCTTGGTAACACATCTAGTTGGCTGAGCTTATATCTTGGTACCTCTTAACTCTCTACAGCTGCATGGGTAAGCCAACATGGGTCCCAACATGCATGCTCCACCTGAAGATTTGGGAATTGATTTCTTCTTAAGGAACAGAGTTCCTTCTTGATTCTTTAGTTGCAGTGTGGAGTGCTTTCAGACCTTCTTTTGGGAGATCTGATCAGTAAGAGGTGTGTGGCATCCCAGGACAAAGCTCAGGGACACGGCTGATTCTGGTCTGCACTTCAGACAAAGCAGTTCAGGTTCTTCAGTGGCTTCTTTCTGGGTTTGATTTTTCTTCTAAGGTATCACATTTCAGTGAGCCTAATCTAGAATTCACCTTCTAAAGCTCCTGCTCATTAAAGAAGCAAATACTTTCCATTATCCAGACACCATCCCTATTAGTAGGTTGCATTTTTCTGACTTATTTTGCTTGGTCATTGTTTATAGCCAATGATAGAACCAATAGTCTCACAGAATAATGCCATTTCTCATGAGAAGGTCTCAAAACAAGAGAGTCTCACAGGGCTGGAGAGAGAGCTGACTCAGCAGTTAAAAGCACTTACTGCTCTTGTAAGAGGACCTGGGTTCAGTTCCCAGCAACAATAAGACATAACTGTCTGTAACTCTAGTTCCAGAGGATCCAACCACCTTTTCTGGGCTCCTCAAGCAACTGCCCATTCACACACTCAGGCAAACACTCATACACATAAATAAAATAAAAAGAAAGTTCCTATCTCTATAGGGTGACTTTTTCCATTCTGTGAATGAATCCTAACCAACTTTTCCTGCAGAGCAGTCAATACTTTCTAGATCCTTCCCACCAAACACCTAAGGGAAACATGAACCCATTGTCTACCAGACACTCTTCTCTCAAGCCCACTGATATCTTAAAATGAAAAGTTCAGCCACCATCAATAGATCTTACCTAAGATTGCAAGAAGATCGTTAGTAAAAGCTTGAAATGCTGGAAAAAATTCCTCATGTTCTTCTAATTTGTTGATAATGCTGTTTAAAAAAATATAGTTTAAAAAAGTTTCTGACTTAGGGTTTTTGCATTTGATTGTTAACAGGTAGCCACAGACAGAACATTTCCAAATAAGAAGAAATTGTCTTGCTAAAATGAATATAAACTTAATGTTCAATTACAGCAATCCTTTCTTTTTAAGATATATTCATCTAGTACTATTTTCCTTTTTTAAAAGCATCTTATTTAGAACATTTGCTAAAAATAGTCTTATCTGCTCAGTATGCTACTAAACATTAAGTATCAGCGGTCAGTAAAATAGAAAGGAGGGGAGCAGCCAATAATGAAAATCCATTAAATATGCAGAGGCTCAAGTGCCAGGCTATATAAGGTTCTGGGAAAACTTGAAGAACATATAGATGATGTGAGGTGCATGTGTGTCTGTGTCTTTCCCTATATTTTACAGTATAAAATTAGTTTGCCTGAAGTTGATGAAAGCTACAATGTCTTGATGAGGATATTTTGGAGTAGGGGTTACTGGAGAGAGAACCAGAGTTTCATGCATCGTAAATACAAGCTCTACCACTGACATATATATCTACCTTAGCTCCATTATATACCAGGCTTTATATTAGTGGTGCCTAGTCTTTTAAAAATTATCCTTAACACTTATCTTCTAAACAAAAAATATATAATTAGTAATTATTCAGTAGTTTTGATAGTGTCCTAGAAATAGATTATAGGTTATAATCCAACTCAGGAATTAATTATAAATATTTTACTTTCTCCATATATAACTTTCCCTGGGAGTGAGTTTCCAACTGCCTCATGAGAGTTTATAAGCCAACAATTTTTATCTTGAGTACACCCAACAGTTTCTCCATCCTGAAGGGTGTGTTACTCTTTAAGGTTATTTTTATCCTCTGGAGGCAGAGACAGGCAGATCTCTTTGTGTTCAAGGCCACCCTGGTCTATACAGTTTCAGGACACCCAGACCCTGTCTCCAAAAAAAAAAAAAAAAAAAAAAAGTCATTCCTGCTAAGTAATTTCTAAAGCTTCAAAGGTCTTTACTTTTCACCATTTCAAGCATTTCAGACACATTTCAAACGAATACCTTTGTAGGTCTTCAGGTCCTAATACTTGTTTAACCTGCTCATTTACATCCTCATTAATCATCTTACACAATTTTCCAACTGTGCTGACCACCACACACAGTGAGGATGAACTGTCTGCAAAAGAGAAGCAAAAATGAAAACATAGGAGATACAGATACACACACACATTTCCAAAATCATTACACTCATCTAACATTTCCTGCTTCAATTACTAATTTTATTTCTGGTGGAGAAAAGATATTAAGATTTATTCTGATTATTTTGATTAGCTTATATATGTTTGTGTGTCTCTGAAAAGGCAGAGGCCAGAAGAGTGTATTGGGTATTCTCCTCTATCACCCTTTGCCTATTTCTTTAAGACACACTGCCTCCTTGAGCCCAAGTTCACATTTTCTTAGCTAGGCTGGAAGCCAGTGGGCCTCAGCAATTGTTTTCATTCTCCTCAGAGCTTGGGTAACAAGTGTTTGTTGGGATGTTGGGATTGAGATCATAAATCTGGTACTTATTATTGCAGACAATGTGTTCTTAGCCAGTGAGCCCTTTCCCAACCCTGGGGGTGACCGTTTTAAGCCAGGGTCTTGAACTTTTAGAAAATTATTTGCCAGGCAGTGATAGCACACACCTTTAATCTCAGCACCTGGGAGGCAGGAAGCAGGTGGATCTCTGAGTCTACAGAGCAAGTTCCAGGACAGTAGGGTGGTTACACGGAAAAACCTGTTTAAAAAAAATTGCATGTGTGTATGTATGAGTGTATGCATGTATGTATGTGTATGCAAGTATTTTTGCACACATGGAAACCAGAAAGGGGTGTTGGATTCCTTGGAGCTGGAGTAACAGGGATTTGGGTGATGTCAGGCTTGTTATAGGGGTGCTGGGACATGAACTCCATCCAGTCCTTATAATTTCACAGCAAATGCTCTTAATTACTGAGCCATCTCTCCAGTCCCTGACCCTGAACTTCTAATCTTTTTGGCTCCATCTACTGAATACAAGGATTCTATATGTGCAGCACCATGCCCTGTTTATGCAGTATTGAGAATCAAATCCAGAGTTCATGCATGTTAAGTAAGCAATGAACCAACTAGGCTATAACTCTACCCCTGGTGTTTGTGATTTGGGTGTTGTTTTTTTTTTTTTTTTGCTTTTTAATTAAAAGAACTTTTGTGGGGGTGTGGTGGTACACACCAGCACTCTGAGATTTTGGGAGCTATAGAACAAAGATCAAGAGTTCAAGGTCAGCATTGGCTACAATTGAGAGCAAGGCAAACACTGTCAAAACAGGACAAAACAGAATCCCACACCTAATTTCTGTTCATTTATTAGGAATAGTTCTTGGATCATCACCTAATTCTAAGAGCTCCTGGAGGTTTCTCACAGCGTTGTTCATCTCTCCAAGCCTGGTGTACACTTCATTCATTCGGGGGTAGACACCATTTAAAGACTGCACATCAAATAGCTTTTGGAAGTGAGAAACAATAGCTTGCAAAGTTTGAAAGTTTGGCATGTTGCTGCTCTGTAAGGAGACAGTAAAAAAGATAGTTCCAACTTGAAATAATATTAGATATTTAATATAAACCTTTAAAATGGGAACATTATATAAGTACCAAGTGTTACCTCTTTCTTGTTTTCAACCTCTTCCAGCATGATATCTACCATAAACAACAGATCTTCTACTTTGACACCTTCATTTTCATCCGGTTTCTTCACATTATGCCAAGGTACCAGTTCTGCAGACAGTATTTTTAAGGACTTATACAAACCCTTTACAACAAAAGAAACTACATGCATTATTGGCTATAAAATACTTCATAGTGTAACACTAATAACACAGTAATCAAGGTGGCTTAAAAAAACGTAACTAAATGACCATCATTATTATATTTTAATACCACTGTCAATTTAAACAAGCCTATATGCTTTAAGCAATAGTGTTATTTAAGTAGTTATACTGTTTTTCAAATTTATTTTTATCAGAGTTGGAAACAGCCATATCCCTAGCTTAAGTTTTAAATATTTGTTGTAGCACCTTTGGATGGAATCTACATACCAAAATATTCATCTTCACTAGTACACAATTTGATGGTTTTCATCTTTCACAGTGGTACAAAATACCACCACAGTCTAATTTCAGAACCTGTCCATCTTCCAAGGAGAACTCCACACCTAGGGCTGGAGAGATGGCTCAGCTGTGTGAGCACTGGCTGCTCTTCAGAAGAGCCATGTTCAGTTCCCAGCACCCACATGACGGTTCAAACCATCCATAACTCCAGTTGCAGAGGATCTGACACCCTCTTCTGACCTCCACAGGGACCAGACATACATGTGGTGCACAAACATAAATACAGGCAACATGTTCACACATATGAAACATTTTACAAATAAAGAAACTCACGCCTACTCAAAGTCCTTTCCTATTCTCCTCCAGCCTCTATAACTACTAATGCACTTCCTGATTATGGATTTGCCTACACTGGGCATTTTATATAAATAAAATTGTGCAGGTAGCTATGTATAACCGACTTCTTTTGAGAATCTCCTGCATTTATTATTAATGGGAATAAATAGACAGCCATTGTGTAAAACAGTACGTAGAGATTCCTCAAAAAAACCACTAAAGAAAAACTGCCACATAGTTTAATAACCCTACATCTGGGAATGTATGCAAATAAAATGAAACTATGTCAAAAAGGTGCCAGTTCTCACGTTACTGAAACACCATTCAGAATTGCCATGATATGGGATCAATGTAGGTGTCTAACAATAAATGAATGGCTAAAAATAAATAGTGTATGTATGTTTACTGTATTCAATGGATATCGGCCATAAAAGGAATATCTGTCATTTGCTGCAACATAAAAAAAAAAAAAACAAAACTGGAAGATGTTATGTTAAGGGAAATAGACATAAATACCCAATGTTTTTACTTATAGGTAAAAGTTTCAAACATTAGTCTCACAGTGGTTCCCAAAGCCTAGGAAGGGTTTGAGAAAGATGGTTAACAGTCACAGGGCACAGTTGGATAACAGAAATAATTTATAATGTTCTCTACCACAATAGAGTAACTAAAGATCATGAAATTAACTATTTTAAAATGCCTGAGAATTTTTGATGTTCTAAACATTGATCCTACTCACTATATGTATTGAAATACATACTATTATTCCTCATATGTGTATGGTTATATGTTAATTGAAAATAAAACATATAATAAGGCTAGGTTTAATGGCACATGCCCTTAATCCCAGCACTAGAAGGCAAAAGCAGGTGGAGCTCTGTGAACTTAAGGTCAGCCTGGTCTACATGTGAGTTCCAGGCTAGCCAGACTTTTATATGAAGAATAAATAGACAAACACGTAGGATTCTATAATATATATTGCTACACTTCTCTTTTCCATTTATCTCTCAAACCTGTTGTTCTTTTAAGTCATGAATCAGACCTAAGGAAAAATATTAACTTGGGAGATGTCTGTCCCAAACCAGAAAGTTCTACATTATAAACAACTTGCCCAGTGGTAGTGGTGCACGCCTTTAATCCCAACATTTGGGAGGCAGAGGCAGGTGGATCTCTGTGAGTTTGAGGCCAGCCTGGTCTACAGAGGGAGTTCCAGGACAGCCAGGGCTATTACACAGAGAAACCCTGTCTCTAACAAACAAAGCAAAAACAGTTAACAACAACAAAGAACTCCCGATATGAGGCATCAAAGGACTTCACATACTTTCTAAGTTGGATCTCAAATCTGTTATACATAGTAGACGCACTACTAAAGGCCATGAATTACTTTAATGGCAGAAAAAACTAACTCTAGCCAATTGCCTCAAGTGTCCTTACAATATTCTAACTATAAAGCTAATTTCTTGTTTCCCCCCATTTCAGAAAACCACACAGTAGTGAGAACTCAGCTCTCTTTGCTAAGCCTTCCTTGGGGCTGTCATCAGAGGGATCTATCTCCTTTTACCAGATACTGGAGTACAAGCCTGTGGATCACTTGCTCGTACTTCACCACAGGTGTCCATCATTATGGCATTCATTTTCTCTAACAATATACCATATAGTTATTTTAAATTCCATGTTTTATCACATTTTGTCCCCGGTTAGTCTGGATTTTATGTTCATGTTTCTGTAGCTTTCCCTGTTCTCATATACATAGAAAGATGACTGTCTATTAATATGCTTCTGCCCCTTGTCACCTTTCTAGTCTAGCCTTGTCCTTCTGTTGGAAAGGCAAGGGCTGTTTCTAGCTCTTCTGAAAAGCAGGAAAGTAGTTAGCACTGTTATCTCCTACAGAGTGGGAAATGCCAGAGTCTCCACAAGTCACCTCTATTTCTTTTCTGAGAAACAAACTAGAGAAATTCAGGCATATAAAATGGTAAATTAATATAGCACTGTCATTCAGTCAAAATGCTTAAATATTATGTAGCTTTGTCTGAACCCTAAATAAAAAAGGAAATAAGATTTAGGCTGACTGCCAAGATTCTTTCCTGAGTTGTAGACAGATAAAATTTTATAAATGAAACAAAAAAAGAAAAAAACAGAAATGTGTACCATAAATAAAGTATTTATTTTTTAAATAAATAAAAATAAAACAAATAAACACCTCTATTAGTCTGAGACTATAGTTATTCTAAATAATTTGGATAAATATTAATTGGGCACTCATGTATCATGAAGATCTTTGAGGTATATAAGAACAAATAAAACTTTTTGTTCCCAAGAAGGTCGCTTGCTTTTAACAAGGTTCTTTGGGTATTAGGACAAAATACTGACAAATACTGTCACTGAGACATATCTTCATTAACTATAGCAGAATTTTGTATGAAAAAAATCTAAAGTTTAAAAGGCACAGAAATGCAATACTATTAAATGATAGCAAATCACTTCTCAATAAACCAATCAAGAAAATGTTATGAACACAAGTTACACAATAAAGAATATGCAATGATCTATAAATCAATACATTTAATTTCCTAGTTGCTTGTTGACTATTACCTTTTCTATTGATTAGACAAATACAGATAAACTTGGTTCTGAAGAGAGAAAAATAAAATGTGAGGACAGGAAAAATATTCCCAATTAAGATGAAAATAAGCACAAGGCATCTGAGCATGTGCACAGATCAGGAAATGTGCAGCATAAATGTCAGCAGGAGGGAGACAGCAGAATATGCAAGAGCTTACAAGGACAAAGGTGGAGCCACTACAGATTCTTAGTGAGATAAAGACTAACATCTTCTACGGTAGGGCTTTAGAGGAGGTAAGTTTAACAATAACAACAAATTTACAAGACTGGAAATATGTAAGGCTGGGCATGGTGGCACATGCCTTTATTACAGCACTCAGGAGGCAGTTCAAAGCCAGCCTTGTCTACACAGTTAGACTCTGTGTCAAAAACAAAATGGAACAAAATATATAAGCAGCAATATTCCAATTTTAGAAAAGTATCATTGGCTTTATAGTTAAGAACAAGAGCTAAGTCCAATAGATTTTCAAACCATGTAAAGAATATTCAACTATTTACCTTTAAGGATGTCAGTTCATCTGCCCACATTTCTATTATAGGAACGAGATGTTCAAATCCACAATCTTGAACAATATCTTTATTGAAGTTTTGGGCTCCTCCCTTTCTCTGTTTATAAATAATTACTGGAGCTCGAGGATTGTGAATAATTGAGTTGATGCTGCACAGCACCTGTAGGCATGGACATATCTGCGGTTAACATGTCTGAATCTGACACAGTGAGGTCCGTAAAGGAGTGTATCAGATGCCAACAACATTCTTTGACATTTCTAACTATTGTGGTAATGCAGTCTCATTAGCATAGATGTATGAAATCTTAGGAAAACTAAATAAATTTTTAATAATTTAGGTTTGAAAGCAGTCACTATCTATTATAACCCATGGATAATAATAGCCATCTAGACATCCTTATTGAAGTCTCAACATTTTCCTATTTCTGACTCCTCATATTTAAGTATGGAATTAAGGGGAGTATTCTATCTTGTTTCACAATTTCAATTGAAATTTTAAGTAATGAGAGTTACTAATTAAGCCACACACATTCTACAGAGAAGTCCTGGTCATACAGTCTAATACTTTTAACAAATGCTGTAAGTCCTGAGATGGGCCTCTGAGAGTGTCTGCACAGGGTCTCTAGAGCTAGGAGGAAACGCTGCTCTTCTTGTCTGCCCAGAGCAAGCTGCAGCAAACAGGTGCTCTGAGAACCTGACTTCCGGTGCTTGAAGTTTTTGTTCTGTATTCATTTGTATGTGTTTCAACATTTCACTTCTACTATAAACTCATCTATTAATATGAACTGAAAAAATAATATTATTCTCCAAGTTATGAATCAAAGCGGGGAGACAGTCCTCTTTCCCTGGCACCAAATGTCAGAAAGGTAGTGGGTGAACTGAAAGATGAAGGGAGTTGACACTACTTGAGCTTCAGAAGATCATGGGCAGTTTCATGATGTTCACACTATGTTTAGATGCATGATGCCCACTTTGAGGTTATTTATAAAAATGACTGCAGCTATTTCTTGCCCTTGCTTTACTGCATCTTTGCATCATGACTTGTAGTCTCTCCCATCAAAATGTAAACAACTATTTTTACCCTTTGCATCTGGGCTGGTCTTGGGTCTTGCTTTTGTCCACAGAATTTACTAAAAAGAATGTCATGCCAGTTTGGGTCTTCAAAATATAGTTTGTCTTGGGTTTCTGTTTGTGACAGGTTTAACAGCTTAGCTCACTCTCTAGAGGCTCAGCTGGACCAATGGGAGGAACTGCAGCCCTCGTCATTCCTTCCTGAGATAGCAAAGTGTGCATCCCTTAAAAGCCGGTCTACTCTGGACAGCCTAGAGCCACTATCACACTGAAGAAAACTGACATCACTCATATCTGAACTGAATTCTTCATCTTATCATGTATACCATTTGACTCTCTCTAGATGTCATGAGTTCTACATTAGGTATCAACCAAAGACAGGTAAGATCATTCCTTCAGCCTTGTTTGTTTTTTTCCTTATTTTACTTCTTCAAGTAACTTCAGAACCTTTTGACAGTGTTTTAATGAGGCTTCAGGTTCTGCCAGATGCCATGTGTTTAGGTACTACCTTCCTTCTTGTCCCCACCCTTTCATAGGCAAAATTGGGCACTGTGTGTGGTTTAAAAAACAAAACACACAAAATAAAAGTCATTCCCCACTTATCAACATCAAGTCTAGCCTACTTAAAAAGTAAATCCTCGTCGAGTATGACGATGAGGGCCAGGGAGATGACTTGCTCACCACCAAGCTGAGTTTCGCTCTCTTCATGTACACCTAGCGCCTGTGCAAGCACAGATGAGCACATACACCTCCCCCGACATGAATAGAGTATGAAGATGAGATCAGCATTTGATCTTGAATTCTGTGCTATACATACATCACGCTACAACTAAGTCTCCTGGTAATATGATTTCAGAGGTTATTTAAATGGCTTTCAGTTTTCATGAAAACATATTTCACTGTTTCATTTCATATATATGTATGTATATGCATATATAAATATATATAAACTCATGATTTTAATGGAAGAGTTAATTCCCCATCAGAATTCTTACTGAATTAATAACCTCTTTGATGACTGGTAGCAAAAGATATAGTAACAATGGGGAAACCATAAAATGGCTTCAATTTCCACAAAGATAAGAGTTTTTAGTAGAGAAGCAGTAATTTCATGTCATTTAGAGTTCACAGATACTGATAACTCCCTGTGTTATTCTTGTTTAAAACATTCTAAAGGTAATCAGAGAACAAGAAAAGTTAAGATAAATTAAGCTAATTAGTTAAGTTAATTAATTAACCTAGAAAAGAATTTAAAGGGCAAGAAACTGAAGAGTAGCCCAAGCAGACCTCTAATCCTAGCACTCAGGAGGCAGAGTTCAAGGCCAGCCTTGTCTGCACAGTGAGATCTTGTCTCAAAGAACAAAACAATAAAAATTAAAAAGGACAGAGAAACACCTGCCAATCCAGCAAATGTCAGAAAAAGACAAGAAAACCAAAGAGAAAAGCAGGAAGCCAAGTACATGAAAGGCAGTAAGATGTCAACAGTAAGAGAGAAGTAACAGCCGTCTCCACACTCAAGGCTCTCAGACTGAGTCCATGAGAGCGAGTGAAAACCCAGTTACATCCTCATAGAGAGACAGATAAAAGAAAATTCTCACAACGTTGCCTGGATCTTATTCACAACAGCAACGGAAGTCACTACATACCTAGAAAATAGACTTGACAAGAAATACACCAAGCTAAATTTAAAATATACCACACTTTACTGAAGGATATAAAAGACCCCCCCCCCCCAAATTAGAGATGTGTTTCTGAATGGAATTATTTGAAATTATAAATTACATTTCTCCAAATATTAATAAAATCAATCATATTTCAATTCATCCTAATGGGATTTTATTTTAATAAGTGCTCATCCAGAAGAGCAAATTTGTTCAAATATATCCAAGCAAAAAATTGTTAATTTACTCGAATAGTTTACAAGCCTATATAAAGTTACAGAAGAGCTTGTAATCAGTAAAGGAAAGGGACAGACTACAGAATCTATGAAGAAATGGACACATAACACACTAATATATGACAGAAATGTCAGATCAATAAGTTAGAGGGAAAAAATTAGGACTGCTAATTCCAATGTGTACAGAAGGCAAGTACAAGAAACATACTGAGGATGGAGCTGTAGCTAATTAAAAGGCACATGCTCATACCTGAGGAGAGAAACCCGTAATTCTGCTCTGATAACAGAAAGAAGAATTAAAGACTTTACAAATTCACTCTCTTAGTGTTCAAAATGTTAGTAATTAAATGTAAAGCTCATGGCCAAGTATGGTGATGCACATCTTTAATCCCAGCACTTGAGAGGCAGAGGCAGATGGATCTCTGTGAATTTGAAGTCAGCCTGATTTACGTAGCAAATTTCAGGACAGCCCAGAATTTCAGAGAAGGACCCTGTCTTAAACAAACAGAGAGAGAGACAGACAAAAACCTCTGGGGAACCAAAAAACGTTTAAGTGCAAGTCCACTTCATTCAATAAACTACTAGGTTTAAACTATAAGACCAGTAAGGTTATTTTTTTTATATCACATAGATAATTTATGCCAAATCTCTGAAGATTAACTTACATAATAACAATACTAACAAATGGAATGATAAAAAGATACATAGCTTCAATTGGGAGAGTAAAGAATTACAAAAATCTTAATATAGTTACACAGTGCTTACACTGTACTATTATAATTATTATAAAGAGGATGTGGGTGGGATATAGGAAAATACTATATGTCTTTGTTTTCTGTTGCTGTGATGAAATATCCTGAAAAAATCAAGTTTGGGAGAAAGTGTTTCTTTGGCACTCACAGTTCCAGAGGGACACAGTCCAAGGAGGGATGAGGCAGCAGGCAGTGAAGGCTTGGGGGCAAGAGCTGGAGACAGGCAGAGTGGCACTGCATCCACACTCAGGAAGAAAAGAGTGAGCAAGGAATGGAGCCAAGCTATCAAACCCAAGACCTGATCTCAGTGGGCCAGCAAGGCTCCACCTCCTAAAGGTTCCATACCTTTCTAATTGGCTGGAGATTACATGTTCAAACACATGAACTTATAGGGGACATTTCACATTCAAGTCACAACAATGCCATTACATAGGGGATTCTGCAGATTTGTACATCCATAAGTATTACAGACCCAATTCCCCACAGACACCAAAAGCTGCCAGTAAACACATCCTTTACCAAGTGATAACAAATTATACTGCAATTAAAACCAAGGATCATCACAAATAGCACTCTCTTCATCGGCTACTCATACCTGAAAGTATCTCTGGTCAGTCAGAGCCTGCTGACGGCTATCTTTGCAGGGCTCCTCTCTTTTCTCCACGCCATCAGTCTTCTTCTGACCAACAATCTCTTGTAATCTAAAGGAGGAAAAAAGTCAGGATGATAAAAATGCTTCTTAGATAAGATTAAAATAATCTGGGTGGCCAGTGATCCAGCTGGCCACCCAAAACCTTATGTCCTTTTACTCATATGTGGGTGTGTGTATGCACATGTGTGAAAACTTCAAATATGCATGCATGTAAAATATAAGCCATACTGTCTACTGCACAAATTGTATTTGGTATTATTAATAAAAGCTCAAAGCCTGACATTGGAGAAAATCTGAAATATCAGAGATACAGAGAAGTCCCAGCCAGTTCTTACCTAGCCAACTCCTCAGGCTGAAAAGGGTAGGTCCTGTCTCCATAAATCCTCAGACTCAGTGCCTCTGAGTCCTCAGTGGAAAGGGTATCTGGGTCCCAGGCAAAGGCTGATCTTCTGCCTTTTGCTCTTTCTTTCTCCACCCAGCCATCTCAATTTTTAGTTCAACTTTCCTAGAACTAAAATTAAAGATGTGTGCCGCCACCGCCTGGCTCTGTTAGGCCTTGAACTCACACAGATACAGAGGATTTCCCCTCCCCGAAAGTGCTGAGATTAAAGGCGTAGGTCACCATTCTCTGGCTCTTTCATGGTTTGGCTCTGTGGGTGGTTCTGTCCTCTGATATTTCAGGCTATTTTTATTAAATATATAAATATATCACACAACTGTCCCTGGTAAAGTCCCTTCCAATAGATGGCAAGTTAGAAGTAATCTCTGAAAACACAAGCTCCCCTAGACCAGGGGCATCCCTCTAGGGACAGGGCAGGGTGAGAAGAGGCATCTATCTCTCTGATGCTCCCATTTGCTGATGCTTTCAGATGGATTTGACCCTATCTAAGATCACATTAGATTCTCTCCCCTGCTGTGTTTCCTAAAACACTGAATAAAACTGACCCACAGAGTCTTAAAGAAAAGTTTCTTTTTCCCCTGTGTAGACCTGGCCACTAAGTCCATTAAGTTACTGACAATCCTGGCCTCCAGAAGCTGTTTAAACTGTAATACCATCACCCTGCTCAATCTGCTTTGTGAGCAAGACAGAAAAGGAGATCTCGCATGTCCAATTGTCCTTTAACTTGAAGGACCACCCTGAATCAGCCCAATCATGTAAAATGCACCCCCATACTTTGCTGTGATATATTCTAGTCCAAAAAGGAGCCAGAGGGCAAGGGACAGGTCTTAACCTCTACAAAGTATCCAAATCCTCCAATTCATGAACTGCCCAGCATGACTGTTTCTGTCCCTTCAAATTTTCTTGCTACCCATCCGAGTCTGCAGCCTTTAGAAAGACAAGACCCCTCCCCAGTGTGGAAATGTCCCCAGGTGGACAGCCACAGTACACTGCCCCCCTCTCTTTCACAGGAGATGTTTTCAGTTAGGCAGAGGGGAATCTGGGACAACATCTGTGCATGGCTCTTTTTCTCTGTCTAAACTAAAGGAGAGATCTGGGGAGCTTTGATGGCCCACTTCAGTATCTCCAAACCTTTGAAGAGTAAGCCAACTTTATGACTTAGCATGCTGTTGTTAGAATAAACTCTAACATTTCTAGAGAGGCATCCATGCTGGAAATAATTTTTACACCTCCATGGAAAGAATGCTATCCCCCCAACTTTCCCATTGGTAATGAGACAATTCTAATCTAATCTTAAATTCAATCTAGAGGATCAGAGGACTGTGATCAAGGGACACCCCTTTACTGTAGCAGCCTTAGAAGGTCTCAGAAAGTTGGCAATTAAGCCTTAAACTATGCCCAACTGACTACAGAATGTCAGAAGGAAAGGAGACTCCCATGATGTTCTTCCAAAGACTTCAAGAGGCTGTAAAATATATACTGTTATAGAACCAGGGTCCCAGGCAGAGATCATTCAACATGACATATGCCCCCCCACTTGATTAGCCACACATATAACTCCAAAAATTGGCGATTGAACCAGG
Source organism: Phyllotis vaccarum (assembly GCA_033318265.1). NCBI lineage: Eukaryota > Metazoa > Chordata > Mammalia > Rodentia > Cricetidae > Phyllotis > Phyllotis vaccarum. The sequence continues at coordinate 110,740,936 of JARWLC010000004.1, forward strand.
TAAGCTATTGGATAGTTTGATCCAAACTACTACACTGATATTTCAATAACTGGGACCAGGAGGAGAGACAAAGGAATAAACTGCTGATAGCCACGCAGGCGAATCTTCAAGAAACACAATTAGTATTGTTAAGAATGCTTTTCTTATGCAAGCAGGAAGTTTATTTCAGGTGAGAATGCTCTCAGAGACAAATGGCTCCCCCAGGATCCTTCCCTTCTTGTCAGGAATCACTAGAAGATTAGATGCCCTCCCAGATCAATGAGGACCAGTCCAGCTGAGGAATCCTGAGAAAGTCTGTTAATGGGGAGATCTCTGTCTCATCACTTCTTTTTAGTAATCCCCCAATCTCTTGTTACTCCTTGAAAAAGAGATCTCCTGACCAACTGGACACTATTGTCTGCTGCTAATAGAATCCAAATTGTTCAAACAGCATGGACAAATGGGGAATTAATAGGGAAGGCTAGGATCAGCATCCCTGTGGTCATTCATTTTATAGATCCTTTCCATTTGCATCAGACACAATATCCTTTAACACCAGAAGTAATGGGCTCATCGCTATAATTAAAATACTAAATAAATAGGGATCATTAATTCAATGATCAAATCCATATAATATTCCTATCTTGAAACTAAGGAAGGGAATCCAACAAGTGAAGATTATTAGTTCAAGATCTTAGACTCACCCATGGAGCAGTTGTTCCTCGTCCTCAGTAATTCCCAACCCTCCACTCTTCTGATTCACATTCCCCCTTGTACCATTCACAACTTTTATTAGTAAAGATGCTTTACATTGTACTTCCATGCACAGCAGCAGGCAATCCCCCTGGGCCTTACAAGACTCTACTCAAAGGGCTGGACAGATCACACAGACTATGCTCCTGCAAAGGTTTCAGGAAGGTCAACACTCTTTTTGGCTGGCCCTCTTCTAAGATTTAATGGAATGGGCTCATACTGGACCACACTATTCCAATACAGAGATGATCTTCTTTACAGGCTCTCCAAGGAGATTATTTCTTGGGCTTTGTAACCTTTAACCTTCTTGCAGAAAGAGCTAAGGCATAAGTATATCGGACCAGAGTTGCGTATCCTAGTCATGTCCTAGCAGAAGGACCCTGAGTCCTGGAGCTAGAACAAACTTAATATGTCCCAGCCTTCCCATTCCCCGAGCCTAAAATAACTGAGGGCCTTTCTGTGAGTCAAGGATATTATACAATTCAGATCCCAGGATATGGTGAATTGGCCATGTCTCACTTTCAAACCTCCGAATCCCAGAGGGCTTTTCCAGAGAAAGGAGGCCTTAATTAGAGCACTAGGACTGCTCTCACCCAACCAGACTTTCATCTCTATGTAATAAAAAGAGACACCCTTGGGCAATAACACAATTTCTTGGTCCCTCACCCTACAAAGTGCCAATAGACGGCCTAGCTCTTTTTAGGTTGTAGCCTCAGTAGGACTTCTAAGCACCAAGGCTCAAAAAACTTATCTTTGGATGTCCCCACATAGTCCACACTCTGATTGAATTGGAACATTTCATTTCAAAAGGGAACTTAGGGCTATCTGATAGCTGACATACCCAGCCCTTGTGGTAGACAGATCAGATATTCTTCTTAGGATCTGGTAAAGCAAACAAAAACAAAAAACTTAACTCTGCCAACTTTCCTGCCATAAGGGGAAGGGAAATCACTTCATTCAAGCAAAGAGGTCCTAACAGAAACTATGCAGCCCAGCTGATCGCACAGATCAACCTTTACAAAATCCTGACTTAGTAATCTATACAGATGGAAATTCTAGCACTAAAGATATGCAGGGTATACAACAGCTGCTGGTTTTGGCACCCTTACTCAGGATGACTATCCCAGAACTTTGATGCTCAGCTTGCTAAATTGATAGTCCTTACCAAAGCTTAGAATTAACACCAGGAAAAGAGTCAGTAAGTATACAAACTCCAAGTACTTTCCCAATTCTTTATGCCCACACAATATAGAAAGAAAGGTGTAGTGGACTTATGATGTTACATTGTAAAAAAAGTGTCCTGCCTATTAGTTTAATAAAAAAATGCTGATTGGCCAAAAGAAGACAGGAAATATAGGCGGGGCTACCAGACTAAGAAAACTCTGGGAACAGGAAGAACAGAGCAGAAATGCCAGACACACCAGAGAAGCAGATACAGAGGACAATTATGCTGCTCTGATAAAAGGTACCGAGCTGCATGGCTGAACAGGATAAGAATCATGGGTTAGTTTAAGAGTAAAGAGTTAGCAAGTTATATGCCTGGGCCCCACCCAGGTCAATCAGTGTACAATTAATATAAGTGTCTGTGTGTTTCCATGGGACTATGGGACTGTGGCTCTGAAAGTCCAGGCCATGAGGCTAGGCTGGAAAATCTGGGCCAGAAACATAATAAGAAAAGGGGTGGGGGTTGCTGACGACAGAAGAAAACCCCATCAGACAGTCTCAAGAGAACCTTAAGCTTGTAATCCTCTCACCCTCCCTGGTATCTGTGTTTAAACTACTATCTTAGGCATCAAATAGAAAAGGACCATATATAGTTAAAGGGAAGGGGAGGGGAAGATTTAAAAGCCAAGAGCACGACACTGAGTCATGGAAGGAATCCCTGCTACCCTCTAAAAGATCCACATATTCCTCTGAGGAAATAGCCTTTAGTTGTCATTTTGATTAAATATGGTGGCTTTCTCCCACTGACCAGTTGCTATTACCCAAATCTCTCCTGACAGAAAGTTTAAAAATCTCTTTTTTAGATGTTATCACTTAGGAAGGAAAACACTCTTCTAGCCAGAAAGTGTTTTAGGCCAAGGTCTCAGGGAGATAATCCAATAGGTGGCACAAAGATGTGCAATATGCTAGAAGATTAACCTATCAAACAGGAACCTTCAGTCCCCAGGGACCCAAAGACAAGGACACTCTCTGGGAGAAGACTCTCAATCTTACTTCATTCAAATGCCAGGAGGGCTTAATTCTAAATCCTTTTAGTTTTAGTGAATACTTTCATGGACTAGATAGACCTTTTCATACAAAATGCAAAGAACAGCAGTCATGGTTAAGATTTTACTTACAGAAATAATCTCTTGATTTGGGCTTTCTAAATGCCTCTAAGTGACAACAATCTACCTTCAGGCCAGAAGTCACTGAGTGGCTCACTTAACACTTTAAGAATTCAGTTTCACCTACATTGCACCTAGTATCTTCAACTGTCAGGCAAACTGGAAAGGCTAATGAACTTTTAAAGAAACATTTAATTAAGGAATCTCAACATGGAAACCAGACCTCCTTAGACTAAATTACCGCTAGCTTTAATCAGGCTTAGAAACACCCCTAACTATCAAGGCTGAATCCTCTTTGAGGGACTACATGGCAGGCCACTTCTTACCAGTGATTTGCTGCTGGACCCAGAAATGGCCAGGCTAATTTCTCATGTTGTCCAATTAGCAAAATTCCAGAAAATACTGTTAGGACCTTCAAGCTGTGATCCCTCAAGAGAAACAACAGAGATTCCTCTTCTGCCCTGGGGACTTAGAATGGATGCCTACGTCCTGTTCGCCTATCCTCACCCACAGCAGCATCAACAGCAGGACTGGACACCTGGACCCATCACACTAGCCTCAAGCCTCAGACTCCAAGCTCTGATAATCCTCAGCTCCCAGTGGATCCTAAGACCAAGACCAGTCATTCCAGTTACTCTTGTAAGCCACTAGGAGACCTTAAGCTGCTCTTCAAGCATCCACTTTCCAACTAAAGAGAAATTCCTGAGTGCAAAGCAGCAGTGTGTATGGATAGCTTTTAATTTATATCTCGCTTGTCTTGGGTTTATCTTAGTTTGTGGTGTCACTTTCCCCATAGTTCAGGAGGACTCCTAAAATCACTCTGCTTTACTTCCAGGTGAGTTTTTAAACTACTCTAACACCCACTCTCCTCATATCCCAGTGTCTTCCTATCTAGGAACCTAATATTTTTTAACAAAGTTCACAGACCTGAAAAAAAATCTCTCTCCAAAAATGGAAGTTCTTTCATTATCTGATTTGAATCAAATATAGCACTGACTCAATTTTTGGAGTGAAAGGGAAATACTCTAGATCTTTATAAAGGGGACTATTTGAGGGGGCGGCATTTTTTATTTTATATCTGGAACTCCAATTAATAAGGCAGTATCTTTTGGAAATTCCTTTAATACAGACCAAAATAAAATATCTGGTCCTCTCTCTTCTGCTATGGGAGATACAGGAGCAATACGGATTGGACAGCAGTCTCACTATTGTGTTGCTATTGACAACATTCCTCCAGAAGCCTCTAAAACCCCCCTCAAGGGCTGGGAAAAATATGCAAGGTCCATTGTTATGCCATTCATCGCCCACCAAATTCCTAGCCTGTGGCTGTGGATAGATTATTGAATTCCCGATAACACAAAAGTCTCAACTTGTTGGAGTGACATGGTAGACCCATATCCCAATGAGTACTAATAGCATCCTCAGGCCTGGAAGGCTCTGGGAACCTTTATGGCACATTCAGACCTCAGCCTACCTGGGAGTCACTTCTACTAAGTTAACATCAGGACATTTTGAGATTTTGGCTTTATACCCATTAGGGTAATCAAGCTAGTGCATTTCCATGGAGCCAATATTTTCATTGGACTTCCCAGAACTTGTTTACAATCCAACAGAAAAGAGCTCTTTTTGGTAAAGTAGGCACTAGACTCATGGAACAAGTTACATGGGCCACAACAGAGGGGAGACAATGTCTAGAAAAAGACATAAGGTAGAGTTATTATTTCAGCAGGAAACTGGAGGATGGGAAACACTCCCACACAAAAATGTTAGCCTGGTAGATTGGCTACTTACACTAAGCAGGCCTTACAAAACGACTCTCTAACCGAAAACTGGGTAAAGACCTGCACCCAAACTCAACAGGGACTATTAACTATGCTGATGCAGACAGAATCAGAATTAGTTATGGGACAATAGCAAACCATCCTTAATGCAGAGGAACACATGAAAAACCTCTTGGAAAACCATGGGGACTCGGGCTCTGAAAAATAATAACTAATAAATGCACCATGAGTCAGTGTACTTTAACTGTCCAGGCTCCCAGATTAAATGAATCAAGCAAGTATCCCATCGTACAATTAAGTGGGCTAAGGGAAAGTGAAGAGGATATCTGCATAGTGCCCACTGGACAAAGGTGGGCAATCCTCCAAAATGAGTCTCAATGGAACTTTATTTTTCTTAGTGAAAATAAAGAGGTGGTATCTGGCTATGACCCCAAAAGAAATGGAATTCTGATTTTTCCCAGGTCTGGCCCTTAGTCCCAATTCCAACTAGAAATGATGTTTGGTACATAGGGAAGGAAATATTTTGCTGTGGGGGGTACATAATAAAACGTAATGTGATCAGACTTCTATAAAAAGACAAAGCACATACTCCCTCACACTGGAATCTGGTATAATAACAAAGAAATAAAGCAAATCTACTTAAGGACTACTAATAAGACCTATGATAACCTTGATGTCCAAGATAAATCTTTCCTAGAGCTATAACACCTCATGGCATTAAAATCATGGCACACAATGGCCTAAGACTCAATTAGATTTGGCAAATAATAAGGTAAGAAAATTTCTCCTGAGAAGACAATAGGCAATAGAACACCCCCACGAGATTCAGTTAACAGTGGACAAGGGAGAAAATGACATCCTTGAGTTTGCCAATGGCCAACCATGACAAGGTTCTGTGGCTAGCTATCATGCGTGTTTCCCTCATCAATGACCTTACCTAAGATACAATGAACAGTCCTTCTCACTACCTTCATTATAATGCTCTTAATCCTATTTAATAAATGTTTTAGATGTCACCAAAAATACCAGGAACATAAGACAATGAAAGAAAGCCATCGTCACCAGGAACTAAAACAACAGGTCAATCCACTGCATGGAACTTTCTGCTATGGTTTCCTAGACAGCCTCCCTCCACCCCATTGCTATTTTATAACTCCATCCATTCTTCAGCTGGAAGCGGCAATGAGCAAATGATCAACCATCGACCCAATCCCCTGAATGCAGTTAAGGTTACCTCCTGACAGGGGTTAATGAAAGAAAGTAGGAGTTCGGTCATTCCATGTTAGGTAGATGGTGAGGGAAGAGGAGCCCTGGAGAATGTTAAATTGATATATCCTAAAAATAGATGCTGGATATCATGGAGTAGAGGTCATGGCCAAAAATTAACTCTTCTATTCCAGCACACCCACATCACAGAACAGGTACTTATGAAGATATGTGCAGAGAGTATAAGGTGTTGTGGAATGTCTTTCTGTATGCTGTGAATATCATTCCTTTTAATAAAGGAATAGTCTTGACTTATGGCAAGCATCTTAGAAGTAGGCAGGGAAGTCAGAGCATAAATAAAGGGGTATGAGGATGGAATTAAAAGAGACACTATCCAGCTGCCCAAGAATCAACATGTAAAAGTTAACACAGGTGAGCCACAGGCTACGTGGCAGGACAGATAAATGGAAATGGGTTGAATTAAGATACAAGAGCTAGCTAACAAGATGCCTGAGCCATAGGCCAAGCAGAAGGTAATTACTATCAGTGTCTGAGTCATTTGTGGGGGAGAGGGAGTGGGCCCAAACAGTGGAGCTAGGATGGGCCAGAAACTCATACTTCAATAAGGCACATGGACAATGTCTCAATACTTCGTGGATCCAGAGCCTCAACTAATCAAGTAATGGGTGCCTATTACCCAACCCCTGAGCTGAAAAATGTGTTGTCAGGGATCCAGTCAAGCTGGTAATGGAGGTGCTAAGTGACTAAATATAAAAACACAAAGACAACCTGCAGACCCCAGACCCTAAGGCTCTCCTTTCTAAGAGTCTGTTTGCACCTGCTACTTTTTGCTCTGATTAAAACATTAGCTCGGCTACACTTTGAATCCTTTACTGCCTCTTAATTATTGAACTGGTGGGAAAAGATCTCAACTGCTGCACAGGTAATAAGGCATGTGGTGCTCTACCCACTGAACCACCCCACGAGCCCTCATCATCATCACCATTATTATTGCATTTGTGCTATACTGAAATTATCTGTTCTTTCATGAGCCTCCCTTCATGCCATCTCTATGGGTTCAGGGACCTTTTCTATTTGGCTTATCATTGCAACCCCAGTGTCTAGAATGCCACATAGATGGTAGGAAGTCCTACTGGAAAGCCAGATCACTCAGGACAGGAGGAAGGATATTCTATGAATAAACGCAACCTTTACAGACATTCCCTAGACTTCTGCTCAATTTTTCTCCTTCATGCAGGTGGATACACAATGAATCCCTCCTTGCCCCTGTTTGCCTTTCACTGTGACAGTGTTACTGTGGGGAAGGCACTGAAAACTGAATATACACTAATAATCATGTGAATCAATATACTAAATGCATATACTAACAGTTTTCAAAATAATCCATCCCAAAGCTTCGCAAGTTACTTTAAGTCCTACTCTTTTTAATCAAAGAGCATAAATACCGTAAGGGAATAGCATCACTACTCGAAATCATCATTTAAAAGTATCCCTGAGACCCCACTTTTCAAAGCAGGGGAAGGAGTTAAAGGCGGTAGAAAGAACTGGCTCACTAAAATTTTCAGATCATGTTGGGGAGGCACCTGAGAGGTACCCTAGCATGCATGCTCAAGGCCCTAAGTTCAATTCTTAGCACAAAAATTAACATAAAAATTTTCATATCGCAACTAGCTACAATAAAAGTATAGGATCCGCTATTTGCAATTTCATTGTTTCTCATGCAATGAGATAATTTTAGAGATAATTTTCCATTACAATCTTTTTCTTTGAGGTGAATGTAATGCCAAGTCTAGGCCCAGAAAGACAAATGTTCTATGTTCTTTCATATTCCTAACTTCAAATCTTTTGTGTATTTTGAAAGTAAGACATTAAAAGAAAGAGGACAGTAGATCACAGGTAAAATGAAAGTGAAAGGTGGAATAATGTGGGCATGAGGCTTAATCAAGGAGGGGCACACAGTATGGCATCACCAAGGAGCTAGGAAGGCTGACCCAGGAAAGCATACATGAAAACCCATATGGACGTATACTACATTACATATACTGCCTTACAGCCCAGTTTTTAAAACTGTAGGGACAGAAGAGTTAAATGTAAAATAAAGAAGACAGAACTACTGGGTGTTAAGAGGTCAGGTGGAAAGGTGGGGCCAAAGAGAGAGCAAGTTAACTAAACCAAAGCTGTATGAAGAAGCCTTTGGAAGCCCACTAGATGGTTTGAAATCACAACTTAAAATTTTTTAAATGGAAATATCCTGCATGGATAAACAACACCACTTCTGGAATACATCGGTAAAAGAATGGAATATTTTCTAGGGACTAATGGTCAGGAAGGTCCTAGAGGCCTTGAAAACAGCACAGGCTATTCTCATAGCCCCTGGTTACCCGCCAACTATTTGGCAAGACTCCCAAAACCCTATTGCTGAAGACACAATACACTTCAGCTGCAGGACATACAGAAATAAATCTCAAAGCAACCAGGAAACTTCCTAATGCTGGCTAGCTTTCATAGTGCCAGAAGTGCTATTTAGGTTCTGATGAGGAAAGACATCAATGATCCTAATCTGAATGCTGCAGCACTGACCTACCAGAAGAGATAAGCCTGCTGGTCCAACAATGGCATGAGATAACAGCTTTCTGGATGAATTTGAGGCCTGTTCCACACGAGGGAACTTCATGCCTTCAAAAGTCCATGACTCAGGAGTCAATGGCCTAACCTGCCATTGTTATTTTGGTAAAAGATCTTACTGTCAAAACACTGTCTAAATACCTATGCTTATACCTATAAACCTGAGATGCTCTCAGCTTTGATCAAAGTAGTTTCTTTTGGCAGTGGGCAGCAGTCAATGGAAAGAAACATAACTGGCCACGGTGCTGAGAATCAGAGACTGAATGCTCAGCCCTACCCCACACTCCCGCACTCCAGGAACAAGGCAGAAAGAAAGGAAGAGCCAGATAATGATGGCGGGTGCTGTGAAATTCTGTATCCTGGGCATGACATCACAGCCATGAGCTTAGACACTTTAAGCTAGACAAGACTCCAGCATAGACAAGCTAGGGGATCTCCAGGCCCCACCCTTACTACTACTGGTAGTTAGGATGCTGGGAGAGAATCATTCCTTTTGAGGATGTGGGACATCAACAAGATCCCCCTGCTTCAGTGAACAAACAAACCCATGCACATATATATGGGAGACACCAACTGGACTCAGAGGTTTTCTTTAAAACACAAAGTTAGGGGCATGTTAAGGAGAAGGGAGCTGTAAAGGGGAAATGATGTATATGATCATATTTCGATATCTGAATGCATGAAATTCTCAAGAATATATAAAATTAAAATAGCCAAATCCAAATTGCTTTTAAACTGTTAGAAATATCCCTTTTTTTATTGCTTATTTGTTTTTTAAGACAGAGCTTTGCTTTATAGCCCAGGCTAGCCTCACATTTGTGATCCTCCTGCCCGGCCTCCACAGTGCTGGGATTTATAAACTCATGTTAGCATGTCTGGCTCAAAAATACTTGTAATGTACATCTCTCATCAGCCTGAAAATTCCAAGCCAAGGCTGCTGTATTATAATATACAACAACTGATGGATATAAAAGCAAATAATAAAACATATGACCCAACTATAAGCTATAACTTTAACAAAATATAATTACTTCATGCTTTTCTTGAGGGCTTTTTCCAGTTTCTTCACCTGTTGTTTATAAAGCCTTAATTCATGTTCTGTGGGCCTGTAAAGAAGAAATCATGATGAATACATTAAACAATAAATTTATTCAAAAAGATATAGATATTTATCAAAATATATCTTGTATTATCAATAAACACATTAAACTTATTTTAGAATAATTTTGTGTACACTGGTGTTTTGCCTGCATATATGTGTGTGTGTGCCCGATGCCCGTGGCCAGAGGCAGCACCGGATGGACTCTGGAATTGAGCCCAGCCTTCTGGAAAGCAGCCATCACTCTTAGCTGCTGAGCTTCTTCCCAGCCCCTTATTTAAATTCTTAATTCTTAGGTGTTCACTAGACATTTTGGTTTATTCGGTATAATTTCTTATTTAAGGTCTTTATTCACACTTGTGCTGATATGTAACTTGTTTCTGATGAACACATCATCCTCTGTGGTTGGTTTTTGTCAATTTGACACAAACGGAGACCTATCTAGAAAGATAGACTCTTTTAAAAATGTAACTTATTTTTATTTGATTGGTGTTTTGCCTATGTGTATGTCTGTGTAAGGGTGTCAGATGTTGGAGTTAGACAGTTGTTAACTGCCATGTAAGTGCTGGGAATTGAACCTGGGTACTTTGGAAGAGCAGTCAGTGTGCTTGTAACCACTGATGAAAGCTTAAATGAGAAAATGTTTCGATAAAATTGGCCTGTAGGCAGACTTTGGAGTACTGTCTTAATTAATGACTGATGTGGTCCTGGATAACACTACAAAGCAGTCTAAGCAGGCCATGAAGAACAAATGAGTAAGTACATAACTCCATAGCCTCTACTTCAGTCCCTGTCCCAAGATTCCTGCCCTAACTTTCCTGGATGATGGACTATAAACTGTAAAATGAAATAAACCCCTTTCTCCCAAAACTGCTTTTAGTTATGTGTATTAATACAGCAATAGAAACCCTAGCTAAGCCATCCTCATGAACATATTCCTACCTCTCTCATTATCCTAGATGTATAGTTCATTCTTCCCAAACATGCTTTTAAGTTCTTATTTTTGAGATAGTCTCCCTCACTGGACCTAGAGCCCATCAGCTGGTAGGCTGTGGCCAGCCAATGAGCTCCAAGAACTTGCCAGTCTTCACTCTTGTCTCCGGGTGCTGCAGTCACTGATGAAGGCTGCTATCGCTGCCTTGATTTTCATGTGAGTGCTGAGAGCTGAACTCAGGTCCTCACATGACTGCTCAGCAGGAGCCAACTCTCCAGCCCTCACTATAGTTAATTGTAAAGGAAAACAGAACAAGGCTGAACCTGGGCTTGGGGAGATAGCTAAGTCTGGTAAAGTGCTTGGCATGCAAGCACATAGAAGAACCTAAAAGAGCATGGCGGGGTGGGGTGGGGTGGGGTGGGGTGGGGTGGGGTGGGGTGGTGGTGGTGGTGTGCAAACTCACTACCTGAGCACTGGAAAGGGGGTGCTGAAACAGGCAGATCCCTCCAGGTGGCCTAACTGGCATGTTCCAGGCAGGTCTCAAGGAGAGATCCTGTTTCATAAAACAAGGTGGACAGATCCTGAGGAATGACATCTGAGACCAACCTCTTGTTTCCACATGCAGGAGCACAAATGTGCACACACATTTGCACCTGAATCTCAACATGGATTTTTATCTTATTTCCCTTGCTTGCCTAAGCATTCTCATTCTTATTGTCATTTGCCATGAAATACAACCAACCTAAAGGAGCACAAAGTGCTGAGTACTTGGGTTAAGTCTTAGAGCAAGAATGATCTAACCTTCTACAAGGTTAAGAAAAATTTCTCTTACCTGTTTTCCAGATCTTTTTGGAGGTTCAGCTTTTCACCTATCAGTGTGTCAATCTTGGATTTTGATTCCTTGAGTTGATTCTGTAATGACTGCAATGCATTTCACAGTAAAATAAGCAACTCTCCTAGGGATTACTTTGCTTTATAAAAATGTATTTATCAGTTCTCTGGTCTCCATACCATCAGAAGGCCTTTATAACTTGGGGATGCATCCAGGTTTCTGTAGTTTATTTCTTCTTCTGACTGACTGTCATCTTCCATACACTGTCTGTGGGAAGACAAACACACTGCATCTTATGGAAATATATCTTTAGAGAAAATATTAACCCAATCTAATGAGGGTTTAATAACTTACACACGAATTAAAAGTTCTGACTTCCTACTTGTTTACAGCGTCTAGTGTCACAGCACAGCACTACCTAATCTAGGGTGCTCTGTTTTACTTAGAATATGTGAGGACCAGAAAACATTTCATGGGGCACAACAGGGATGGAAAATACTTGTTGAATGAACAAACAAAACACAAAAAGAACATTCCTGGTCTTTAAAAAACACACTGTGTGCACACTGTTTATTTCTTCTAGTACTTTCAATTCATTAAAAAAAAAAAATCAAGAAAATGTAGAGTGTAAGTGAGTAACAATACACAGTGCATAGCACACCTCACCTACCCCTCCATTCAGACTTCGTAGGTTATATAACGCCCCTAAATGCATTCTCTCTGCTAGTGTATTCCTCTAGCTGAAAAGCCTTTGTCTCTGAAAGCTCTGCAGTCTATATGCAAAAGCCCACTCACTCCTCTACCTTTCACTAGTCTTCCCCTTGTCACACTCATGGTCCCGCCTGCCTCAGTTACATTTACCAGCATGAGTATTAATATACATCCTCCCAAGTATGCCATGAGACAGGGCCTCACTCTAACTCAAGTTAGCTGGGGTTCACTCCAGGCTGGCTTCAAACTTGTGCCAATCTTCTTTTTCCTTCACTTCCTCACTGCACCAACCTCCACCTCAGGCTACAGGGAGCTAGGAATACAGCCAGGAGCTACCACACCCAGCTCTATGCCAGTCTTTTCCCTGACATTCTATCTCTGGGATATTTAAATTTGTATACCATGGTTTTACTCTGCCCTACAACCAATGTACTGTATGTCCATATACTTTATGAATATGCTCACTATCCAGTGGCTACATAACAGAATGCTTCAACAAAACAAACAGAAATAATGCTTTTATTGTTTACAAAGCAGTAAAATACAGCCTCAGAGATCTTCATTAAAAGAATTTCAACATGAAGTGGTGAGAAAGATATGAGAGGGAACAAAAATTTGTTGGAAAGGAATGGAGAGTAAATATTTCAAGAATACACTGTATGCAAAAAACAAACAAACAAACAAAAAAAAAAAAACACTGCATATGTGGTGGTTTAAAAGAAAATGGCCCCAAAGGGGAATAGCACCTGCTGTGGCCTTGATGGAATAGGTGTGACCTTGGTGGAAGAAGTGTGTCACTGTGTGTGTGGGCCTTTGAGGTCTCCTATGCTCAAGATACTCTTAATATCACAGTTCACTTCCTGTTGCCTTCTCATCAAGATGTAGTCAGCACCAAGTCTGCCTGCATGCCCACTATGAAGATAATAGACTCAACCTCTGAAACTGTTAAGAGAGCCACCTCAATTAAATGTTTTCCTTATAAGAGTTGCCATGGTCATGATGTCTCTTTATAACAACAGAACCCCTAAGACAGCATGCATAATATGAAATTCCCAGAGGATAAAAAAATATAATTTTGGAAAAAGAACTTCACAATGATATATAGACTTCCAGAACATAAAGTCTCAAAAGCTACAAAAATTTAATTTGTTCCTGGATAATATTCATCCTAGATTACTTTAAAATTATATTATTTATACCTTTGTGTATGCAATTTTCGAAGCTTAGATTCATAGTAATCAATTAGGCAAAGCAATCTAGAAAACAAAATATGTTCAATTACTTTCAAAAGTATCTACTATTCTTTTACATAATTTCAAATTAAAATGAGAAAAGTCAGCACAGAGTGGGGATAGAGAGATAGCTTAGCAGTTAAGAGCATAATCTAGGCTGGAGAGATTGATCAATGAAAAAGAGCAGTGGCTGCTCTTTCAGAGGACCCAGGTTTGATTTCTGGTGCCTACATGGTGGCTTATAATCATCTATAACTCCATTCCAGGAGATCAAATACTTTCTTATGGCCTCCACAAGCACCAGGCTCACATTTAGTACATACACATACATATAGGCAAAATAATCATACATTAAAAAAAATTAAGACTTATTAGCTGAGTAGTGGTGGCACATGCCTTTAATCCTAGCACTTGGGAAGCAGAGGCAGGTGGAGCTACATGAATTTGAGGCTAGCCTGGTCTACAGAGTGAGTTTCAGGTCAGCAAAAACTACAACAGAGAAATCTTGTCTCAAATAAATAAATGTATGTTTACTTCTTTATGTGTGGATGTATTAATCTGTGTTCAAGTGCACATGGAGGCCAGAAGAGGGCATCTGATCCCCTGGAGTTAGACAGTTGTGGACCACCATTTGTGTGCTAGAAATAGAACCTAGGTTCTCTACAAGAACAGTAAGCATTGTCAACTTACTGCTGCCACCTGCCCCCCATTAAAGTGTACACCCCTCTTACAGAGGACCCAAGTTCTGTTTCCCAGAACCTTCTCTAACCTCAGCCCCAGAGGCTGCCAATGCCTGCATTCACAAGCACATAAGCCCACACACACATAACACATAACACATTATTAAAAATAAAATCTTTTTAAAAGTAAGTACAGATTGTCTGGCAAACTTAAAATTTTTCAATCATTCTTGCCAGAAACAAGTATACTAAGCCATATATTTTAATTTATACTAACATATTTATAAACATGTATCAATTTTTTTAAACACAAACTTTTCCTGTCTCAATAATCCTACCTCTGGCAATCTGCCACAGAAATATTTGCCCAAGGCTCAGTGGTCAAGGGTATTTTTACTGCTCTTACACAGGACCTGGGTTGATTCCCAGCACCCACATAGCAGCTCACAACAGCCTGGAATTCTAGCTCCAGAGGATGCAACTCCTTTTTCTAGTCTCTGAAGTCTCCTGAATACATGTGGTGCGCTCTCTCTCTCTCTCTCTCTCTCTCTCTCTCTCTCTCTCTCTCTCTCTCTCTCTCTCTCTCACACACACACACACACACACACACACACACACACACACACACACACACACCCCTAATTTTGTTTAATTGTTTATTTGAGTTTTGTTTTTTGAGACAGGGTCCCACTGTATGGCTCTAGCTGGCCTAGAACTCAAAGATCTACCTGCCTCTGCCTCTCAAATGTTGGAATTAAAGGCATATGCCATTATACCCATTCATAGCTAATATTTTTTAAATGAATAAATTCATTTACCAAGGAGCTGGAGAGAAGGCTCAGTGGTTGAGAGCACTGACTGCTCTTTCAGAGGACACAGATTTGATTCTCAGCATCAACATGACAGCTCACAGCTGTTTATAACCCTAGCTCCAGGGGTGTCTGACACTCTCCCTGGCCACTGCAGATATGGTACCATATCAGGACCAGGAATGTTGGTGCAACACCCATACATATGATAAAAACTTAAAGTTTGGGGCTAGAGGGGTGGTTCAGTGGCTAAGAACACATACTGCTCTTCTTGAGTACCTGAGTTCAATTCCCAACAACCACATCAGGTGGCTTACAACTGCCTGTCACTCCAGCTCAAGGCAGATCTCACATCTGAGCTCTGTGGGCACTTGCATTCATGTGTATATATCCCCCACACACATATAATTAAAATAATAAAATCTTTAAAATGAAAAAAATTAAGTTCAGCTAGGAGGCAGAAGTAGGTAGATCTCTGTGAGTTCAAGGCTGGTCTATAGAACAAGTTCCAGGACAGCTAGGGATACATAGAGAAACTCTGTTTCAATACCCCCCCCCCCAAAAATTTAAAGTTTAACAAATTAATAAATAAAGCCTAGCAGTGGTAGTGCATCTTTAATTCCTGCACTCAGGAGGCAGAAGCAGGTGGACATCTGTGAGATTGAGGCCACCCTGATCTATAGGATGAGTTCCAAGACAGCCAGGGCTGTTACACAGAGAAACCCTATCTGAAAAACCAAATCAATCAATCAATCAATAAATCAATCAATCAATCCATCCCCCAAATATTCTAAGAAAAATTACATTTACACACACACAATGAGAACTGGAAAAAAAATCAAGAGAAAAGGAGACCTCTCTAGCAAAAGATATAACCCCTGTCAAGATAAAAATCATCCAAAAAAAAATCAACCTAGCTCCATCATCATCCTATGTACTAGGCATTACTGTTTATCCAAGACTGTATGAGGAACTCTCTTGCAGAGATGGGCAAACACTCTGTTTTGAGTGACAACCCGCCCTTCCTCCTCTTTGGTCAATCTGTAGATTTCCTTTCGCAAAGAGGTGATGGTCTCCTCTTGCTCCATTCCTTTCTTCTTATACTGCTGGCATTTCATCTGTAAGAAAATTATAAATCCATAATCCGTAATTACATTTTGACATATAGGACATTAATACCTGCGTCATGGTCTCCACTGAGCTGTTTCATTCAATAATCTCATCAAGGCTGTTTAAAAACAGATGCAAGGACTATTAATGTCACAAATGTGAAATCTTATAAAATGAGGAAACTATGCCAACTACTGCATTCAAGATTTCATAATAACTGAGGATTTTAAGAATCTCTATAAAGCAATATAATTTTATATTTCAATGATTTCATGAGACCAAGTTTCTATATAGCCCAGGCTGGCTTCCAGCTTGCAATCCTATTTTATCAGCCACTTAATTGCTGGAGTTGCAGGTGCATACTACCATGCCTTCCTTATATTTAAGTTGAGATAAAAATAATAATCAGGAAGAGAATTATATATTCAAAAAGTTTTAAAGCAACACAGAACAGCTGGATGGTGGTGGTGCACACCTTTAATCCCAGCACTTGGGAGGCAGAAGCAGGTAGACATATATATGCTCAAGACCAGCCTGGTAGTCTACAGAGTGAGTTCCAGTATAGCCAGGACTATCACACAGAGAAATCCTGTCTCAAAAAACCAGAAAGGAGAGAGGAGAAAGGGGGCGAGGTGAGAGGGAGGGGTGAGGGGAGAGGAGGGAGAGAACAGGTCCATAACCAGTATGTGCCTTAGATTTATTTTCTTAAAAAAATCACTTTCAAAACATAATATTCATAGCCAAGCACATTGTCATCCATTTAAAATGTCAAAGTTACTAAAACTTAGCAGCCTTTAGAAGGGAAATAGTCTTAGTTGTTGGTAACACCCCTCTCCTAGAGAACATGAAATATGTAGTAATTCATCAGGCATGACTTCTACAGCCAAGTGATGACGGTGCCAATCTCCCCTCAATATGTAAGTTAGCAAAACCTAGAAACAGTCATTGAGGTTGATATATTTCTTGGCATACATTCATTAGACACAGTGATGAGATTCACAAGAACCATTTTGTACACTATGTATTTTGATCATGCTCACCTCCATATCTTTATTTTTACTCTTCCCCAGTGTTCTTTATTCCCCAGTCTGGCTTCAGCTTTCAAGATGCATGCATGCATGCATGCACACACACACACACACACATACACACACACACACACACACACACACACACACACACACACAATTTTAGTTCACTCATCTCTTGGACACTGACTGATTTCATACTTGACTGTGAATACCTGCAGTAAGCATGGGTGTGCAAGTATCTCTGTGATCATTAACCTAGTCTTTGGTGTATATGCCCAGGAAGGGGATGACTGGGTCATAAGGCAGCTCTATTTTTAGTGTTCTGAGAAAACCTCCACTCTGATTTCTAAATTATACTCCCTTCAGCAAAGGTTCTTTCTTCCCAAATCCTTTTTTATCATTTATTGTTACTTGCCTTGATGACAGGCATTGTGACTAGGGTGAGATAGAATTTCAATGCAGTTTTAATTTACATTTCCCTGGTTGCTAAGGGTGATGGCCATTATTTTTCTATTTATGGGTCACTGGTACTTCAATCTTTGGAGAACAGTCGGTTCATTAATTAGCCTATTTATCAGCTGATTTAGACTGCTTGGGCTTGGTTTATGTTTTGCTTTTTTGAGAAAGGATCTCGCTATGTAGCCTTGGCTAGCCTGGAACTCACAGAGATCCTCCTGCCTCTACCTCCCGAATGCTGTGATTAAAGACGTGTGGCACCATTCTTTCCTCAGTCCTTAAATATTCTAGATAGTAATCCACAACTAGTCTAGTTTTCTCCCCTTCTATTGGTTGTTTCTTCAACCTGTTGGCTGCTTCCTTTCCTGTGCAGAAGCTTTTAAAAATTTATGCAATCTATTATTTCTGAGCTGGTAGAGTCCTTTTCAGAATGTTCTTGCCTATGTCTATATTTTTAAGAGGTTTCTTTTTCCTAGCAGTTTCAATATAGATTATCAAAGTCTTGATTCATTTTGAATTGACTTTTGTATGGAGTAAGATTTGAGGTTACAGTTTTATTCTTCTACATATGGATATCACATTTCTCCAATGTATGTAATTGGCATCTTTGCCCAAAATTCAATTGGGTTTAGGCCTAAATTCTGGGTTGTATATTCTATCTCATTGATACACATATTTTTGTGATAGTACAAAACTGTTTTGTTACTATAACTTTGTAGTTAGAACTTAAAACCAGGATAATACTATTACCAGCATTATTATTTTGCAATCAGAATTGCTTTCACTAGCAAGGGTCTTTTGTGCTACTGTACACATATGAGGACTGTTTATTCAATTCAGTGAAGACTGCTGTTTGAATTTTGATGTGGATATAGAAATTGCTTTTGGTAATATAGCCACTTTCTAATTCTACCAACCCATAAACTGAACAGAGTCTTTCCATCATCTAGTGGGTTCTTCGATCTTTCTTTTCAGTGTTTTGGCTTTCATTATATGGTTGAGGAGAAGGCTCAGTGAGTAAAGTATTTGCCAAGCAAGCAGGAGAACCTGCATTTTGAGTCGCCAAGCCCACACAGAGACAGGTGCAGCTGCATTCATCTATACTTCCACCATTCACATGACAAAATGGGAAACAGAGACAGAAGAATTCCCAGAGGCTCATGGGCTGGGTAACCTATGTTCTGTACAAAATTCACTATTATCTGCTTACACAGCTTTACTATACATAAGACAACATAACCACATAAAGAGGAATACAGTTATCTATACAGGTCACTTAAGCCTCTATATAGAGCACCGAGATCCATAATAGGAACTATGATCTCTATACAAGACATCATGGATTCAATACATTTCCAATATGAGCTTTTAACAGGTGGACAAGGATCTCTATTTATGAGCATTATGACTACATATAAGATGTGATGAGCTCTGTATAGGACACAGTGAGCTCTAAGCAGGGAGCATGAAATGTGCCCAGGGTATTGTAATCTAGTAAGATCCCATGAATTTATTATGAAATCTTATATTGCATGTATGTTCATCTCAGGGCACTTTATAGAGATTTTTGTCAGTATATTAGTGCACTGTGAGCTATACAGTGAAGACTGTGAAGTCTATACAGAACATTATAAGCTTGCATAAAGGTATATTATGATATGTGTACTACTTCAGTATGAGCTAAATCATGTACTATGAGATCTATAAAATAGGAACAGAGAGCTCTGTATAGGGCACCTGGAGACCATAAAGGACACATGAGCTCACAGATGAGTGCATAAAGGGCATTAGGAGTTAAACAAGTACACTATGAGTTCAACACAACTTACACATACATAGAAGGAGGGGTGGGAATATGTAAACTGAGATATGTGCTTGGGATTATAAAGTCTAAAGCTCTATTCATGTGTGCTGTGAACTCAGTGGAGAAGATACAGTGTGAATTCTACACAAGTCACTATCATGGCATACAACTTTAATCGAGTTCACTATGAGAAATACACGTGGCAGCATGAAATCTGTACCGGGCTGTCCTAGCTCCATGAAGAGTACTATGAGATCTATTAGGACTATTTAAAAAACACTGCCAGGCAGTGGTGACATAGCCTTTAATCCCAGCACTCAGGAGGCAGAGGCAGGTGGATCCTGATGAATTCAAGGCCAGCCTGGTCTACAGAACAACTTCCAGGACAAACTTCAAAGCTACAGAGAGAAACCCTGTCTTGGAAAACCAAACCAAGCTAAAACAAAGCCAAAGAATTCTAAAAATTCTCTACGTACAAGATGAGGTCTGAACTGGGAGTCTACACAACTAAACTATGTGTTCTACAGAGAAATTCAGGAGCTCCCCACATGGCCTATGACCTCTAAATAAGGTAGTATGGACACTAAAAATGAACTTCATACAGCTGTAATATGAGCTCAACCTGGGGGTACACTATGGGTTCTACATGACACTGTGCACATATATAGCACACTCTAAGCTATACAGGTGAATTGTGAGATCTATACAGGCTTCCAATAAGCTCTATTGTCTTAGTTAAGGTAACTATTATGATGTTGAAACATCATGATGAAAACAACTTGGAGAGGAGAGTTTATCTGACTTATATTCCTACATCATAGTCTATCACCAAAGGGAGTCAGGACAGAATATCAAACAAAGCAGGAACTAATACAGAGGCCATGGAGAAATGTCACTTACTAGCTTGCTCCCTGAGGCTGGCTCAGCCTGATTTCTTACTTAGGATCACAAGCCCAAGGTTGGCCTCATGCACGATGAGCTTGAGCCTCCTACATCAATCACTAATTAATTAAATGCCCCACATAAAGGTTCACTATGAAATTTATATAGAACACCATAAACTCCAAACAGAGCATTATGGGTTATATAAAGGCACTATGAGCTGTGTACAGGGCAATATATGCTTAATATATGGCAAGAGAGATGTATGCTGGGTATTATGACATTATAAAATATACATGTTCTAAGGTTTCTTTGTAGATGACTATGATTTCTACAATATTCATTATAGTATGCACATAGTGATGATGAGGCATTTACGATGAAATCTGAGCTCATTATAGGGCAATATGAGACATTGACAATGACACCTATATACAGGATACTATGTCTCTAAACATGGCACTTATGATTGCTATAAAGTAGACTGTTAGACATCCAAGTGAAGGAAAATCCCTGTGCAGGCATAATGAGCTATGCAATAAATAGTGCAGTATGAGATGCCAAAGGGCTCAGTGCTCAAAAGCATTTCCTGCTCTTCCAAAGGATGTGAATTCAGTTTCCAGTACCCACATCCAGCAGCTTACAAGCAACTATAACTCCAGTTCCAGAGGACCTAACACCCTCTTCTGTCCTCCAAAGGCACCCATACATATGCGGCATACACTCACATAGACACACACACACCTCTTTTAGGGATACTCATGAAACTATAACATGTAGCCTCATAGATGAATCTCAAAATGAGGTGCTAAGTGGAAAAGATCACCTATTAACATTACTACCCTTTGCCAGTGTAAATCGTTTGCCTCTAACAATCTTTCCACATACTTCAAGCATGTGTATTTCCTTGACCTTTGCCAGACATATACCATGGAAGCAACATGGAAATTACCTAGGACTACGAAAAACTTTCAATATTAACCATCAAAGAAGAAAATATATAAGTCAATACAATACCTGTAACAGTTTATGCTCCTTTTGAAGGTCTTTTATTCTATTTTGTTCCTGGCAAACCCTGTTTATAGACTCATCTTCTAATTCACCAATTTTGGATTTCACGCTGTCCATAATCTGCTCCAGGTCATTGGCTCGCTGTTCCTGGTGTGCTGCTCGGTTCTGTTCTAGCTGAAGTTCACTTCTAATCAAGAGATACAATTCCTTCCCTCAGTGTTAAAATAAATCAGATTGTACATGCCACATAACAGACTATTTTCCAAAAAGTCTCCACATTCACAGTATTTTTTACTTTGTTTTGGTACTGAGAATCAAAAATTAGCATACACTTAGCTGTACCCCATCCTCAACCCAGCAAGTTTGTCGCTACACCCTAGACACACCCAATCCCATCTACCTTGTAAGAGAAAGTAATAGAAGAAACAGAGGGTACCATTACAATGCTAAATGCTACTAAAAGTCATCTACTTAAAACTTTTGCCCATTTATTTGTAAAAATATTTTTATGTTTTACATGTAAGAAATATTAAAATTCAGGGGGATGGAGAAATGGTTCAGAGGTTAAGAGCATTAGCTGCTCTTCCAGAGCACCCATTTCAGTTCCTAATACCCATATGGTGGTTCACAACTATTCATAACTCTAGTTCCAGAAGATCTGATGCCCTCTTCTGAACTCTGTGGGTTCAGAAGCCCACATGGCACAGTTGTACATTGCTGACAGAAACATTCAGACACATGACATTTTGGGACCCTCTTGCAGGAACTGTGTGTTTAGAAGGCAGACAAGCCTCTGAGCACGTCCAGAGCCTTACTTAAGCTGCTGCTTTGCCTCTATGAGCTCCCGTATCATGCTCTGCTGACGTGTTGTTTCTTCCATCAACATTTTTAAATTCTGTCTCATTCTTTGTGATGACTGTTTGTCAAAAACGATGAGGTCTACATTAGAATATATATTAGAGATATGGTAAGAGCAATGAGAAGGTAAAACCATTTTAAGATAAACACTTTTCAAAGAAACAAAAGTTCTGTACTGAACAGAGCAAGAACAGGTCTAGTTACCTTTGAGATCGGTTCTTTTGACTAGACACAAAGGTTTGAAGCCATGCAGCATCAACAGTCCATTTATGCTTTCCCATTCTGCTTCCTCCTGCTACAATCACAGTAGAGATAAAAGAAAAACCTTTTACGTAATTTTCTATGTTTTCAGAAAAGAACCTTTCCTCTAAAAGACTTTTGATTTTTAGATGTATGCGCTTGTCTGTCTATATGGTATTGCACATCAAGCTCCGGTGCAGCAGAAACTAGAAGGGGATCAGCCCCTGGAGTCTGAGGTGGTTGTAAGCCCCATGACATGGATGCTGTGACATAAGCTAGGGTCCTGTGAAGACCAGCAAGCACTCAAACAGTCTTATAATCTTCTTTTTCTGATAGGGTCTTGCTATGTAGCCCTGGCTGGATTAAAACACCAATGTTATTCTATGTTGGTGGAAATGGGAGAGAAGAATGTCTATGTTCCTGAACAGAAAGGGCACAGCTAGCCCCTCTGTTCTGTGGCTGTGACCAGCTGGCTTCTCATGCTCCATTTTCACTTTTAGTGGCTCTAGAAGGTCTGATTCTTTGTTTCCTTCCCTTTGGAATTTGCCTACAGATTTCACCAGCTGTCTACTAGACCATCTCTGCTTTTCTTATGTGTCTTTTTCTTGAACCTCGGCTTCTGCTTTGTGTATGTCTTTTCCTCTAATGTTCAGCTCAACAAATAGTTTCAGTTTGTTGTACACTGCTTGTTTGAACAGTTCAGGATCATCCTACATCTGTAGGCTTTCCTTCATTAACCCCCTGCCTCTTAGCAATGTGTTCTCTGCTGCCTGACTTATATCCAGGGTCCTCTTCCGTTCCTGATGCAGTAGCCCACTTGTAAGCTTTGTCTATAGTCCAGGCTCTAGCTTGTGTCTTAAGAAGAAAGTAACTGTTTATACATACTGAAATAGGGACCTGGAAGGACACCTCAATGGTCAAGAGCACATACTATTCTGCTTTTACAGAAGTCCTGAGTTCTGTATCCAGGACCCACATCAAGGTGCCTCATAACTGCCTGTAACTTCAGCTCCAGAGATTTTCTATCCCTCTGACCTCCACAGGAACCATATGCATACCGCCTGCCCCCATAATCAGAAACAATAAAAATAAGTGGATACCAGTTGTATAGCTTGGTTTGTTTGTGGGGCCCTAAGAGTGGGACCAGGATCTGTCTGTCCCTGGCACATGAGCTGGCTTTCTGGAACCTATTTGCTATGGTGAGATGGGTTGCTCAGCCTATCAGCCTAGATGCAGGGGGAGAAGCTTAGTCCTGCCTCACCTTGCTATGCCATGTATGCCATGCTTTGACTCCCATGGGAGGCCTGCCCCTTTCTAAGAAGTGAATGGGGGTAGGGTGTAGAAAAGAGGTGGGGAAGGAACAGGAGAGGAGGGAGAAGAAACTGGTTGGTATGTAAAATAAATTCAAAGTTTTCAGAAAAATTTTCAGAAAAAAAATCTTAAAAATAATAAATGATGAAAATGATGGAAATGCCATTTTCCAAAAAGTATACGGGCAATACTAGTTGGATAAGAAGCCCACACCCTTAAATAAGAAGGAAAAGGCTGTGTTTCAACTCTTCCGAGAGACTGATAAAGAATCCACAATTTTCAGTTACTTATCCAGTCTTTTTCAAAGACTCATTTTTAATTACAAATACTTGTATATGTGTTACATGGGATGGGGTAGAATGAGGAACGGCATGCTCAAGTGACTGCAGGCACCTGCAGAGGCCAGGAAAGGGTGTTGAATCCCTGGAACTGGAGTTACAAGTGGGAGCTGCATGATATGGGTGGATGCTGGGACTTGAACTCAGGTCCTCTAGAAGTGCAGTATACCCTCTTAAACATTGAACAATCTCACAATCCCACAAAACAATCTTTGTAAAGTCATAATTTCAGGCCAGCAAGTTCAATAAGTAAAGATGTTTGTCATCAAGGGTGACAACCCAAGTACATCATAAAAGAAGAAAACCTTACTTCCTGCAAGGTTTCCTCTGACCTAGACATGCACACCACATACAAAAATAAATAAATGCAAAAAAAAGCATGTCACAATTTTCTATTTGTACAAGTAGATTTCTTTTGGCATATACTTTGAGAAACAGTGACCTAAAATATTTTAAACCTACCTGTTTTTCAATTAGGAGTCTGTTTGATAAGGGACTGGTGTCTTGGGCTTTGGGAGCTGCTGGAGGCACTGTTTCTTTTGTAGAATCCAAAGTAGAGATGGGCAATAAAAAAATTTGAGTTCCCTAAAGAAAAAAGAAAAAGTGCAATAGAAGTTAAAGAGCTGTGGGGATGCAGCTCAGGTGGCAGAGTGCCGACCACAGTGCCCATTCTCCAAATCTGCATAAAACTAGTGTGGCCTATAATCCAAGGACTTGGCAGGTGCATGCAGGAGAAGCAGAACTTCAAAGTCACTCTTACACACAAAGCTAAAGGGAGTTATATGTAGGCCACACCCATGATCCAACTGTATCTTACTTTCTCCTGAGTGCCTCTTTCCTTCATAATCCTCATCCTTACACACTATATTTACTGATCGAGGGGGCATGTTTTAATTACAGCATTCAGGGATTCAGAGGCAGGTGGATCTCTTTGAGTTCAAGGCTTTCCTGGTCCACATAGTGCGTTCCAGGACAAGAAGGGCAATGTAAAGACCTGTCCCAAAACAAAGAGTATCCTTATTTAAAATGTATTTTAATAACTTTGCCCCAAAACTTATATTTAAAAGAATCCACAGCCAGGTGGTAGTGATGGTTCACACTTTTAATCCCAGCATTTAGGAGGCAGAGGCAGGCAGATCTCCAAGTTCAAGGCCAGCCTGGTCTACAAAGTGAGTTCCAGGAGAGCCAGGGCCATTCAGAGAAATCCTATCTCCCCTGCCCCAAAAAAGGAGGAGGAAGATGATGAAGACTATTTTTACAGGGCAAAGCGTGCTTGTACAAGATTTATTTGAATAAATCCTATCTTATAGTGTTCTCTGAAATACAGCCTTTGAGTTTTTCATAAAAAGAATGGGAGAAAAACACACACATATGAATGACAGGTCTCTGTATGCTGTCCTGGCTCTCTGGAATTGCTATGTAGACCAGGCTGGCCTTGAACTCAAAGACCCACCTGCCTCTGCCTCCTTTGTGCTGGGATTACATGCCACAATGCCCATCCCAAGATATTTTGTAAAGATTATGAGGCTCCTAAACTGTTAACATTCACTGGGCTACAAGGAAAGACTAGGATCCCATAGTTAGGCAGTCCTTATTTCTAAGTGGATCAAAAATCAGGAACAAGAGGTTCTGTTTGGCTCACAAAAAACCCCAAAAACAAAACAAAAGTTCATAGTCTATCATCACTCTTGCAGTATAAGACTATGGGTGGGGGGATTCCTTGATTTCTTTGATACACAGATAAAACTTTGCAGTGGCAAAAAAAAAAAATCATATCCATTAGCATCATAGAATCTGAAAATTGCTTAAATTAAAACTTCTAGCTGTTCCTAACTAGCAGGAAATGTAAAGGGAGAACTGGCCAGGTCAGGAAAGATCCCTGAGCAGGCACAATAATTACAAGAAGCAAAGAATCAGCCATACATGCCAAGGAGGGAGGGAGAAGGTAGTGATGCTATCACTACTAGAATTATTCCAGGTCCCAGATGGTATATGAACCAGGCTTTATAGGGCTGCTGAGAATCTTGTCCTTGAAAACAAGTGGGTTAAAAATATAGTTAGCTTTGCCTTGACCTCAACTCAAGACTTAAGTCTTGGAAACCTGGCTCAAGGCCGTGATCAAATAATGGACAGACAAAAAGATACGCATACAATGAGGCTAGGATCCGGTAGGATCTCTAGAACTACCATCCCAACCTGGAACCTCCCATAAGTACAGCACAGGGGAGGGGTTAGCTGTAGGTAGGCAGTTTCAGTCTGTAAGGGTCAGGAACATAGCAAGGTCAAAGCCCACTTTAGACAAGAGACCCTGTCTTAAAAAAAAAAAAAAAAAAAAAAAAAAAAAAAAAAAAAAAAAAAAAGAGGGAGAGGGAGATTACAAGATACAATAAAATAAAAACCAGAAACTACTTTTCTTCTACAGATATTCAATAAAACTCAAGAGCTAAGGAAAATGAATACTAAATATAAAAGCCACTCCAACTTTGTAAGTTAAGAGCTTGACTCTACGGATAAGGGTGAACTAAAAACCAGGCTGTCCATTAACTTAGACCCTGGCTTCCCTCTTCTAGATTGTCCAGTCCCTCAAGATGTCCTGAATTAAAAGTACTTCCAGGCACTTGGCAGACATAAATGAGACCCTCCAAAGATAAAGATAAATGAGGAAGGATGACCAATAGTAGTTTGGGTACTTGTTTTCTTACCTCTTCAAAGTGTAGACTACTTTCAGATTTAAATCATTTGGTTGATAAGCGTCTGTGGTAGTTTGAATGTAATTGGCCCCCATAATCTTATAGGTAGTGGCACTTAGAAGATGTGACTTTGTTGGAGTGGAGATGGCCTTGTTGAAGGAAGTTTGTTACTGTGGGGGTGGGTTTTGAGGGACATATGCCCAATCCACACCCAGTGCTTCAGAACACTTCCTGTTGTCTGCAAGTGGAACTGTCAGCTACAGCTATAAAGCCATGTCTGTCTGCACTCTGCCATCAGGATGATAAAGGGCTCAACCTGGGAACTGTAAGCTAGCCCCTTCAATTAAATGTTTTCCTTTACAAGAGTTGCCTTGGTCATGGTGCCTCTTCCCAACAACAGAAACTCTAAGGCAGACAGAAGTTTTTAACAGGGATTGGAGTATTACTGTGATAGGCTGGACCATGTTTTTGTTTGAAGGAATTTGGGCTTTGGTACTTTGGGTTAGGGAAGCAGTGGGATGCTTTAAGTGCTGCTTAATGGGCCATACTAGTAGGAACATGGAATAAAGTGGTGCTGGGTGTGATTTGATGAACTGTGAGTGCTTGCTCAAAAGGTTACAGAAAAGAAGAGCATTAATATGTGGTCTAGAAATTATTCTTGTGATATTTTGGTTAAAAAAAAAAAAAAAAAGTAGCTGCTTTTTGCCCTTGTCTGAAGAGCCTGGGTCTAACATTAAGGATTTGAAATTAATTCCCTTGGCAAAGTAAATCTCAGAACAGACTAGTATAGGCTTTGATGAAGACTTATAATGCAAAGAAGCAAGCTGAGACAATAAAAATACAAAATGCACATGCTCATTGGTTAAGAGCAATGGCTGCTCATTCAGAGGACCTGGCTTCAATTCCCAGCATCCACATGGCAGTTACTGTCTGTAACTTGGATTTACTGTCTATAACTCCAAGATCTGACACCCTCACACATACATGCAGGCAAAACACCAATGCACATAAAATAAATAAATTTTAAAATGTATTCCTAAAAGAAAGAAATAGTGAAAGAAAGAAATGGAATAAAGGGGGTGGTAACTGCAGGGCAAGAGCCCACTCATAAATTTCCAACTTGTAAAAAGGAATTAAAGAAAAGATTAGAGCTGGGTGTGGCGGTGCATACACTTTAATCCCAGAACTCAGAAGGCAGGGGCTGAGAGGTCTCTGAATCTAAGGCCACCCAGTCTATGAAGCAAATTTCAGGAGCCAAGCTGCTTAGGCAGTAAAAGACAAAGCTGGTGAAGATGTAGTTGAATGAAGGAGTCATGTTCCAGCCCCAGTAAGCTGCACAACTTGGCAGCTTTGGTCACATGGTTCTGGAGTTAAGAACAGACAAAGGGGGCTATGGAATTTGTCCCTGTGACTAAGGAAAGCCGCTGAAGCCAGGCATATGACAGAGGTGTCCCTGAATGGAGGCCTAGAGAAGTCATTGCATGAAACTGTGAAGTCAAAGCCTGGATTGCCTCTGAGACCCCAAGATGTTGCAGATGCCACAGCTGTGGAATACTTGCCAAGGAAAGCTGCTAACGAGGAGTGGAACCAGCCCAAGAGAGAGAAGTGGGCTGCAGTCAACAGAGCTGAAAGGAGCTGGAGATCTGAAGAGCCCTTTGACATCAGACATGGAGATGCAGAGTTTGGAGTTTACCCAGTTGGTGTTCAGTCTTGCTTTGGTCCATTATTTCCTCACTATGCCCCCTTTTCTACGTTTTGGAATGGTAATATATATCCTGTGCCATTATATGTTGGAAGTATGTGATTTTTTTTGTAAGATAATCACACTGTGAACCAAAAAATTGCATTATTTACTAGAAAAACCTGTTCTTAGCTGTGGTATGGCTCAGCCCTAGCACATACTTTTAATCCAAAAGCTTTCTTTTTTAATATTGTAAACAGGATTAAATGAAGTTAATCATAGGTCAAGAAACCAGTTGATAGGAAGTGAACATAAGACAATTGGGAAAAAACACAGAGAGTAAGAGGGAGTCAGGAGAACAGACAGAGGCACATAGGAAGTAGAATAGAAGGGAGGAACACTGAGCTGGGAGAGGTTGATATGAGATGGCATAGAAGGAGGCTTTGGGGATGTCAGCTGAGGAGGGGGGTTAGATGAGTGCTTTCTCGGAAGGTTTTGGTCACAGCATCTGGCTCACAAGTCTTTACTGAAAAAAAAAAATTGAGATTGAGAATTTGTTAAAAACAACATTTGGTACCCAACATGATTACAACCACAAAGATGAGAAATCACACCAGTTGTAGACAAATTGAGAAGCCATCAGATTTGGTAAGACACCTGGGAAGTCATGAAGGAGAAAGTTAAGTAACAAAAAAAGAAAAAAATCTTTCCTACATTAAGGGTGGAAAAGACCATAATGCAGGGTGTTAGGACCAAATAGGGCTACTTTAGATGGCTTAAAAATAGAAACAGGAAATGAAAAGATAAATGACTTAACCAAGATTGATATAATAACAAATATAAGTACTATCAATCTGGAAATTCATATTCTATCCTTAATAGCCATAATGGCTTTTTGTGCCATAAATGAAAAGTGGATTGATAAAACACAAGCCTTAGAAAGACAATTTAAAATAAGAAAAATAGACAGTCGCAGAGGAATTTAAACAAGAACCTACTGCGACACAACATGATGAAATTGTAGAGGGAGCTGTCCAAGGCTGTTAGAAAATCAACTTTGGTTTATCCAGTCACTATACAAGAACTACCAGCAGACAGTAGGACCCCCAAGGTTATAAAGAAGTTAAATAGAATTCTATAGAAATTTTAGAGTTGAGATTTAAGGAAGCAGTCATTTCATACAATATGCACTCACCCTGTGTGAAGCAGATATTAAGTGAGAACAGAATTATCCCCCCAAACTGGAAAGATTTGGCAATAGCAATATAAGAAGCTGGACCTCAGTTACTATGACAAACATAATGGACAAGGTTGAAGAATCAGGAAAGAGGTCTGATACATTTACTAAATCATACAAGGCCCAAAAGCCTTCATTGATTTTTTTTTGCAAAGATTGACTTAAGCAATAAATAAAATAATATCAGATTCAAAAGTCAGAAATATATATGGTTAAAAACATTAGATCTGCTTTTTTATTTTGAGGCCTCTCTCCTATGAGTTGAAATCTCCCCCAAATCCCATGTTGCAATATTAAGCTCAATAAAATCTTCTCTCAAATGATCTCTTGCCTACTTGTAGACTCTAATCATAGGAAGAGCTGATTAAGATGGTTACACAAAATCAGACAAAATCCCCACACTTCTAGTTCTGGCAGAGACAGCTGCAAAATTACTCAAAGCTACCAAGAGCTAAGACAACAGGAGTCAGTGAATAATTTCACTGAGCCGCTGCAAGCCGAGGATGTGATAGCAGAACTCTCACACAAAACAGCAGCTGAAGAGTTTCAGAGGACAACCAAGAGCAGAATGAGCGGAACGCTAAAACCACAACGACAGTGATGTATTATAAAAGCCAGTGTCAAAGGTGAGACTCTGAAGACCTGAAGGCAGGAGCTGAGGCCATGAGAACTGACGTCCCAGGTACTAGGAATGTTCCTGAGCACAGGTTAAGAAGCTCTAGCTCAAGAGCTGTAACTGTAGCTGCTCAGTTTTGGGATTCTAAGGGTCTGAAAACTCGGAGCTCTGAGCCTCTAGTCCTCAAGGCTTAGAGTCTAGGGCTCAAACTCAAGGCTCAAACTACGGGAAATGCTTCTTACCTATCCAAGATTTTTATATAAGCAAAAGAGCTCCCAGCCAGCCACTTGAGACAGGTTTGCCAAATCATAACAGAAAAAAAAAAAAACCTAACTAAAATCAAGCCAGCATGTAACCAGACTGCCTGGGAATCTGTCACATTCTTCATAGAATTAGAGGAAAAGTGCTTATCACAGAAGTCTTGCAAAGATTAGAAGACTAAATACACACAGAGCATTGACTGGTGCTCGCTCCTCACAGCAGGGCAGCATTACTGTCTAATGAACTTTGGCGACTTCAATTTTCTTACTGAGTTTAAACTATGAATATTACTTGACAGAATTATCAGGTAGCTAAAGGGGGGGGGCATGCAACTTTTCATCTAGTAAAATATCCAATAAATTTTGTTTGTTATCTCACTAAATTGAAAAAAAAATTTAGATTCATCCATTATATCAGACATACCTCAGTCATAATGATTCCTACTGCAGTTTACTCCTGGTCATCCAAGTTGATTTCAATGAAGTGATCATCCAATGAGTCTCATGTCCAAAACTGGATCTTGATCTAGGTTTCAAAAAGATACAAGTCAAAGCCTTCAAATGTTCAGCCTATCACTAAAAATGATCTTGTACTATTAACATGAAAACCATGGAAGCAAAGCCTAAAAATGCTGCAAAAATGATCCAAAGCTCTTCATCAAAGGTCTCCGTCCTCTCATCCTTCCTCCCATTACTTTGTTGAAACACGTGTTCTATATCCAAATCTATCATTCTACACCCAAATCTATCATTCTATACCCAGTTATCATTCTATATCCAAATCTATCATTCTATATCCAAATCTATCATTCTATATCCAAAGCTATCATTCTATATCCAAATCTATCATTCTATATCCAAATCTATCATTCTATATCCAAATCTATCATTCTATATCCAAATCTATCATTCTATATCCAAAGCTATCATTCCAGTTTGTGGCTTTGAGGGTAGTTATCCTTACTGCAAATGTCTTGACACAAGAAGTGCAGTGCGAGGCTGCACCTGTGATCAAGCTTCCCCCAGTATTAAGTTCTATAGCTGTTCTTAAAAGAGACACATTGAAACCTGTAAGCTTCCTCAGGAGCATATTTCAAACTATTATAACTGAAGCCTTGACACTATCACCTGTTAATGCAAATGCACCAATCATCTGCAGTAGCCTTTCCCTCACCTCAGGCTATTAACAGCACACAGCTCTGAACTCCTAAAATGTCAGGAAGAAAACAAACTCATCCTAGGACCAAGGCAGAAGCTGTAGCTTGCTGAGTGTCACTAACGCCTAAGACTGCTGACTAGGGGTAGAGACTACAAGTTGTTTAGTACATAGCAAATACAGCCAAGTACTAAAAAGGGGGAAAAAGTCACATGATTTTGGGGTCTCAGGAAGGAGGATCATGATTCCAGATAGCCTGGGCTACATGGTAAGAAAGAAAGAAAAGGAAAAAGAAAAAGCAGCCGGCTTTAACCCCAGCACTCAGGAGGCAGAAACAGATCTCTGTGAGTTTGAGGCCAGCCTGGTCCACACAGGACAGCTAAGGCTACAGGGTGAGACCTTGTCTCAAAAAGAAAAAAGGAAGAGAGAAGAAAAAAGAAAGGGCAATGGAGGGAGAGAAAAAAGAATAAACATAAAGAACCAAGAAAAATGAGGGGAAAATCCCAAAAAGCTGAAGGTGTGTATTTGTTTTTTGAGACAGGGCCATACTATTCAACCCTGACTGACCTGGAACTCACTAAGAAGCCTAGGATAGTTTTGACTCAGTAATCAGTCCTTTTTCAGCCCACTGAGTACTGGGATTACAAGTATCCCAGAAAAGTGTATATTTTGGCACAGTTCATGTTTCCCAACAGTTCATTAAATTGCCCTGTAGGCATTTGGGGATCTGTTAAAATACAAAATATCTTGAAATTCTATAGCTGGGTGGTCATAGTGAACATCTATAATCCCAGCACTTGTGAGGCAGAAGCAGATAGATCTATGGGAGTTCAAGGCCAACTTTGTCTAGAAAGCTAGTTCCGGGATGGTCAAGGCTACAGAAAGAAACTCTGTCTCAAGATATATATATATATATATATATATATATATATGAAGGTGTTTGGCAGTAATCCCAGCATTTCAGAGGTAGGAGAATAAGGAGTCCAAAGTCATTCTCAGTCTGAGCTTCATGTGATCTTGCAGAAAAATTAAAAATTAAGAGAAAATAACTCTATTCCAATAATATTGCAACTTTCTGTTTACTGTTCTGAAATTTAAAAGGGAGCTAAATCTGGAGATCATCCCAGTCAGATCATTCAATCCCAAATGGGTTGAGGCAAAAACTGCCAGTAAAACTCCTTCCTACCCTGCCTTATCAACACAGCAAGCAGTACAGTGTCTCATCCGATTCCCTTCCCAAGGGAAGTTGGGGGAGCAAGTGTTTTGACAATAGAGTAAAAACAAAAGACCATGCGATGCAGAGGGTTGAAACCAACGCCTGCAGCGCTAAAAGATACGATTACAAACGAAGTGGCAGGCTAGAGAGACAGTTCGGGGGGGGGGGGTGGTTAAAAGGCACTTGCTGCCAAGAAAGCTTGAGATGCAATCCCAGCACTCCCGTGGGCAGATGGAAGGATCAAATAGCCCAGGGTAGGATGCAGAAAAACAAAAGAAGGTCCCAAACAAGGACCTACATCTAAGGTTATCCTCCGTTCTCTACGCCCGAGTTGTGGCATGAACACACATACTGGTTTGTGTTGATGGTAAGGAAACCCTTGATTAGGCTTTGTGCTATCTTTCACATCAATCAACGTGGGCTCTACATAAAGACCGAATTTGTAATGAGTCTGACAGGAGGGAGGGATACTCAGCTACCCTTACTCCGTGATCTCGCACACCGCTCCAAATCGCTATCACCTGAGGACGCGACGGACCGAATCAATCCCGAGGATCTACAACTAACACCAAACCCAGCCGGTGCCACGGACGGTTCTAAGATCCAGTTCCTGCCTCCTCTACCCGCTCGCTCACCTTATTCACTCGGATAGGAGCCGGGGCTCGGGGGGCTGAAGGAGAAGCGAGCTGCACAAAGTGTCCGGCCGGCTCCCGTAGGGTGGTCCACGCTCACCTCTGCACGCGCGACTCCCAGCTCGCACCTAGCAGCCCGGGCAACTCCGCCCTGGGGTCCCTGGCTGGTGAGTGAGACCTTCGGGACTCCGGAGAGGACACCTTTGCACCGGAGTGCTCTTGAGAAGGGACCCCGCGCCGCCCTCGGCGACCCCCAGCGCCACTCACCTCCGCGGTCGCCAGCAGCCAGCTGCGCGCCGGCCCTGCGACCTGGGCCCCGCCCCCGCGACCGTTAGCGCAGCCAGGCTGACCAATCGAGCCGAAGCAGTCGATGACCTCCCAGCGGGCGGGGGATCCACCTGGCGCGCCACGGAGGCGGGGTCCGAGCCGCGATTTATGATTGGCTCCGCTCATGGAGGCGTGGCTTCCCGCCGCCGTAGAGTCCCGGTGGAGGGTCCTTAGTAGGCATTCTGACACTCCCCCGACTGCTGTCGGGTAGAGGTCCTGTCAACGGTATGGAGTCTCTTTGATCCGTGTGAAGCTAGAAATACATATTGCGGTCCCGGCTGCCTTGCTATCCCTGGATGCTTGCGCTCACTACAGCTCGCTCTCATGCCAGGTCTTCGACGTTTACCAGGAACCGTCTGCACGCTTGACTCTCCAGACCTGGCTAAGGCTGGCATTTGGGGGAAACCAATCAGCGTTTCTGGATAACATTTCATCTCCTTGAACACTTTTAAATGTCTATGAA
Source organism: Phyllotis vaccarum (assembly GCA_033318265.1). Taxonomy (NCBI): domain Eukaryota; kingdom Metazoa; phylum Chordata; class Mammalia; order Rodentia; family Cricetidae; genus Phyllotis; species Phyllotis vaccarum. Next base: position 110,775,247 of record JARWLC010000004.1, read on the forward strand.
GTACTGAGGGGCCCGACTGAAAATACCAGTCTAGTTAGGGAGGTGGACTCCTGTTAAACACTGATAAGCTTGTAGCAAAGGGTTTGCGGCCACAGAGGGTAGGATCCAGTAAGGCCATGGGAGGCACACCCCTTGCTTCACGTTTGAACGCCTGAAATGCTTTAAAAACTTGATCTGCGGGTCACCGGGCAAATTATTTCATCATCTCTGGAGTGGAAGGCCCACGTGTCCAGAGTTTGTAAGGTTTTGCCATGGAGGGAGAAGTTCCCACTGAGATATAATTAAGACTGATTCTAAACCTGGTAGGGAACAGGAACTGGAGGATGTAACTCAGTGGAATGCCTAGCGTGCACGAAGCAGTGTGATCCTCAGCACGGCCTGAGACAGGCTTGCTGGCACATGCTTGTAATCCAAGAATTTAGGAGGAAGAGGCAGGAGAGCAAGAGTTCAAGGTCATCCCTGGCTACAAAGCAGAAGGAGGCCTTGTCTCCAATTAAAAATAAAACTATTTTCCCTCTGCACTGTTTCCACAAACTAATAGAGGGTTAAAATCCAAAATATTTAAGGGAAAATGCACCTTCCACAAACCTCAAAGGAAGACAAGTTTCAGGCATCTACCATCACTGTTCTTGCACCTTGCAGCCACATGGTGTCACTATTGACAACAGGCTTTTCCAAAAGGTCTGTGGAAATACAAGTCCCATCAGGGCCTGGTGGAGGTGACATATCAACTGAGGTGACTCTCTAGGGGCACATCTCTTAGAGAATACTCTCAGCCAGGTGAAACCACTCGAGTCTGAACTGTATCTGTTCCCTACAAACATGTCCCAACTCCCTTTTCCCCCACCTACTCCCTTCCCCATTCCTTCCTATATCTGGGTATTGATGCTAACTGCTGACAGGTTTTCATTTTCCACTCCCTAATACAATCTTACTGCTTTTCCAGAATAATGGGGTGACTTTATTATTATTCTGAATCCAGCTACTCTAATTGTATCCATAGGCCAAATATCTCTGGATTATAATTATTTCTGATGCCAGTAATAGAAAACCTAATTCAAGCTGTCTTAAACAATAAAGCAATTGATTAGTTCACAAGACAGAAATCCCAGAGGAGGTAGACTTTGTAATTGGTTAATTCAGTAGTTCAATAGGTTTTAAGGGGTTCACTTAGTCCGTGCTGTTCTAAACATGATAAATAACACTGAAATGAGTTTCTAGCTGCCTATGAGGAACAACCAGAACCACCGAATGCTTCCTTTTCCCTCAGAAACATCTCCAGTTTTGTTTTTTGCTTGTTTTATTGAGACAGATCTACCATGCCTCCTGATCAGTAATTGCTTGGGAGATGCTGAGGTGGTATAAGCCTGAGTTCCAGAAAGGAAAAGGGGGTTGGTTGTCTGTGGGGTAGGGTGGGGCACCATAATTGTAAATGGTTTCCAAAGTGGTGATGCTTCTTCCTTGAGTCCAAAGCCATTATTGAGAGGATAACCGTAAAAAATTAAAACATGTGGGCATCTGATATATCTATTCCTCTTATTTTATTCTCTATTCTTTTTAAATTATTTATTTCTATTTTATGTGCATTGGCGTTTTGTCTTGGGTGTCAGGAACCCTGAAACTGGAGTTACAGACAGTTGTGAGATGTATTGTGAATGCTGGGAATCTAACCTGGGTCCTCTGGAAGAGCAGTCCATGCACTTAACCACTGAGCCATCTCTCCAGCCCCCTCTCCATTCTTTTGAAAAACTACATTTGGAAATATCAGTCAACTCATTTCAAAAAGAGGGCCCAAACAAAACACATCCTATCGTGACGGAAGTATTCCCAGCTGCTCTCTTAAGGCAGTAGTGCCCATGAGCTTGTTGGTGAGAGACAACTTCTGAAGCTGAACGGCTGTACTGTTCTTGGGTACCTCTTGAGAAACAAGGAAGCAATCTGAAATTCAGAACAAAGTCAGAAGCTCAATCAGCCCCAACAAGAATGTTTCGTATTTAAGTTCAAGACCTTTCACAGTGCTTTGTTCAGACATGATTTCCTGCCGTATCGTCCTGGCAGGTAAAAAAATGACTGTTCTTCCACAGGTGTCCTGCCCCTGTGAAACAGATACTAAAAGCAGCCCAAACTATTCTTCAAATCCAAAATATCAGAAACTATGTGGAGAGGAAACAGGCAGCTGAGGAATCACAGTCACCTTTTTCAATTCCTGCACAGATTTCAGTGTACCTTGGTGGGAGGGGTGAGCCCCAAACATTAAGCCCAAATTTTTCTTCAAGCGCAATGTTTTTCTAAAAATATGTTCTCTTAACAGAAACATTTCAAATCCTATGTGTGTGATTCCAAATATAAAGTCTGTAACTTCTGAAGGGCTGTTGGGTCCCTGTGTAAGACAGAATAAATATGATCACTGGGCTGTTGTGAGAACTAGAGGCACATAGCAAGAACTTCATAGATTGTTTTATCAGTCTTACAAAAGGCAGCTAGATTCCTTGAACTTTATGAGAAAATATTATTCTTCTTTAACCTGTGAACTGTGACCCCCACTAGAGCTTCCTGGTCTTCCCAACTCAGACTTGTTTCTTAGAATTAAGGACTTGGTAAAAAGAAATTCAGAAGGGGACAATTAAGTATGGGGGCAGGATTCAGCCAGCCTTGTCCCAGCTCTGGAAACTTTCACTCTGTACACCACTACCCTTCTTCATTCTTTCAAGAATCCTTGATTAGAAACTTTAATCTACACATAAAAACAAATAACAAAGTTGAATACAAGGTCAGGAAGGAAGCAATGATCTCTCAGCAGAGTCTCTGTGGCACCATTTGCTGAGGAATTCAATTGGATCACTTTTGAGATCTATTAACCCAATCAATAGGTTGTTCCCTCAGGCCGACGGTCTCATTTAGCACCTGGAAACTTTATCCGCCACATCAACCCCAACATCGGAACGGTCCTTCCTTACATTATCATCACACTGCAGAAAGAAACTGTGAGGGGCGACACATTGCAACTCCTGTAATAAAATGTCTTTGAACAGATTATCTCTAAACCAAAGAAATGTGTCACTTTGTTCTGGCTGAGAAATCCAAGACCAAAGCACCAGAAGATTGAGAGTCTAGAGAGGGCTTGTTTTGCCCAGTTCAAAGACGGTACCTTCTTCTTGCATTCATATAAAACCAAATTCCTCATACTTTGCCTCTTTTACTTATTTTTAATTCCAGACTAAACCCTTTAGACTTAACCTACTTCACGTCCTCCTGGCTGCTTGTTTTTAGCTGGTTTTAAAAATCACCGATTTCAGAGCTAACATTTGGGTCACTGTATAATTGTTAAAGTTTGATCATGAAAGCCTAAACTGCCAATTACTTCCTAGACCTTAATCTCTTTTCTTCACACCCCGGTCCCTGTCTTCTCTGTGTTGATTATAATCTTCACTGTCAGCTTAACTGGATTAAGACATGCCAAGGGAATTAGTGAAGAAATTCTCAGTATGATGATGTTTACAGAGTAGATTATGAGGACTCTGACCTAATAAATGGAATAATCCCTTGATGATTCACAGCATATCATGGTCTTATCAGTAGGGGATGAAAAGTAAGAAATGGAGCCTAGTTGGAGGATGTAGGTCTGGCATATCTTTGAATTCTGTCTTTCTCTGGCCTCTTCCTGTATCCTCTTTTTCCTGCCTCCAGTCTGTTATGATGTGAGCTGCCTGCTCTGCTTCCTGGGGACCAAGGTGTAAAGTGCCCATCCACCATGCTGATCCTGCCATGGCAAACTAGCACCTCTGGAATCCTGAGACAAAATCAGCAGCCTCTCCTGTAAGTTCTTTGATCCACTTTGGTCATGAATACACTCTAGGAGACACATGTAAAATCTGCCACTTCGTCTTTAATCATCTCTCTTTGACAAAACTCAACTCTGAAATGGGCGTACTTTGAGCCCAGCAGAACATATACCTGGTTCCAAATCATACACCCAGTGAAAAAGGCAAATGGAACCTGTCACATCTCTTTTATAAAGGCACTAATTCCACTAATTCATGAAGGCAGAACACTTGTCACCTCCTAAAGGCTGCACTTCTTGTGCTGGAAGTCAGGTTTCAACATATGAATTTTGAAGGACACCAGTGATGTGGGATGTCTACAATATCTACAGATATTGTAGAATTATTCACTTGCTATATATCATAAAAGGATTAATATTTATTGAGGGGCATAGAAGCACTGTACAAACTGAACCTTAAGACGATTCTTAGAGAGTGGAGCTGTCCCACACAGGATGGTTGACTTGCTCCCCGAGATCAAAGGAACAAATAGGAAGGGAAGTCAGTGTGTCCCTGGTCTCAAGGGGTCTGACCATTCTGGGTCCTGATACCCCAGAGATACGCCTTAAGCTTCTGCAAATACCACCTGAATCCCACTACACACCAGCATTAAGATGACCATGACCCTCAAATCTGCTAGACCCTCAGAAGCCCTCAGTCCCTTCAAATGTGTCTGTTTTGTCGTTGGGCCTACAGTCTGGGGACCACTCACTACTTTTCTAAGGTGGCAATGCTGGCTTATTTTATTTTATTTTTTAACATACGTGCAAAAATAAGCTCAAAATGTGCCAAAAAGATCTTCAGAATGACCTATTCTCCTCCAGTAATATTTGGGGATGGTATGTCCTGAGCTCTTGAACTACCCAAGCCTATTCTTCATATGTAATCCTAGCACTGGGGGAGGCTAAGGTCAGATGAAGAATCTGAGCCAGCCTGTGTTAAATAGTGAGTTCCAAGTCAGATTGGATTACTCAGCAAGACTCAATTTTAAATATTAAAAATAAAATAAATTTTAAAAAAAACTAGAAAAACTGACCCAGTGGAAGTTTAGGAGAGAGATGAAAAGATGTGTCAGGGCAGAGAGAAGAGCATTTGGGAACACATCTAGCAACAAGCATCCTGCCTGCATCCTTAAGGAAGGAATTAAAGAGAAGGCAAGAGCTAGCTAGTTCTCACAGAGATGGGGGCACAAAATCCACCTTAAGGAGTGTGGGTCTTTAAAGAAATAAAGAATGCGCTCTAGAAAATTGCAAGTTTGAGATCTGTCTGGGTAAAGAGTGAATTCAAGACCAGTCTGAGCGATCTAGGAGACATCGAACTTCGGCCCAATCTCTAGTATCACCACGGGAAGAAAAGAAAAGAAAAAAAAAAAAAAAACCAACAAAAAAACCCTGGATGCCACTGGTATTTGAGTAACTATGCCATGAGCAGATTTACTTTCCTAGGACTTCAGAGCAGCACGGGTCCTGGGGTTTTGCCCACCAACTTCACCCCAGCAACGGAGCCAAGCACCCTGTAAAGGTGGCTCTTAGCAACGTTTATTGTTGGCCATTGCTCACAGGGTGGGACTCGGTGATGTCTGGGGTACAGGTTGAGAAAAGCTTGTACAGAGAACAAAGCATTAGATTAGACAACCACACCGGCAGGGACAAGAACGCAGGGCGGCAGGTTGGCAACCTGTACTATTCCACGTACAGGCATCCAGGGCTCCCAGTCCCCAAACTTGCTGCAGGAGCAAGGCTTTGCGGTCTAAGGAATCAGACTCAGCACGCTGCTTTGCAAAGTGATCCATAAGCCATAATTGTACAGGTGAGGCCACAGCCTAGATTGCAGGGCAGAGGAAGCCATCCGTCTGTGGTGGTCATGCCCACGGCTCAGTGGCATCTGACCCCGGGACCAGGCAACTTGCTTCCCTACGACCTTATGAGTTACCCACTCAAGAGACTCTAGCAGTGGACATTAACACTTTGACCATCTCTCCCCACAGCCCCATCGCCACCATTCCTTTTCCCAACTAGTCTCTGCTTTCATGCCTATGTGTCAGTCTGTTTTGGTTTGGGATTTTGTTTGTTTTAATTTCGATTCAACGTGTAACATCTGTCTTTCTGGGTGTGGTTTCTCTGATCCAGCATGTTGATTTGCAGTTCTAGCCACTGTCCAATAACAACATGGTTGCATTCTTTTTCATGGATTAAAAATAATCCACCGTGTTCGTGTAGATTTCCTTTTCTTTATCCGTTTACATGTTAATGGGTACTTGGGCTTATTCCATATGTTAACTATGTACAAAGTGCCCAAATAAACATGGGTGTATAGGTGTGTCTAGCATGTGCTGAGCTAGATTCTTTCAGGTATATAATTAGTCCTATAGCTACATAGGTTTGGGGGCTTGTTTTCTTTATTTCCATGGTGGCTGCATTACCTTACATTGCCAATGACAGTTTCATTACCAGTATGTATTGTTTCCTCTCTCTCCCCCTTCCCCTCCACTCCCCCCCCTTCTCTCCCTCTCTCAGATAGTCTCAGTCTGTAGCCTGCCTGCCTAGCACTAGTCATAAACGCGCTCTCCACCGTGCCTGGCCCTATTAAATACTTTTTAGACCTTATCTTTTGATAAGGATCTACTTTCCCCTTTACTGACTGGATTATTTGTTCTTTGAGATTTTTTATTGAAAAATATATGATCTGTGTATTAATCCTCTGTTGGGTGAAATTCTGATAAATATACTTCCTGGTCTTTACACTGTCTTTTCCTCTGCTGCATCATTTGCTGTGCAGAACTTTTTAATATCACAAAATCCTAAAATTTTATTTAGATTTATTTTATGTGTGTGAATCTTTTGCCTGTATGTATGTCTATGCACTTATGTGCATGGCTGCTGCCCACAGAAGTCAGAAGAGGGCACCAGATGGTTATGAGCCACCATGTGGATGCTGGGAATCAAATCTGGGTCCTCTACAAGAGCAGCAAGTGCTCTTAGCTGCCTTCTGAGTGGTGGGATTTCAGGTATGCTTGACATATGTCTTCTTTCTTGAGAGATATTCAAGACTGCTCTTAAAGTAGTCAGATGTGTTAGCTCACGCCTGTAATCCCAGCACATAGAGACTAAGTCAGGAGGAATAGCTCATGGTAAGTTCTAGGGAAGCCTGGGCTACATGGTAAGATCTAGGGAGGCCTGGGCTACAGAATAAGACCTTGTCTCCAAAAAAGAGTGTATATTGTTCTTGCCTAGCTTTCTTTCATTGCGACCTGATATAATAAAAAATTATGTCAATTTTGTTGTATTTGTTAAGATTTGTGGCCTAAAAACTGGTATTCTAAAGAAATTCTATGGGCTACTGAGGAAAAAATGTATTCCATAGATGTTAAAGAAATAATCTGTAGCTGTTTCTAAAGTTTGTTTGATCTACAGTGCATTTTAAATCTGAAGCTTCATGTTTTTAGTCTGAATGAGCTCTCTACGGATGAGAGTTGGGAATTATAACCACCCACTATTATTATATCTGTGCCTATATGTCTGCTTTATAATAAGGGTGGAGAGATGCCCAATCCGTGAAGAGGACACAATGCATAATCCTAAGGACCAGCGTTCAGATCCCCAAACCAGGTAACAACCAGGCATCCAGCACATGCCTTTAACCCACGCTGAGACAGGAGGATCACTGGGGCTTGCCAAGATAAGAAACTAAAGATAAGAAAACAGGAGATCCAAGTTCAGGAAGAGATTCTGCCTTAAAGAAATAGAGAGTGACAGAGACACTTGACAGACACACCCCCCCCCCACGCATACTTACGCACACACACTCACGCTGGATTATTTGTTCTTTTAGATTTTTTAATTTAAAATGTAAAAAGACATGAAATAAAACAAAATAATAACATGAAAACATAAAAGACTGAAATAGATAGAAGGAAAAACCAAGCCAGGAACGGTGGCTTCCACCTGCAATCCGGCACTGAGGAAGAGGCTAGCCTGGACTATGGAGCGAGACTTGTCTAGAAAACTCCTGAAATTGAGCGAGACCCTATCTCAGACAAACACCCCAAAGGAGCTGAGGATGTACCTTAGTAGTAGAGTGCTTGCCTGGCGTGCACAAGGCCCTACTTGTTTGTTTTAATTATTATATTTTTAAAGGGGTGGGTCCTAAAAATATACTTAAAAATAAATGAAATAAAAATAAATAAAGGGGGATTTTAGAAAAAAAAATTTAAAGGGACAATCGACAGCTTCCTTCTGGTCCTGTATTATTGGCATCTGCCAGGTCAAAGGGTAGTGGGTTACAGTTGGAGTCTCTTCTTGTTCCTGCCGTTAAAACTGGTATGCTGGGGGCAACACAGGTCAGGATCAATTCTTTCCTTCCTGTACCAGAAGACACATGTGATCCAGTGAACTTTGTGGCCTATGGGTTAGGTAGGTGCCTCTAGACCTCTTAGTTTTCATTCCAGAGTAGCAGTGCATCTGAATATAGAAGAAACAAACAGAGCATTGGGATATGCACTGGGCAGAGGGCACTGAGACTACCTAGCTCTCTTCCTATCTTGGAGTTTGTAGATCCCACTCAACAGGAGCCAGGGCTCTGGGCTCTGGGCATTTATCCCTCTCACACATGGTAGAAAGGCCATACAAGGACTGTCAGTAGGCACAGTAATTTTAGGTCTTCCTTGCCACAGAGGGCAAGGCCACCAGCCACTACATAAGTTACCACCAAAACACACTATCACTTTTCAGTGAATCTACCGTCTTTATGTTATGTTGTGGTTTGATTTGATTTGATTTGATTTAGACATAGTCTCCAGTGGCCTCAATGTAGCAGAAGATAATCTTGAACTCCTGATACCCTCCTACTTCTACCTCCCAAATACTGGAATTGCAGTTTTGTGCCACAATGCCTGTCTAGGACAGTATCCCTTGAAAACAGGTTCAAATAAACAATTACTTGAAAAGCTGAAGACTGATGTTTATAGGGAAAGAACGTGGCTTTAAACAAATACAGAACACAGCTATTGCAGATCCCATAAAACCACAGATTTTTTTTTAATGATGTGTGAACATGTGTGTTAAGATGTGTATTATCTATGAAGCATGTGTGGAGGTCAGAGGACAGCATTGTAGAGTCATTTTTTCCCACACGTATGTGGGCTTCAGGGATCAAACTTTGATCACCAGGCTTGCATAGTAAGTTGAAGCCAGCCTGGAATACACAGCACCCTGTCCAAAAAAAAAAAAAAATCAGTTATTTTCATCTTGATAGGATTAAATTGATAGACTATTCTATTACCTTCTCAGCTCATTTTAATGGCTTCAATTTTATTTCCTTTGCTCTCTTTATAGCCTGAGGAAAATGACAGATGTTGTAGCTATTTGGGAAGTTATTTTAAGTGATGGAGTTCACAAGGTTGAATTTGAACATGGAACCACATCAGGAAAACGAGTTGTATATGTGGATGGGAAGGTAGGAAAACATGATGTGACTTTGTAAAATATGCTACAGAGAAGCTCACACTCCCCCTACATCCTCTTTTCTTTGCTCTTAGAGACAGGGTCTCTCTGTGGCTGTTATATGGCTTGGTATATAGCCAGCACTGGTCTAGACCTAATAGAGAGACTCTTGTCTCTGCTTCCCCAGTGCCTGGGATTAAAAGTGTGCAAGAATACACCAGCTTTCTTTCTTAAGAATTTATTTATTTATTTATTTATTTATTTATTTATTTATTTATTTATTTATTCATTCATTCATTCATTCATTCATTCATTCATTTATTTATTTATTTATATGTGTAAGGGTGTTTTTCCTGTATGCGTACAGGTGCAGCACATGTGTGCCAGGGGTCCTCTGAGGAGTGACTAGGGTATCAGATCCTCTGAGCCTGCAGCTAGGCAGTTGTGAGTTGCCATGTGGGTGCTGGATATTGAACCTGAGTCCTCTGGAAGGTCAGCAAGTACTCTTACCACTAACCCATGCCTCCAGCCTTGAAGCTTGATTTTTATCAGCGTAGCTTCTTCATACATAAAGTCAGGATTTTTTTGTTTTTGTTTTTGACAATGGTTATGTTTTTTTTTTTAATCTATTTTTTTCTGTAAAAAGCAATCTGGTAGAAGTTACAGAGGAATGATTACATACAAGAATATGAAATCTAGTATTTAAACTTAAAATGACTTTTTTTTCAGACAGGATCTAAGTATCCCTGGCTAGCCTGTAACTCGCTATGTAGACAAGCTGGCCTCAGACTCACAGAGATCCACCTTAATCTGCCTCCCAAGTGCTGGGATTGAAGTTATGTGCCACCACACACAGAAAAATGATTTTTTTTAAAAACCTTGATATTATGAATTCGTAAAGTACAAGTAACATTGACTTCTAATCACTGTTCTTAGTTTGTTATTGCTATGAAGAGGCATCATGACCAAGGCAACTCTTATTTTTAAAAAGGTGTTTAATTAGGGCTTGCTTACAATTTCAGAGGTTCAATCCATTATCAACACAGAAGGAAGCCCATGCTGGAGAAGTAGCTGAGAATTTTACATCCTGATCCATAGGCAGCAGGAAGTGAGAGTGAGCCACTGAGCCTGGCATGGCTTTTAAAACCTCAAAGCCCTCCCTTCAGCAATGATACCCTTCCTCCAACAAGGCCACACCTCCTAATCTTTACAATCTTTTCAAATAGTTCCACTCCCTAGTGAGCAAACTTTAAAATATAAGAACCTGGGGGGGTGAGGGAGCAGTCTTATTCAAACCACCACAATCAGTAGGGCAGTAGTGGCACAGCCTTTAATCCCACTCTTAGTGAGTTCAAGGCCAGCCTGGTCTACAAAGCAAGACCCAGGACAGCCAGGACTGCCCCAAAGAGAAACCCTGTCTTGAAAAGAACAAACCAAACAAGACAAAAAGCTTAGCACAACCACCTTGAAGTTTTTATTGTTTTTTTTAAGTGTTAAATATTAAAAATCCCTCCACGTGTACATTTTAACCTATTCTATTTTACTATCTAGGAAGAGATAAGAAAAGACTGGATGTTCAATTTAGTGGGCAAAGAAACCTTCTTCATTGGAGCTTCAAAAACCAAAGCCACCATACGTATACTTTATGGCAAAAGTTATGCTTTTAAATATATCCTGGAAATTGAGGGCAAAAGCTTCAAGAAGTATGTGGAGGACAGATCAAAAACTACCAACACCTGGCTTCTGCCCTTGGATGGAGAGAACTTTAGAATCGTTTTGGGTGAGTCAGGGCTGTTTCTGTGGGATGGGTTGGACTTGTTTTTAAAGACATTTATTTATTTATTTTAAAAGACTTATTTATTTACACATACAATGTTCTGCCTGCATGTAGGCTAGAAGAGGGCACCATGTGGTTGCTGGGAATTGAACTTAGGACCTCTGGAAAAAACAGCCAGTGCTCTTAACCTCTGAGCCATCTTTCCAGCCCCTGGATTTTTTTTTTTAAATTGAAAATTCACAAAACATATTCTGCAATATATTCCAATCATGTTTTCTCCTCCCCCATCTTCTCCCACATCCTGCCCATCTCCTGCCCATTCAACTCCTTTGACTCTTTAGCAAACAAACAGGCAAATTAAAAAAAGCAAACAAAGCAGAATTTAAAAATTGGGAAACCAATCACAAGAAACACACACACTAAATCAACAGAAACACAAAGTTGGAAACTATATTATATAAGCAAGAGATCTGTAAAATTAAAATCAAAGCAATATGAGACAACGAATTATAAAAACACCATTGAGTGTGTTTTGTGTTGGTCATAGACTGCTGGGGTTGGGGCCTACCCATAAGTGTGTTATATAGCCAGTCAGACTCCACTGAGAGAAAAATGATATTTTTCTTTGCGAGCAGTTATCAGTTGGAAATCACTTCCTGCTTAGGGATGAGAGATCGTGTTCACTTCTCCCTCTCAGTTCTGGAACCCCATCTGGCTTGAACCTGTGCAGGCCATGTTAGATTTGTATAGTAACTATTTAATTATTCCCTCTGTAGAGTTAAGTGGGAGATTTGAAAAGAGCCATCTTTTCCCCATGCATCCACGTGAGCAGGTCATCATTCAACATTCATCAACCCTCAAGGCTTTTGTTTTGTTTTGTCAGGAGAATAATTTATTTTTACATAAACATATGAAGAATTTTATTTCTCTTGCTATTTAACAAGGACAGGTGTGAAGGGCCAGTTCAAAGGAGAATTTCAAGACAAAACACAGAGCTGAAGATGTGGGCCAGTGGTACAGTACCTGCCAAGCATGTGCAAGGCCCTGGGCTTGGCCCCCAGTTCCAAGATGAAAGCAAAAGCAAAAATATACTCCCCTAAAACAAGCAAACTGGAAGAAATGGCACAAAACCCAGCACACACACATAGGCAGTAATACTTACATGTACACGTGCACATGTCATAATATTTACACATAGATACTAGGGTGCTCAGAAATGCTGCAATGGATTTGCAAAAAGATGGAAAACTGTTTGATATTAACAGGGACTTAACCCACTTCCAGATGAGATTCATTTGCATTTCTATGGGTAGTTTCAGTACTACCATTGTTATAGAATTGTGAAGCATCTCAGAGCTACAAGGAAGAGGCAGCAGTAAAGAGGACAGTACCACAGATGAGCAGGAACAGGGGCTGGAGTGATGGTTGAGCACTTAAGAGCATTCGGCTCCTCTCAGAGCTCAGATCCCAGCACCCACAGCTGGTAGCTCAAAACCACCTCTTCCTGTAACTCTAGGGATTTGCCATCCTCATCTGGCTTCCTAGGGTACTTGCACCCGTGTGCACATATTCACCAATAAATGCACACACACATGCATAATACAAAGTTTTTAAACCTTAAAAATAATAACAGCCTGGCCTGGTGGTGCATGTCTTTAATCTTGTCACTCAGGAGGTAGAGGCAGGAGGATCTCTGTGAGTTCAAGGCCAGTCTGGTCTATGTAGAGCGTTCTAGGACACCCGGGATCTGTCTTGAGAAACAAAATTAAAAAAAAAAAAAAATTTAAAGTTAGAAATTTAAGATTTATTAGCAAGGGAAGGGCTTTTTTTTTTTTTTTTTTTTTTTTTTTTTTTTTTTTTTTTTTGTAGGTAATGAGTATATGGCGTCTTTAGATAAAAAACCATCAATACCAGCTAAAGGAGATTTTTTTTTTTTCCTGTTGTGATAAAAACTGTGAGCCAACGCCACGTGAGGAAGAAAGGGTTTCATTTAGCTTACAGGTTACAGTCCATCTTAAGAAAAGTTATTCCAAGAGCTCAGTCAGAAAACTGGCAACAGGAGTCACGGAGGAACATTGCTTACAGGCTGGCTCTCTCTGCTTTTCCTTCCATATCTGTCATAAATCAAGACAGTCAATCTGCCACAGACATGACCACAGGCCAGTCTGATCTAGAAAATTCTTTGAGGCTCCCTCAGTTAAGTATAGGTGTGTCAACTTGACAGCTGACGTTAACTAGGACAAATGTATATATGTTATCTACAATGTGTGTATGATATATGTATAATACCTGTCTGTATATGTGCACATTGCGTGTGAACACTCTATAGTACTATGTAGAGGTCAGAGAACAGCCTTAGGTGTTGGTCCTGGTTTTCCACCTTGTCTGAGACAGGCTAGCCAGTCTACAAGCTTTAGGGTATTCTCCTGGCTCCCATCTCACCACGGAAGGATGGAGACTGTGTGGGATCCAGAGATTTCCATTCCAGTTCCCATTGCATGGAGATTGTTTTACCTGCTGGTCCATCTCTCCTACCCAGTAGGTTGTGGGGTTTTGTTTGTTTGTTTTTTTTTTTTTTAAACTAGCCTTCCTCACTTCTAGTTAGCCTTATTTCTTCTTGCTCCCATTGCTAAATCAAATTTATTATGACCATGTTAATTCTCTTATTCATTTATTAAGATGATATTAACTATCTCAAAAATAGCAGTTAGTGAACCAGTATGAGGTACTGAGAATACATAAATGCCCATGCCTTTCCATTCTACTGTTAAATTGGGGGCTAGCAAATAGCTTTTATTGATTCTTAAAAACTTTCCGATTAGCATACAAAATATTAGATATCATTGTGACAGTTTTGAGCAAAGTGGCCTTTTGTCTGTTTGAATTTAGGTTTTTTTGTTTTTTGAGACAGGGTTTCTTTGTGTAACAGGCCTGGCTGTCCTGGAACTTACTTTGTAGACCAGGCTGGCCTCCAACTCACAGAGATCCACCAGCCTCTGCATCCCTAATGCTGGTTTTAAAGGCATGCACCACCACCACCTGGCTGAACAAAATGATTTTTTAAAAGTTTATCCATTCATTTTTATCTTATGTATATGTGCAAGTGTCTACATATATGTAGATGTGCTACTTACATGCCTGGTGCCTGTTGAGACCAGAAGAGGAGGGGAGGGGAAGAGGGAGGGGAGGGGAAGGGCATGCTCTGGAAATGTAGTTCATTTGATAGAGTGCTTGCCTCGAATGCAGAAAGCCCTGAGTTCTACCACAACACACAATAAACTGTGGCACATGGCTGTAATCCCAGAGAGGTAGAGACAAGAGGATCCAAATTTCAAAGTCATCCTCCATCTCCTACCCCCCCCCCCCCCCCCCCCCCCCCCCGAGGGCTGGAGTTGCAGGCCAGGGCCACCATGCCCCGGTATTTCTTTTTCTCATTTGAGTAGAGAGTTTGGGGGTAGGAGCAATAGCATCCTCTTCTGGCCTCTGTGGGCATTTGGCACACAATGTGGTACACATACTAAAACAAATACAAAAAGTCGACTTTGAATATAGAATTGTAACATTTAAATGTTGTTCCTTTTACAGAAAAAAACAGTATGGATGTGTGGTGCAATGGCAAAATAATTGAATCAGCGGTGAGTTAGCCTTTAAGGATTCCTAGTGCAAGGTATAAGTGACCGAATGCTACTGCATTTCCTTATTCTAGTACTTTTATCCTGTATAGCTCGGCTAACCTCAAACTCAATCCTCTTGCCTCAGCCTACTCACCCCTGGGGTTCCAAATGTGAACCACCACAAGTTCTAATTCTGGTGATTTTATAATTAACCAAGGTATTCTTAGTAAATCCCCAAAGCATAGCAATAACTTTTTAAGTTCTGAAACTCTTTGCCAGACAGTCTCTAGGGCAGTGAGAGTTTAGGGACAATCCGCACTCTGAGCTGGCACAGCCTCCCCACCTTGTCTCTCCTAGTTAGGCTTTTATCCTGAGAAGTGTTCGCATTAAAAAGTTCCTTCCTGAGAGCTCATGTCCTCTGTTCCTCTCTAAATCACAGTAGCAGTCCCCTGGGAGCTGATGATATGCACATTCTAGCTTTCAACCCTCTGCATTGCCAGTACTGCTGATGGCAGATCACAGTGGGTAGGAAGGCTTTGCGAGTATCCTCAAAGGGCTTGCTCCTTCCCTAAAAGTGGAGTTTTCTGATTTTGTTTGTTTTTTAGAAGAGTGAGGTACACAAGGTCAGATGACACAGAGGTAGACAAAAGAGCAGTGTCACAAATTCCAGAAGACCACTGCTGTCAAGGTAGGTGGAGACTCCCCACTGGTGGAGGCCAAACATCCTGCAAGCCACCCAGGCTCCAATGCACTCAGCTTTGCTGTCAGGGGCTGGCATCCTTGGAGCTTGGGGTGGAATGACTGTGAGTTTCAAGCAGAAATGAATTAATGTGGCAGCAGGGAACTTGAGGTCTTCTGGCCACACAGGAAGTGTCCCTGCTGCCGGTGTGTTTGTGCTCCAGGGAGAAACACCAAGCTTGGCAGTGGTGAGCTGCTAGTTCTCTTCCTGCTCACCTTCCCTCTTTACATGGTGTAGCTGCTCCCATTACAGGTGTGGGAAGGTGAGTTGGGGTGCTGACAGGAAAGGTTGTTTGAGGAACTATCAGCTGGAATCAGTTCAATCTCACAGCTGTCTGTCTTTCAGGAGGTAGGAATCCATAGTCACAAAGCTGGATGCCTGCCCAGGCAGCGGCGCTCGCCTTTAATCTCAGCACTCAGACAGGTTAATCTCTATGAGTTCAAGGCCAGCCTGGTCTACAGCGTGAGTTCCAGAACAGGCTCCAAAGCTACACAGAGAAACCCTGACCCCCCCCCCCCAAAAAAAAAAAAACAAACAAAATAATTGGATGTCTTTTCATTTCTTAAGCCTGGCTGATGTAACCTGGTCTCTCAGACTTTTATCTCTAGAATGTAAGCCCTTCCCTGGAATGAACCTGCTGAGAGACGCTTTGTTCACGTAGAGGTCCAGGGAGCTCTCCAGGCCCATATGGCCTCTGTAGAAGAGCAGTCATTCCCATGCATGTGGTCAGGTACCTGCTGTGGGCCTACACTAGACCTAGGTCCTTCTTCCCCACGCCTCCCCTGGAAGTCTCTAGATAGTCAGCACTTTGCAAGCACATTACCTCCACTCTCAAGGAATTCCCTAGTACAGCTGAAAAGAATGTTGTATGGTATGAAGGACGCCTTTTTAAGGGCTGGGAATGTTTCTCAGTGGTTGAGTAGAGCACTCATCTAACATGTGTAAGCTCCAGGGTTCCATACCTACCACTGAGGGAAAAGTGGCTTTAAATAAGGTAAAATTCATGTTCACCCCATATGCTCTTGTTTCCTAGTAACTGACAGGAAAACAGTCTTTTGGAATCCAATTGTCTCCTTCTTGTAACTGTAGCCTAGCTGTAGAGGCTGCAGAGCAGAGTGGATAGTGAGCCAGCCCAGCCGCCTGTTCCAGTCTGTACATACCAACAACAAAGTGCTCAGGCTCCCTGCGGGGCTCTCCTTTGAATTTTTACCCCTAAATAGTATCACCAAAATTATGCTTGTCAAGTAGCCAAGAAGCAACTTACAGGGATTGTGTGACTAACCCTTATCCTGCCCTCCAAAGGGTTTTCCAAGCCTCAGCAGAAACTGGGTGAGGATCTCTTCCCAAAGATGTGCTTGGCCAGTGTTCAGTACACCTCCCTTCCCTTCGAGAGCTCTATCTGCTTGGCCCCGTGCTTGCTTCCCTAGCCTGTCCACAGACATGTGCTAAGGCATTGATCATGGTTTCTTAGATTTCTATCCTCTGGGACCTCCCCAGCCTTCTGATGTGACACTTCAACACTTTAATTCAGTTCCTCAAGTTGTGCCGACCCCCAACCATAAAATTATTTTTGTTGCTACTTTATAACTGTAATTTGGCTGCGGTTGTGAATCATAATGTAGATTTTTGTGCTTTCCAATGGTCTGAGGTGACACCTACAAAATTCAACCCACAGGGTTGTGACCCACAGGTTGAGAACCACCCCTCCAAGGCTCTTCTTACCCCCTCTACTGTTCTTTTCCATCCTCTTCCTGTATATTAGTGCTGTTGAGCTGAAATATAACGTGAACCATGAGTACTAAATCTCATATGTGATTTTTAACATTTTAGCAGACATGCTAAAAAATTACTTCTAGTGCCTAATTTAAATAAATTTATCAAGACTATTAAGCCAAGAATGGAGGCTCATATCTGCAAGCTCAGCATTTGGCTTGGAGAATACTGGAACACTGAGGCGGGAAGATTATCATGAGTTCCAGGGCAGCCTAGACTACATAGTTAGTTCTGTGCTAGCCTGGGCTACAGATTAAGAGTCTATTGAAAAAACAAAACCAAAAGGATGAAATTACAATTGAACATGAAACAAAGTTATTAGTAAAATATGTACATTCATAGGCTCACAGTGGGTTTCAGATCAGGTGTATATTTCAAACTTAGGCTATGGATTTCATTTCTAAATAGACACATTTCAAGAGCTCAGTGGATTTAGTGGTGTCTGGTATTCATTACTAAGTGTGTATTTTATTATACCCCAAAGGAAGCAGAATTTTGAACTGGTTGGGAGTAGTCTCCTTGCAGAGTGGCACTTTCAAGTCATCCACCTCAGTTTTCTCATCTGTCAAGTGTACATAATAAGACTACTTCTGTCATGGTCATCGTAAGGACAGAATTAAGTGGAGGCAGGAGGATCGGGAGATTGAAGTCAGTGAGTTCTGGATTAACCTGAATTTGGCTACAGAGTAAGACCATTTCAAAAATCAAAACAATTAATTAATATGAAGAAACTCTCAACTTAGAATCATAAAGGTGTGTAAATACAAGCTTTAAAACTCTGAGTCTGCAACAATTAACATTTTACCAATATATTATTTCATCATACCACTAGTATTTCTTAGATGTCAGTGCTCCAACAGAGGGATTTCAGGGACACTGATGCTTCCTCCCTTGCTGTCCTAGGGCGAGTTTGTAGAGGATGGGACTGAAACGCACTTCAGTGTTGGGAACCACAGCTGTTACATAAAAGCCGTCAGCAGTGGGAAAAGAAGAGAAGGGATTATCCATACGCTCATTGTGGACAACACGGAGATCCCAGAGGTCCCTCAATGACTGCGCGTTCATGAGTTCTGAAGAGGTGACATCAGGACTTGCTAATGGCTGTGGCGATTAAACGTGCTATGTTCACATTGCTAGATTTAGTCTGCAAAGTTTTTATTTTTATCTTTTGTTACTTGAAACTGTAATTGTGGGAGATTGTGTTGTTTCATTGTAAATAATTATCCCACTGACTGGTTTAATAAAAAGCGCTGATTGGCCAAAGGCAGGCAGGAAGTGTGGGCAGAGCTATCAGACTAAGAAAACTCTGGGAACAGGAAGCACAGAGCAGAGTGCTAGAGAGAAGCCTGAAGAAGCAGAGGACAACTATGCTGCCCTGAGAAAAGGTACCAAGCCACATGGCTGAACAAGAGACATGGGTTAGATGAAGGGTAGAGAGCTAGCAAGTGATATGCCTGGGCCTGAGGCTGATCAGCTTAAAACTATTGTAAGCATCCATGTGTCTGTCTCTGCAGGTCTGTGGGTCTGTGGGTCAAAACCTTGAGGTTAGGCCCGAAAGTCCGGGCCAGAAACCTCATACTACTTGTAATATTCAAATATGTGGACCCTTGAAAGTTACCGTTTTAAAATTTATATATTTACATTATATTTGAGTACATGCTTACATGCCACAGTGCATGTATGGAGGTCAGAGAAAGGCTTTCTGGAATTGGTCTTCTCTATTGTGTGGGTTCTGAGGGTTGAATTTAGGTTGTCAAGCTTGGCAGTAAGCTTCCACTAAGCCCTTTAGCTGTCCCATAATTCATTTAAGTGATATATTCTTTAAATTTAAGTGGAAAATAATACAAAGATCCAAATCAAGGACATTGCACATTACTAAAGAGCAGTCTGAAAAAAAAAACAAAACTCTGCTGTATCATCCCCTGAGTTTCTACAAATGAACATGTTTTCATATTCTTTTTTTTTCCTGTGTAGCTAGGTTGCTTCTGCATTAAAGCAGGTGGTTCATAATGATGTATCCATGGTTTTTTTATTGTTTTAATTTTTAAAGACAGGTTTTTCTTTGTGTAGCCCTGGCTGTTTTAGAATTCACTCTGTAGACCAGGCTGGCCTCAAACTCAGAGGATTTCCCCCACTTCTGCTTCCCAAGTGCTGGGATGTAAGGTGTGTGCTACCACTGCCTTTCTGATATATTCAGTTTAACTGGAAAAGATGCATTTTCTGTCTGAAAACATCAAATAGTGACACATAACAATTTCACTTAAAAACGTGTTTCTAAAATTTCATTAAAAAATGTGTTTCTAAAATTGTCATTGTTTAATTAATACCATAACAAAAATACAAGAAGGAAAATGGCGAGCCTGTTTATAACTGTTATGTTACCTTTCCTGGGGAGGAAGTTAAGAAACATCTGTTTTCCTGGAGTAGCATACCAACAGACCAAAGGAAAGGTTCCATCCAAGCTCAGCAGGGTGAGCTCAGAGTTTGCTCACAGGACCCAGATGACTCCAGAGCTGCTCCATCACTGGTGTCCATAGTCTCCAGTAAACCTGCCATTTCCTCTACCCCAGCACCCGAGAGTAGAGTTAACAAGGATCCAAGTATGGCTGGAATCTCAGGTGAGGGTCTTTTGACGCCCCTCCCCCCCATTTCTTCTAGAAAAATACTAACCGCTGCCATTTCTGCTGCCATAGACTTGGCTCTCACTGCTCATTTACTGATCTCATCACCATGACTTCCAACCATGACATTGTGTAGGTGACCACAGCCACTTGGCTTTACAAAGGCCACGTCATACATACAGAAAATAGCTTTAGTGTAAGAACCCCAGGCCACATCAGTTCAGGTACATCTTCAGGTGAGGTTTCAAAGTCAGCTCTTGCCTGGCTGTCAGCTCAGCATCAGAGTGGAGGTCTCTGTGACAGAGTGGAGCCCCCGAAGACAAACTCATGAAGAGGCAGCATGAAGTACTCCAGCATGGTCTTTCCAGGGCTTGAGTCTGCTCCAGGAGAAAACATCTCTACAGAAAGAGCAGTCCCAAGATGTCCTTGGTCACACACTTAGGAGTTTTGAAGAGCAATTTCAGACCCGCATGGCACAGCCTCTACACAGATAAGTATGAATTACTCCTCTACCAAGAAGCTCCCAGAAGAGCACTCAGCTTGCTGACAGATGTGCTGAACTCCGCAGAGCATTGTGTGAGAGCCTAGACCTGAATGGAGTGAACCACGTGCACCTCTTTTGTATCGCCTCAGTATTACTAAGTGGATTGCTTTTGTATTGCCTATTTCTCCCAATTTCATGCTCAAAGCACTAAATATTTCAAGTGGAGTCTATGGAACTAAGCTTCGGATGTTTTGTTGTTTTGTTTTTTTAAAAAAATAATAATTTCTATACTAATTTTTAAAATTATTTCCTAGCCCTATTTAAGT